>KZ505863.1:660911-678566 GCA_002844005.1 Limosa lapponica baueri
CAGAGAAGATCCGAACAGAAGACGAATCAACTTCATGCCTTTGAGTGAAACATGGGGGGGGGGGGGGGAATTGTACTTCATACTTCAGAGCCTTCATGTTTAGTGAAAACAAGAAATGAAATGAGTTCATGGAAGACTAATTGGCCGGTTTGTTTAATGCATGAGCCCCAGCATTCCTAGTGCATGCAGTTACAGCTTGTTTTCAAAGAGACCAATTATTTCATTAAAACATCAGCTTCACACTTCCAGATTTGCTACAACAAGTCTTCTCCTCTTCATTCTTCTGGCCTAATATTTTGCCATTTTTGGGGTTAAGACCAAAGAAAAGAGAGCCAAATGAAAAAAAAAAATAATCAGTCTTTGCAATATCTATAATTTACTAACAGCTATTAAACCCCGGGATTTAGGATCCATCCTTTCTCCTCTACAAAGTAAAGGAACACTGCAGGACTTTAAACACCTTGGTGCAAGACTCATGGCAGCTCAGGCAGGCAGGACGGACTTCTGTGGCAGGATGTTCTTCCAGGCACAAGGACACCAAAGAAGGGTTTGAAATGACCCTGTGCCCAGGAACTTGAAGGGCAAGATCAGGAAGCAATAAGGGTGAAAACTCCTTGAATTGTCTAATATTGCCTCTAATATTTCACTAGCTGGAAGACACCCAAGGAGGCTACATGTATTTTAGACACAGCAGAAACTGAAAACTGGGTGATGGGGTGGGGTAAAGGGTGAAAGAGGAGAAGAGAAAGTACCTGAAGAACCCTCAAAAGCAGTCAAAAGGATGCCCACAGAGGAGAATTTCTTCTAGACAAGCAACATAAATAAAGCGTAATTCAGTAAAATGTTCTCATCAGAAAACAGAGTTCAGAGTAAGCATCTGACTCTGCAGCATAAATCTCCGTTACAAATAAAGACGTTTGAGCAATCACAATCCCTCTGACGAAGCAGAAAGCAGAAGCCTCCGTGCCTGCCTGTGCGGGAACGGAGTGCTGCAGTCTTGGCACTCAGTGGAGAGATGCTATCGGGGGTTGCCACGGAAACCAGAGGATGCAGACCCAGCAGCTTTGACTTTGCATAAACTGACAGTGAGTTCAGCTGGGGACGAGACACTGAGAACGCTGGTGGTTTCCTCCAGCTCCCAGGCAGGATTGTGATGGAGCTATATTTGAATATTTCCTCCAGCCAAGTCTCTGACTTCCACCACTTCCCAGCCCACCTTTTCTGTCCCCACCACCACACCTGGATGCACACCATTTTCCTCCTCCTTCCTCCCAGGTTAGGCAACACACACAAGGTCATTCTCCTCTTCCATTGCTTCCACCCAGCTTCTTTCTCACTGAGCTGCTGTGCGGCCACTTTTAAGTATTTTTGAGTTTTCTGGACAGGAGTATTCTCTGGAAGCAGAGATACTTATTATTTTTACTGAAGTTCCTTTCATACCCCACCCCACTTTACAAACCTAGAGAGAGCAGAAAGCGCTGTAGGATTTGTACAGGTCTAGAAAGGATCACTTCAGAGTTTACTGTAAATTAATTTTTTTTCTGAAAACCACCTTGATTCAGAGGGAAGGGGTCACACAGGAGAGTCCAACAGCAGGTGAATTACTGCCCCCTTTGGCAATGTTGCTCTTACCTTATTATTCCATATCACTCCCCTTGCGGTATTCCCAACAGGAAAACTGCTGTGGAACATATTGTTGTGGTTTGGAGAAAAGAGATCCCCCCTTCTTCCCTCAAAACCCTGAAGCAATGTAGATTTCATTTTAAAAGTCCCTTTAGCATAAATTTCCACTGTTCATTTATTTAGACACACCTTAAGGCAGCATTATTTGCCCCTAAATACTATGTATGTTAATTCAAATGCAACCTTAGACTTGTGTGCAGGCTTCCCATAAAATTTTCCTGTTGTTGCACCACAGAAGCTGAGACCCTAATGTCACAGAGCTGTAACATGTTTTCTCTTCAGTGAAATGGCATCCCAAAGCCATGCATTAAGTCCTCTGGAAAATAAAAATAATTATTACAAAAAGTACAACAGTTATGTCTCATACAAGGAGCAGAGCAAATCAGCACTGGGCATTTATGCTTCATAAGAATAACTGTGCAGGTAGACCCAAGGAGTGCTATTTCCGCTGCAGATTTGTATTCCCCACAGAAAAGATTACTCAGATTTGGCACAGGCAGATCAAATTTGCCTCATGTGTGAACTGGTCACTGAGACAAGGTATTTTGGGAAGGGAGATTTGCCGCCGGTGGCAAGAGACAGCACAAGGCAACGTTAAAGTGACAGGCTAGTACTCCAGCTTTGATTTACCACCCCTTCTCCATATGGGAGACTTCCATTTTCAAGCTTAAACTCATTTCCTTCACGTTATCTGCAAAGTGAGAAAGACTTGAGGCCAGCACGTTTGACAGGATGGCAGCTGTCACTCCACGTAAACAGACCCCGAAATGAAAGAGCAATCCAGCACATGGAAGTAGAAAGTCCTGACACTTTAATTATCTGAAGAGATTACAAGATGAAAGTCTTCCTTGAGGCAAATGTATATTAGTATTGATATAGTCATTGTGCTTTTCAGTAAGAGAAATAGGAGTCTGTATTTACATAAGAAACTATAGTGTCTGAGATCTTTAAATATCATATTTATGGAAATGATTCTGAATTACAGCATTTACAAAATAAAAACAAGCTTGAATAAATATTCAGTCCATTAAATAAGATTTTTTTTCCACAGAAGCAACTTTTTGTGCATATTTATTTCACAATTGAAGTTTGTTGCAATTTTTATCCTATAAAAGAAGCGTTAAATTTGTTGGTTTTTTTTTTTTTCTAAAAATAAAACTGCAATAATCATTGCAATGTGAAGCCTGAGATTTAAGCCTGAATAAGTATCATTGCTTGCACCACATGACCCACCTCCCACCAACCACCCAAACCCATGCCTTTCCAAACTCAGGTGAATGCCAACACTCCAACTCAAGGATCCCACAGGAAGGATCTCAGGGAAATAATAATAATAAAAAAATAAATAAGGTGAGGATAACACATCATAGTTGACATTGTCTACAGACAGCATCGTAAGGCTTGTGCATTACACAGAAACTAAGTGAAGCTGTTTCATCTGATTCAAAACGACAGTAGTGCCAAACTGTTGTACCCTTATATGGCTCATTAACACTGAATATTAAACCACTTAACAAAGGGAATGTCCCTCCAAAAATAAATTAAAAGGAAAAAAAAAATCAACACTGGCCAGTTTTGCTTTATCATTTTGAATGACGACCTTTCTTGAGCACGATACCGCAAACAACTTCCTCATCCTTTTTTGTATTTATCACTTTGAAACACAGCGTGTAACACTGCGAGGCAGGAAAGGGGATACAGCGAAGAGCTCTTGATCTCGCTTCCTCTGTAACCACAGCACACACTGTCTTGCTTTTCATGTGGCTAACTCAAAGCTTGTCCAAACACCTTTGAAACCTCAGTGCTCAGGGAGCTCTTACTGCAAATAGTTTGTGCAAGATCACAGCATGAATCCACGTGAATCTTATTTCTTTCCTCTCCAAGTGGAGATAAAAATTAATCCCTAGTGTTACGAATAAATACAAACGTCTTCTCAGTTGTTAGCATGAGTGAAGTAACAGTATGCGATATTTTACACAGTTACTCTGCCAAATGTGGACAACAAGTACCCTTCTCTGGCTGACCACGCTGTAGAACCTTCTGAATATATCATTACATATTTGCCTTTTAAAAATCATTTAAAAAACTCAGTATGGGAGAAATAATTTGTCACATCTAGTGAATTTTGCTGCTAAACTCTTTCAAAAAAATATGTATTTTAATATTAATTCATTCATTTGGTAACCATTTCCTCTGAAGTTTGTTAAGTTTTAAATGCTGATATAGAAACCAAAGCTCTGTGTTATAATTTTATTAACAGGATTTAGCATAAATTGCAGATTATAAATACCTCCAAAACTCCAAAATATGGAACTGGAAGTAGTAAAACTTAATTTTTAGAAGACAACTTGGAGTTATTGCTCTGCTCGGTAAATGAAAGGCAACAGAAATATACTGCTTCAGGACCCTCAGTGCTTCCTATGTGATTCACAGAAAATTTTGCCTTTGTAAATAACGAACATGGGTTTGAAGTAGTTTTTCTTTAATTAAACCTAGCATAGGTAGCAAAAATCTATTAATGGGAAAGTTAAACGGCAGCAGGAGGGAGTGAGCTGACATCCACAGCCATGCTGGTATTCTAGTGAGCACAGAAGTGTCCGAGCTTTGGGATTGATTTGCTGGGATGGACCAGTTGACTGGCTACTCTGTTCCTAGCATGTAAGATAAGCAGCAATGCCTCTTCAATTCTCTGAGCTCTATTTTCCTTCCACGCAGTGCATTTGTTCTGCATATGGCATCGTAACATCAATGTTATAAATTTATGGAAGACTGTACTGTAGCTTTAGAGCTACAGACGCTTCATACTTCCCTTTAGCAGCTTGGTAAAATGCAATAAAAACTGTCTGTACAAAATTTATAATAATGGATGTCAAAGCCTACATGCCCTCACAGGGTCCCTCTTTCAAGATAATTCTTGGCTTAGGTCAAATATATCAGTCCGTGTAAGACTCCAGAAGACACACCAGTAGTTTTAATATGTCAGATACCAGCTTTGTCACTATAGAAAGGAGTGACATGGAACATGTAACAGTGAGTGCAAACACGGACAGGCTTCATCTGACCATAACGAGGTAATGGAGCAGAGTGAGAGGAACAGCGGGAACAGAAGATCTGAAAAACAAGAGGCAGATTTCAATTTAGTTCCTTTGAAAAACTGGATGGGACAAAAATTGATTTCAAGAGCGGGGAAAGGAGATGGTACACACTGGGCTTTTGTGTATCAGCAACACCACCCTCCTCAGCACAGCAAGTGAAAGCCCTCTGCAGGCAATTCACAGCTCGATGACTAATTAATCTGACTGTGCTTAGCCTCTCTGACACAGGAGCCCAAGCACTGACGTTAGCCAAAGCAAGCCTGTATCTCTGCAGGTCAGAAGGGAAGGCAGCTCCACCAGAGAGGAAAAGAAGCATCTCTTCCCACGGGTTTTTAAGAAAGCCTAGAGGAATATTTGTGAATGTCTCCAAAGCTCCTACTCCTGCAAGTCCACTATAAAGTTAACAAAAGCTACTCTACCCTCTTCCTTTTTAACTTGTACACCAGCAAGCAAGCGAAACAGGATTGCAGATTTCTGGCTTCCTGAGGCACATGACTGCTTTATTCTCCCTCGCTCCCTCTTCCTCCCCCACAATCTTGCAAAGCAGCAGCCCTACACACCGCAGTCCTCCTGCAAAGGTTTAGAAAAAAAAAAAGCAAAGGGACACCCCGTCCCTGCAGCTGAGCTGTGCATCACCCCTCGCAGTGCAGGCTGCTGCGGCCCCTAAAAGCTCAGAGCAGTAGTCCAGAGCAACTCTGCATCCGTGGTGTTTGTTCCAGGACCTCAACAGGGAGTTCTGCGTTTTAGAAGACAAATCCTTATTTCTGTATACCAGTCAAGACCATCCCCCCACTTTCTAAACCTAAGCTGAGCAGTTGACAGCCAAGACATACAAAAACACTTGCGACTTGAAAACCCTGGCCAAGCGCACGCATTTTGCCGTGCAGCTGAGTTTCTGTGGTACACATGTATTTGCTGTTCTCTTTGGTGGACAGTTTCTCACACGTTTAACTGATTCATTACCTTGCCACAGCTGCGACAGTGGTGTTTCCTGCGAATGACTGTGAAAGGAGCCTTGCACGCAGTGCAGTAGCTGCAGACTTCATCTGGAACCCAGTCAGGAGGATCTGTCAGAAACACAGCAGCAAAAGGGAACATAAATCAAAAGGGAATAAAAACAAACATGCAATTACCAGATCCTCAAGAGAGTAAGGAGAATAAAATATAACAGCAGCTGCTATCATCTGAGTTTCTCAAGGTGCTTTGCAAAGAGGCAGGTAGGTGAGTTGAGGATGCCCGAGAGGGCTCAACTCCCCGCCTCCTCTGCCAGGCGCCCACCTTTGGGCAGAGCACAGCAGGCACCGAAACAGCACATGGCAGCTCTGGACTCAAAATGAAATACATCCTATTCAAGTGAAAGTGGCAGGGAAAAGGAGATAAGCAAAATAAAGTATGAAGACAAGAGACTATTAAATCAGAGCTGGAACACAGGTGTTTTTGTCAATGCAACCAGCCATCAAAACAAGCTTAGGGCTGAGATCATTCCCAGCCTCCTCAGCCCTCCCTACAGAAAGGCTGACTGCTTTTCTGCCACGAGGCAAGCAACTCTACAGATAATAAACTTGCAGCCTGATTACTGTCTGTAAGCTATTAGGACTCTTACTGGAAGTCACCAGTAACTACAACAAAACCACAAAATCAAGTGTACGAGACTTAGCAGAGAAAAAATTCAAGCATTATCCCTAACAACATGTTTCAGTTGTTTATTTCTCCTGTGAGCTCTCTAACTTCTCATAGAAGCCAAGCAGGGAAATGATTTGGTTTTGGCACAGCAGAAGGTATTAGGCTCACTTCTATTGAGCTGCTTCTGCTAGCAACAGGCTGACATGACCCCCAGAACATCTAAAATTACAAGTGTAGAAAAGATGTAGCCAATTCCTTAATTAAGTTGTTAAAAATCTAATGAAAGGCAAAGCAAGTTCTAGCCAGAAGGAATCCATGGACAGTGAAGATGAACTGCTGGATGTGTTCACCCAAGTTCCCTGTATGCAGCTTCTCTCCAAGTGTTATTTACAGTATGCAACCCATGCAATTGCTGATTTATAAACCTGACAAGCAAGATCCCTGCCTCAAGGAGCATACTATCTAACAACAAAATATATGGTGCAGTTAATGCAGAGGTGAAGAGGGCTACAGCTACAGGCAAAAAGATAATTAGATGAAAAACCAACTGTATTCTCAAATATAACCATGACCAATTTTCATGTGCTTGTTACATTGCAACATTTGTCAAATTAAAAGAAAAAAGGATAAAACATTCAATGCAGAAAATGTTTAAAAAGCAGACTAATAAAAACAAAGAGACCTTCAAATCTTGACTCAGCTTTTATGGGCTCCTCTAAACTATTTTGGAAGTTAAACTGGTTTAAGGAAGCAATCTTTCATTTAATGAACTGACTGGTCTCATAAAGGTCACAGCTATAGAACAGCAACCAAAACCAAAGTCTGTGTGCAGAGAAGCAACCGAAGTGGTGAAAAAGGAGATTATGCATAGCAGCCTTCACCTCATTCCTGGGAACAGTTCACTGGAAAATATTCTGTGGGGACACAAGGCTACAAAATTTTACTTCAAAAGCAGGCTTTCCTGTGGCAGCTTAAGCTGAGGCATTAATAGCAATGAAACCAAAGGATTTTCCTTTCCAATTCTTTTCCTTCTCCGCAACCTCCCTAAGTACTACATGTAACTTGCCCAGTGAAACTTACTCCTAATGTGATGTTGATTTCAAAAACTGAGCATCACTTTCACAGGAGAGAGGTTCCTTGGGTTATCACATATATTCCAAACAAAATAACTGAGCCAAGAAGGATATTCCTGTTTAAAACTTGCTATTACACTGGATAGCCTTTATTATGTTTTCAGGGAGTTAGCCATCCCATTGATTTGCACTAATTTTAAAGTCAGCACAATTTAGGAAGTTATTCAAGCTCTGTGCCACCAGGTCTACCTCCCAAATCAACACAGCTGGCAGAAGCAAGTTTGGTAAGATGCCTACTTCACCACTGATGCTTTGTCACCTGCACTATAATGTGAGCTACCATGCTCAGCTAATTAATTAATAATTAATTTTAATATTCACAGAAAAGCCACAAAATACAGACCCTTTTTGTACAAACTGCAGCATGCCAATATGAACTACAGCTTCCACAGCAGCTAGCACCATAATCTCTCCTTCCCTTAGATCATAGTTAGTCCAGACACATCATAAGCTAATGCAACCCCACCACAAAGACTCTGAAGCTCATCAGCAAAAAGCAGCTTTTTTTATCAGGTATTTACCATTTGGGTTTTGGTAGGTTTGGGTTTTTTTTTTCTGTTGTGGGCCTTAAAGTGCAATGTTGAAAAAGTTATTTTTTAATTGACTTTGTATGGATTTAAATGTCTCCACTGCTAAATAAAAAGAAAAATTGCAAAAAACCCCAGGAGCAACAGCAAATTAATTTTGATAAATAATGACCTTCTAAACTAATAATAGTCATATAATCTATAGTTCATGCTTACAGAATTACTTGGCTGCCAGATGAATTCATCTGCAAACTTTGCATATATTTTCATGCATATAATTGCATGAAAAAATAAATCACATCTTAGTGGTTCTCAATGTACAGAAACAGTAAAAACCCCCTCTACAGAACGTTCTCCCACATTAAAGGCACTCTCTTCGCCTCCATGTTGGTGTCACATCAGCTGATGCACTAAAGTAGCACCATTGGTAGAATGAGCTAAAGGGCACGTTACCCCCAGACAGTGACTTAACAGTATGGCCCTTCGAGAGGGCTACTGGGCCAGCCCTGTGTGTAGCCCATTGCTTCTGGGTTGTAGTGCCCTCCTGATCTCCCAACTGCTCGTGCCAAGCTCAGCCGCACTGCAGCACACCCCCAAATAGTAACACTTAGTTACGTCACGGCAGCTTTTAACATCCAAAATGCTGTACAAACATTAATTGCTTTAATCCTCCTCACCCAGCTACAGTCGGTAAGTCTGTGTGGGGAGAAATCAGGAGAGAAATGTCTTGCCCAAAATCACACGGTGGTGCAGTCCTGAAATAACATTCGGAAGAAGAAAAACCCTGGGCCATTCACCTATGCCTTTGCTTCCAGTTGCGACCGAAAGATTCCTTACACAGAGGCTTCATTTTGAGAGTATGCACTTGCTGAGAAATTAAACACAATCCTGGATTGGAGCTGAGTGCTCACGGTGTCGGGAAGGATGAAGCCCTGAACGACTCGGCCGCTCCAAGCCCATGTGGCAATGGGATCACACCCCAGGTCCCCTTCACATGCCTCATCTCGCTCAGCCTTGGGAGCAGCCTTTCTGACTTACGTATACGAAAGATTGAGTCATCAGGCTTTTTATAGAAGTGGTGTTTGAAATACTCTCTGAAGAGCAGTCTCATGAGGGGATAAAGCTTCAATATGAGGAGCGGAGCGAGTGACACAAATGAAACCCCCAGCATTAGCCTGGAGACGTGCTGGAAGCAGGGCAGCCGCGCCGCACCCCTAGGCTTTTTATGTTATAGTCCTTCTCCGGGCTACGCTGCTCCATTAGCTCTGCATGCAGCTGCAAATGGAAACATCCAGTCTCTAAAGCACTATCTCCCTGTGCTTCGGGGATTTGTACAAGGAATGGAGGGAAAACCTTGTTCGTGGGCTAATTGGCCCACTGCTTTATCATGCAGTGAGAGTTAAGAGAAGCCTGTTGGGAAACAGATGAAGACCATGGCACAAACATCAAAGAGGAGGAGGAAGGGAGGGAAGGGATTAATGAGGCAGAAAGACTACAGAAGTAAATTTTAGAAGAAAACATTAAAGCATGTACAGAAAAAAAGGCAGAGTAAGGAAGAGAAACAAGTATTTAAATGAGTAAGAAACAAGTTTAGAGAAAGGAAAAGGCACAAGATAAATACTGTGAGGACTGAAAAAGACATTTAAAAAGGAGAAACAGTATTCCCAACTCTTAACTATTCAAAAATCTTGTATTACAATCTCCTAGAAATCATGAAATTCTACAGTCTTTTTATTCGTTTTACGCTGTAGTTTTTAGAACGCACCTTTACACATCTCTGCAACTTCATTAGCTAAAAAAGTTTTCTGTTAACAATCTCACATAAGTCCAAGGTGTTGGAGCTTTAAGAAAACCACAATGATGATAAAAATCATAGATGCAGTAATCACTGTCAAAAATCACATGCAAATTCATTTTTCTTCAGTATGTGCAATAGATCTATTGCAGTCCCATCTAATTGTACAAAACCAAGGAGAACATCTCAGTGTCCCACAACACAAGACAACAACAGCCTGGACCTGGATCCATCAACAGTGTTCATTCAAACAACATTAGACCAGAAAGTTCATTCAATGGTGCTGAGACACAAGACACTGGGTCGGTGGGGAAAATCGTCCCAAAAGTTGTTGGAACTTGCAGAAGACATAATTTAGCAAATCTATATTCTGGTAGAAAACAAATCAGAAAACATGCACCCCACGACTCCCTGTGGACCTCAAGCCTGTGGTGGTATTTGCATTATGGCCAGACAATCCAGAGAAAAGACCCTTTCTGCATCTTTTGTTTTTAATCAAATATTCCTAATGCAGAACTCAAACTGAAAGTTCCTCCTGCATCGATGTGTATTCCATTTTAGAGCACATCATGCATAACCCTGATTATACTTTTACCACAGTAAGGTAAAGAGGGGTGTTCCTACAGCAGCCTATGGAACTTACACTGCTGCAGCCGTCAAAGTGCATTACCCTCAAAGCTGCAAAAAAGGTCAGATGGGCTTGCTGTAGCTCTTCTGATGAAAGCAGGAAATTGTAAATCCTCACAGTTTCAAGTATGGAAAAGCAGAGAACCAAGGTGACACGACTTTACCCCTCACTTCAACTGCCACAGTAAGATGAACCATTTTGTCCCTTATCACACAATTTTCTGCATGTCATTCTGGGGCATCTCTGACTTTTACATGATTCCTAGGAGGCAGTTGTACCAAAGTAATCTTTATCCTTGCTCAGTAGATTTAGTGTTGATTACAGCTGGCTTGAATTTTTTCAATAAATTTTCTGCTTCAAACAATATTATTTGATGAAAATTTTGAAGGCGATGGAGAAAACAGAGGTACAGACTAATTAGCTTCAAAGACAGCTCTTGTCAAACACCTCTCTTGGAATGGAGTTTCTGTGCAAATCTAAAAAACTTTCACCAAAGCGTAGAGCTTTGCAGACCTGGGTTCAAGCCTCTGCCCTGCCTGATTCAACACGACCTTGAACAATGACATCCTGTGTCTATTCTGTACAGGTACATGATCAGCAACTCATTCTTTAGGCAAAATAATTATTTAGGTAAAATGGAATGATTCTGATAGAAAGCATTGACTTCCACTGGGATATGGTTCAAATCTTTCATAGAATCATAGAATTGTCTAGGTTGAAAGGGACCTTTAAGATCATCTAGTCCAAGCATCAACCTAACTGATAAAAACCACATCACTAGACCATGTCACTAAGCACTATGTCAACCTGTCTTTTAAATACCTCCAGGGATGGTGCCTCAACCACTTCCCTGGGCAGCCCATTCCAATGCTTAATAACCCTTTCAGTGTAAAAATTTTTACTTCAGATGGACCAGAGACTTGGATCTTCCATATAACCATTACAAAGAGGCCTTCTCTGTAAGAGCTACCAACCATTATAAACTAGAAGTTGATAATGTAGATCTACGTACTACATACCAGAAGAAAACTCAATATGTTTTTAGGAAAAAGATTTCAGACCTAATCAAAATCCCAGTTACGTCACTGTGGAGCTGAATAAGCCTATGCTTTACAGTACTTATGTTTTCTCTTCCTGGAATGAAGCCTCAACAAGTTCCACACAGTACTGACAGAGAGGGATGGCCTTTGAAGAGGTAAAAGGCTCTGAGCAAGTTCTTAAAACGTAAGTCAGATCAAATTATTGCAATACAACCTAAAAACTGTACAAAATCCTGTAATTTTACACGCATGATTAAACACGTTCAGTTGATTATAAAACATTGCCTCATTATGGAAAACCTGATGCTAGATTCTTCTCTCACACAGTGTAAGCAGAGCTGCTGAATAAGAAAAAAGTAAAAACTTATGTGGACAGAGTATGTTTGGCCACTGAACTGTGCAACAATTTAACTTCTTTCATCTAGAAAGTGGGGCTGGTCATCATTATAAATAATGGAGTAGCCATAGGTATGTAGAGGACAAAAGAAAAATTGAAGCATTCAGCCAGGGTTGACAGCTAATTCTAAACTCACGGTGATTAGACTCTGCCCATATAGTAATATGGGTGGGTTTTCTTGACCTTGTGCCTTCTTACTGCAACAAGAACAAGAGCTCGAGTCTTGGGACCATAAATTACAGAATTGTGCTTGTGCTGCTGGCTGGAGAGCTTGTGACTAGACAAAAGTGGGTGGGCTGGAACATTACGAGATGGAAAGGGATCAAGGAGAAGTAGCGTGCTGTTGTGCAGCAAACAGATGCTGACGCCATTTGGCAATAACAGTTATTTGTACTGGCAGCCACAGCAAACCCATTATGGCTGGAGTTATTACTAGGTGGCAGAAAGCAAGGCAGTTCTGTACGGATGCTAGAGCAATAAGGAGTGAAAGTGAATGCATGGTTACAGGAAGAGCTGAGATGCTAAAGCAAATATTTTCAAGGAGCACCAACAGCTTCATAATGCTCTCTGCTCTTCCTTGAGAAAATGTTCTGATTTTTAGATGATTGATGCATATTCCTAGACAAGAACTGGAACTCACTTTCTTAGCCAGCCTGTAACTTCATGACTTTAGCAATTGAAAATATTAACTTTCCCTCAATCACAACAGATGAATCTTCCTGAGTAATCTGAGTAACATATTACCCCAAAATACACCTATGGTCAAAATTCAGATTTGCCAAAGTTCACTATTAAAATCATCAAGCTCACAAGGATAAACATAATGCTTCCAAATATGGTGAGCAGGGAGTTATGCTTGGTCACATTTACAGATAGATAAAGAAATGAATACATAAAAATGCTTAACAAGACCAAAAAAAAGAGAAGTTACTCTGTGTGTTTGTGTATATATTAATGTGTGTATAAATGGGAAACTGTTGGCTAATCTAAAGCAAGCTTTGTGCTGGGGCTGGAAACAAGATCCCAAATGCATAAATGGCAGAAAGATATCAAACTTACACTTCTCTGATATTTGTTTTTTTAAAAGCTATAATACATAATAAGAATTACTCAGCTCTGTCCCAGCAAAGATACATTTATAGGACTAATTGTCTTACATTTTCAAAGGTGGAGGCTGCCTTTAATTCGTGTGTGACCCATGCTGCCCACTCTTAGTCCCAGGCAAACCTCTTGGTCAACTCATTATCATACAGTGGTTTGTCCCAAGCTGGAGCTCAGGAACTTCCCAATAACCTTCTCCCCGTGCTGGCTGGTAGCTCACCAGGACACAGGGAAAAAGGCAGTACCACCAAAGGTCCCTCCTGCTGTTACTGCAATTCAGAGCAAGCACCACTGGCAGCAAAGAGCCCAACCAGTTTTTTCCCGAGCAGCTGCCACTACAACTTCCTTTGAGTTTATACACAGAACTTTGTCCCCACTTGTCCATCTTCCTCATCATACAATCAGGGCATGAAATTTTACTAAATTTAAAACTCAATTATGGAATATTGTATATATTAATCTTATATTCTAGGAAAATATAAATGTGTTTGGTTTACATGGTCTCCCTATAAAAATATAGTGCTTTTTATACTCTATGAAGTATAAATACATATGCTTCCTCGAAAAAAGTCCTAGAGCATTAGGACAGCATATACACCATAGGCTCACCTGTACTTTCGAAAATGCTTTTGTTCTGGAATGCCAATTAATCTGTACCTTATGGTATTTCAGCCTTCAGAAGGTCACAGGATTTAACTCTTACACCCTTGCCAAAGTCAGTTGGCTTGTAATAAACATTCATATTTGTTTTATGACCCAGAGCAGCTGGTGGGTTTAATATACAGTAAGAATGAGAAATCCGACAAAAACAAGTGATTCATCTTCATAATCTGAGTAGAGGCTGGAACCTTCAGTAGAATCTTAAAACCATTTATTTGTTCTTGCCTTTTTTTTTTTTATTTTTTTTTATTACCATTGATTGGATACAATCTTAAACATTCGGTACTTTCGGTAAGAGGGATTTATTTGATAACTGGAAAAAGCTTTCCTGGCAGGTAGCTTGCTCGACTTTCTCAATTTGATACATGCTCATGTTCTGCCACAATGGCAGAAGGGAGGAGCTACTGATGTACTCATTTGCTTTAAATTGTTTTCACTTTCAGCAGAAATCATTAAGAGTGACCTGAAGTGTAGAAATGATATACAAAAAAGGATATTATTAATTTTGCTGCAATGCTGTCAACAGACTGGTGCAACGCTCTCAGACTTTGAGTTGAATCCATTTAGAGTGATAACTGCTGTGTACTCCTGTTGGTGGCCTGTGGCCCAGATTTGGCCCGGAGAACAAACCCATCAGGCTTGCTGCAAGAAATAGGGCACAATATTCATGCAGCAAAGGTTGCCTTAACCACCAGACATCCTCATCTGCACCCAAACATCACCCAGCACAAAGTCAGGGGCTGTTGCTTCCACAGCGGCCAGCAAAAATGAGGTAGGTGGGGAGATGTTATAAGGGGGAAAACGTGCATGGCTGCTGAGGTTAAAATACTGCTGTACATTTATGCCTCATGCTGGAAGCCTTAGGGAGGGCAAAAACACGTATCCCATTAGCTATCACTCCATACCTTAGCAGAAAAAAGTCTGTACAGCGTTGCCAGTAATGGCAACTTGTGACTTGTGACCTGAAGGGGCAGAGGCCTGGAATGTATTGGAGAAGAGGGGACAGAATGGGTGTTTCTGCAGTTGCCATAAATTCAACAAATTGACCCACTTCAGATGCTCCTTTTTGAAGACCTTTTGTGGTTTGTTCTGGTTTGGAAGGTGGAGCTAATCTCCTTGCTATCTCTTTGTGATACAGAAAATTCCTGCCCATCAGCAAATCGGAAAGCTAAGTAACAGCAGACTACACTAGTTATTTACACAGTTGGAGGAGCTGTGCTGATTTGTACAAGTAGGTATTTATAGCATAACCACTTATACAGAAGCTAAGTAGGACTCCCAGAGAAAGCCTGCAAGGAGATTGATTCAGACATGCCCAAGTCTTCCCGGTGAGCAAGCATGGGTATCAAAAGCAGAGCACCTGCAGGAACATTGGCTAACTGGCTCTGTTCAGAGGATGTGTTAGTGTGGGAAAACGTTGTGCCAAGGCAGAGAAGCTCATTCTGGCATCCACATCTACTTATTCAAAAGGGACCTGGTTATCCCACAAGGCTCTGCTTTCCATCACACAGGCATATGCGAAACACCTGCTATTTCGGAACAAAGGTGCAGGCAGGAGGCTGTTTCTTGCTGTAGTTATCTGCATGTGCTATTAATACTACAGGTTGGGTTTTACCATTTGCTCAGGGCAGGGACGAACTGATTCATGCTGCCTGGGTTCTGCAGGGGCCCTTGAAACAGCAAAGATCCCCTCTTACTGCACACCTACGCAGCCATAACACCACCTAAGCACCCAGGCCGTTGTCCTCTATTGCAGTAAATAACATCTCAAGCCATAGGCTGCACTTCTGCAAACATAAAACCTTCCCCCTGCCAATAGAAGATGCCATGACAAGCTGAAGAACCTTATAAGCTGAATAGAATACCAGGAAAGTGAAGTGACTTTGTCGTGAGACAAAACGTACATCCACTGTGAGAAAATTATTCAGCATCCTGCAGTTCAGAATAACTTGCTTTCAAGTTCTGTAAGTCAAATTCACTGACAGCATCAGGCATCGATTCAAAACAAAAGAATATGAAGTGCAATGGTGGAGAATGAATAATCTGTTGCATTCTTTTCCAATACAGCCTATACAAGGTAAGGATTTTGCTTAAAGATTTGTTCTTTACTGCACCTTCTGTGACATTCTGAATTATGGTCCAATAGAAAAAAAATCAATTAAAATGACTACAGAATAGTTCTTTATCTGCCACCAAATCATCCTCCTCCAGAAGAGATAATATTTCTGCAGTGCATTATACATGAATTAGCCTTGCTGTTCTAAATAGATAGATTAGATTTGAGATCCTTTAGCCTGCAGCTTCAGAAGAAGGGTAGGCAAGCAAACCATGGGGTTTATAGAAGCACAAAATAACTTGTAAATACATAGCATTACTCTAAAACCTAATCTTTAAGAGGTTTTTTTCTTTCTCTCTGTGATTTCTGATCCTTATTACAAATGACATGAACCAACATTTCTCTTCTGTTGGTCACCCACCTCTGCATACAAGCAGAGACATACACCGCTTATCACTCAGTTCTCAGTCACCTTGCATTCAAACCTCTCACTGGAAGAATAGTGCTGCATGTGGACAAATAAGACAACAATAGATCAAAGTTTTAAAGCACAGCGAAATTACTGCACACTTCAATTTCTGGGAAGCTTAGATACAGTTTCACAGTTGACTGTTGTCTTTTATTTCACTTGACCACAGAGACAACACCACTCTGATAATTGGACTCCTGGTGTGCTGAAACCACCACTTAGCCCTGAAGATGAAAGCTGATTGCTTTCTTGTTTGCTCCATCTTATACATCTACTTTCCCTTTTCTTACTCCTTGACTGCAAGTGTTCTGATATCTTTTAATCCATTTTTTATACAACTGTTTACCATACTCAGGCTATAGTCCATAACTGACTCCTAAGCACTCCCACAGCATCTCAGATTAAAAAAAGAGAAACAAAAACTTTTAAGCTCTCAGAATACTTGAATCCTAACCAAAACTTTGGGACCTACATATGCACTTTTCTTCACACTTACCATGTATTCAGTGAGATTCGAGTAACCTCAGCAGACTTACGTAAAACTGACTTTTTATTTGAAGTAATACGGTGAAGAACATGAAAATAATAACCAAAATCTTTTCATCAAAGAAAAAAGTGAATACAATAAAAAAGGTACCTCTACCACAGGAAAAAATATCACCTCCACATATAGCAAATGACACAAAAGATCTCTTCAGATTTGGCTGAGAAGACCTTACTTAGTGCTTTGCATCTTACACAGCCCTCTGAAACCTGTCACATGTAATGTCACAGGTTATATTAAAGCCTTCACGATACATAACCTTTCTCTACTGATACAAAGGAATTCATACTAAATATGAAAATTTGTAGATCAGACTTCCACGAGGCTGTTAAAAAAAATTTGAAACAAATATTCTCAGTTTATCATCTAACTTTGTCTGTAAATCGTACTATGATAACAACCCAACGTATAGTTACCTTCCAAAGCAAAAATTTAAAAGAGTTTTCATTTTAATGATTTTTTTTTTTATATACATCAGTATTGTCTCATTTTAATTCTCAGAAAAAATAAAGTACCTTCAAAGTCCCCATCTCTGGCTTTTGCTGCAAGTTCTGAGGATGATATACTTTCTTGACATAAAGCACAGTCTTCCAATGCTGCATTCCTTAAACCTGGATTAACTGCAAAACAACCAAAAAAGTACTGAAATTCAGATTCTTCCAATTTGCACTTAAAATATTTGTATTAGGACTTCAGGATTAGATTACAGTAGCATCTATATGTACCTTCTTAAACTTCTTGCTTTTTCTTTGACACAAACAGTGATTTAAGTGTCTCCTCTATTCTTCTTTGGAATGACAACAGAAATTAAAAATGCTGTTATTACAGGACATACAGTCCTCTTACTTCTGCATCCTGTATTTTACTCTGCATACTACTTTAGCTGCATCCTATATTTTATTTC
>KZ505863.1:699649-721883 GCA_002844005.1 Limosa lapponica baueri
TGCCACTTTTAATTTCAGACTTGCATTGTTAAAAAAAAAAAAAAAAAAAAAAAAGGGTGTAAGGATTTAAAAAAAAAAAAGCAACCCTCATTTAAACTGAATCTGAATTTGGCTGATTGCACAAAGAAACAGAATACCAGAAGGGGAACAGAGGGATTTCAATCAACAGCCAGATAAAGGATTGCTTAAGGGAAGTTTTGCAGTTGAAAGGCTGATATTTTTTTCCCAATCAACTACTATTTCCTTCTTGATGACGAGAAGCTTTCTTATTCCTGAATAGCTAGCTAAAAGACTAATCAATACACGACACTAAGCAGACACGTATTTGTTTATGTGAACATGCACAGCTGTCCATTGATTTTTCTGGAAAGAGTAACCACAATTTCTTTAAGTCTTACTGTGATGGGAATATTATAGGGAAAGCATAAATTTAAGACATTTAATGAAGTTAATTTGCATTGCAATATCAATCAATCTAGTTTTCATAAAGGAGCACTTATAGAATTAAGTGCTACAAACTAAAAGACAAGCTACAAAGATAACTTGTGCAGGTTTGTTTCTGTGGGTTTTTTGTGGGTTTTTTTGGTTTTTTTTAAGTAAATGCTAGCCATCCCAAAAATACAAATGCTTCTTTTATAAAGCTTTCATTTATAAAGGTGGAATGACTTATCTTTAAGTTGCTGTATTGAAAATATGAACACAGGTCCCATGTTGCTAAGGAGTGAATAAAATAAAATTCAAGCAGAAAAATCAAAAACAGAAACCAACTGTATAAAACAGGTGTTCATCTTTTTACAAAGTCATTCTAATATACTGAGGAAATAAAATTTTCAATATATTACAATATAGACTACTGTAGTATATAAATGTATTACAATATATACAATTTTTGACTACAGAATTGCAACACTAAGAAATAGGACAACTTGAATACCAAGCTGGAGAAGAATAAATTATTCATCTTATCCTAGAATTGCAATACAGATCAGCAAACAGCAAAACATGCTTTTCCAAGGATGCCTCATTCCTCCTCCTTAGACTGCAAAAGCATATGGCAAAATATTCTATTTTTTAAGCCCCCACAAATAAATGCGAACAGCGCCAGCATCTAACAGCTGATGGCCACAGCTAGAGCTTGCAGAAAGCATGAAGGTAAATGCTCCTCACAACAAATTTTAGCTCCTTTTGCCAATTCTCAGGTGCGTTGTAAGAGGCTTCAAAGACTACACTCACCAAACAAATTAAGATGAAGGAAAACGGAAAAAAAAATTGTATAATTTAAGATATACACAACCGACCTGCAGGAGGAAGGAGAGAAACTATGCTTAAGAATAATTTTTTGTATCAGTAGTGTTGCAAGTTCAGTACGTAAATAAACAAACACACAACAGAACCAGGTATTCAAGACTAAAACATGAAAACACTAGCATTGCGTGACAATATGAAACAAGCTGCCAAACTTCATAAAACATATAGAAGAAGTGAGAGTTTTACAAGAACTCCTAAACTCCGGAACGAACAGAGCGCCAAGTATTTCCAAAACACCAAAAAAGCCATGAACTTCACTCTTTGTAATTTTCTTTCCCTTTGGAAAAAGCAAGCAGAATATGACAACAGAATAGGCATTTTAAAAATCTGCATGGCTTGCTTCCAGTTGAAAAAGAAGGAATACTAGATACAGATCTTAGATCAGTTTGGGTATAGTGTTTACTTATGTCCTCTTTTACCCCAAAACACCAAATGCTGCTTTGTCATAGTTTTATCATCTCCTGTACTATTCTTACATTATTTCCCCCCTTTAACAGTTTGTTTTGCTACATGGCAGCCTTTTCTTATCACATTGTCCCATCAGCAGATCAGACACTGACTACATCTTTGTTAGCGCTTTTCTTGTATTTGCATCTCATTAATGCTGCTGTCCAAGACTCTTGTTGACCTTTGTATTTTATGTCTTTGAGATACTTACAAGCAAATAATGGAGAAAGACATAGTATCAGCTATGATTTATAAACCAAAGCAATAAAGCCAGTAGAAGCAATAAAGAAAGTGTAAGAGTATTTAATCTGTATTTTAAACTCCACTGAATATTGAGGCTAGATAGAGAAGCCTGAAACATCAGGCCTTTCAGACTTAAAGGATTAATTACAGTAAACCTGACCGGATCATTGAAATTACACCTATAAATAATGTCATATTGCATAGCATAAGAACTGATTTACTAAAAGAAACAGTTTGTGTCATCACATACACATTTGACAGCTGCTTGACTTAGACAAGGGAAAGAAAATGTTCTTCTCCTAGTTGGTGACTTACAGTTTCTAGAAAGTAAATACATTTATCAGTTTGATGAATGAGCATATCCTGCAGCTATTCAACGTATATTAGATTGCTTATTGTTCTAGCTAATGGGTCCATCATTCTGAAAATAATCTACAGCCTCCAACATTTCCCCTATGGTTAAGTTGGCATTCACAAGCATGTAATAGGGAGCAGTCACAGAAGCCTAATGTGATCTTCCAATTTAAAAATACCATTGAAAAGCAGTGATTAGTCACCACTCAGGCAGCATGAGTAAGAAAAGGTCCACAAAGTTCTGTTTTGTAACTGAATTCTCTCTTTTACCGGTAACATGACTACTGATTCAGAGGCAAAACCAAAAAATATATATAGATACATATGTATTAGAAAACCAAGGATCTGCACTCATACAATTTTTTAATCTAGTCTTCAGCAGATCATCAGCAACTCCATCTCTCACAGAATATACTGAAGAAGTTAATATCAGAACATTTCCAAATAAAGCAACAATAATCTAGTAACAAAATACCTCCATCCCTATTTCTCCACTTCTGCAAAGACGAAATATATGCCAATTAATAACAGATGCACTGCAGTTTCAATAATGAATAGAAAGAATTAGATGTAATCAACAAAGTATCTGTGGAACAGGCTATGATGAAAACAGACAAAGCCCACTAACTTGTTAACAAAACATTCAGAAATATTCACCCAAGAATTTTAGGAGAACTGAAGAATGAATCAGACGAATTATTAACCTCTCATTTAAAACTTCCTTGATGCCTGGAGTTTAGAGGTGTCCATCTCTAAAAATAAAAAGAACTCCAAGGGGACTCAAACAACTCTAGCTCCGTGAGCCTGATATTCGTACCAAGCAACTTAACAAAATATATCAAAAGCTAAAACAGGTAGTCAATAATATGAAGGTCTGCCTGGGAAGAACTAAAATGGCTTCTGCAGAAGGAACCTCTTGGGAGCTTTGTGAACAGGTGTGAACATTTGTGAAGAATGGTGATTTGGCTGGCAGCCTCTGAGTTCCAAATAGGCTCCAAATACCTCACTAAAGGCTTTTAGGAAAACTAAGGAGCTACAGCTTAAGACAAAGGGGCCCAAATTGGATAAATAATTCTTAACTATAAATAGGGAGGAGCTGTTAAACGACCACATCTCAGCATGTCACAGCTGAAGATATTTAGGACCCTGAGTTTTTTTTCCACATATGACCTGCAAAAATGGAGAGAGCAATGAGATCTGAAAGGTCACTACTGGTGCAAAATTATTCAGGGTAATAGTAACAAAAGCAGACTGAAGAACTGCACAGGATCTTGAAGTCTGAATAACAGGTAGTAAAATGGCAAGATGAGATTTGACTGGTAAACACAGGGAGAACAATTTTAGCATCATATAGAGAATGAGAGCCTCTGAGCTCACGAGCAGGATCTTAGGGCTTTGTTAGACAACTTGAAAAAACATCAGCTCACCACTTGGCAAAAAATCCTAAGTCAAATATTGGGAGCCATTGGAAAAACAACAGAAAATAATTATGCCACTGAGCAAATCCATCTCAAGTAACTGTAGTTCTGATTCACCTATTGCTAAGAGGAAACAGTATAACTGAAAAAAGTTTAGAGAAAGACAAAAGGAATGATCAAAGCTACGGACAACTTCTGATAAAGTAGGCTGTGACTCTTCCAACCTGAAAAAGTAACCACATAGGCGAATTGTGACTGAGGTCTACAAAACACAACCAGCACAGAGAGACCAGGCAGGAACTAGGAGCCGTTCAAAGAAGCTCCTAAAAGCCAGATCCAGAGCAAACAGAAGGACACAGAGGAACATGGACCTACAGAACTCTCTGTAAAAGGACAATTGTCATACAAAGTTTTTACACAATATTAACAGAGGCTGGACAAGTACGTGGAAAAGGGGTTATTACATCCACAAACCATGTGAGGCTGATAAATAAGTTTACACACATAATTTTATTATGTTTTGCAGACTTGTTCTTACAAGTTTCACTTAATATCCCACCCAAGACAAAAATTAGTAGACAAATTGTCTGAATATTGTAAATGATGTATGATTTATCAAGAAACTAATTAAATATAAAGTAATTACTTTTAAGCAATATTCCACTTGAAGCATTGCAAAAGCATGCAATGGCAGAGATTTGTGAATGACTTCTTAAAATGAAGTCCATTCAGAAACCCTGTTGTAGGGTCTTGCATATGATCATACTTGCAAGCTTAAGATTGCAAATAATCAGAATAATGAGGGAGATAAAATTATCTTCTGAAAAGTCAAGTTTTGTGCACATTAAGCTGTGTTTTACCTGTAAGAAGAATTAACTCCAGAGCAAAGGATTCTTTTTCCATTACCAGTAAAATATTTCATAATTCAATTGGTATGTTATTAAACTAATGTTTATTTATGTAGCCTTTATATTGTGGTAATATTTCATGGTTCAAGCTACCTCCGCTGTGTTATCCTGAACTCTATACACATTTAACAAAGAGATTCTGCATCACACATGAACTCCGTAGAACTGACACAGTAAGGCACAAAGGAGAAAGCTATCATAAATACAGAAAACAACAATAACATCTATTTAATTTCTTCCCTCTGCTTTATGATATTTATACTTCAGGGAAACTGAGGACATTACTCACTACAAAGCAGGTTATCCTCAAAACAGTAAAACAAAATTAGGCCTGATTTCCTAACGATGTGAATAGGACCCCTAATGTCTAATCAAAGTTAAGCTGAAGCACAGCATTTTCTTTAACACAACTATTATTATGGTGTCTCCCTGTTATCGAGTTCCTTATTGTCATTAAATATGTAGAACCTTAATCCATGACCTCTATTCTTCTATCAGCTTTGGCTGAAACGGTCCAATAGGTTTAAAAGCTGCTTCTGCACTCTATTAGGCTCCTTCAGCACACAGACAGTCACAGATACACTCGTGCCCACAGGCAACATGCTCAGATCAACCTCGTTCTCTCAAATGAAGCTAAGGTAAAATGTGTTTAGATCCCAATTTAATCCTGTGCACTAATGCAGAAGTTAACATTTTCATATCTGCCAGACACACTCTTCCTGTAAAACAGCAGAGTACAACAGAAGCAATGACCCACGTAACGTTCAGCAGCAATACACTTTTTGTTACGTTAAACTGGTAAGATTAGTGCACTTGATGTCAATGATGTAGAGACATTATATGATTAAAATCCAGGCGTTCTCCAAATGTTTTCAAAGAAGCTGATGAAGTCCAATAAAAAGCTACTTGCATTAAAAAACACGTATTGAAAAATTTCTTAACCTGCAACACACTATTTCCTTTAAAATCAATATTAATTATACACCAGTCCCTAAAGTACAATGGAAGTAAATATAGGAATTTAATTACACCCAAGTTATAACAAAACATCAAGTTGCTCTTACCTTGAACTAGATCTTGACTTTACATCTTCCTTTGCTGTCCTTTCACTACTGGCATCTTCATTGTTCTCCATTTTTTTCTCACATAGTTGTTTTCTCTTCTCCCACTTCTTCTGCTGATTTGAGACGCTTTCTGCTTCTCCCTGTGAGTCGTTTTCTGCTCCTACCTGTGAACCTGAGGAATGTGCCAGGCACTTAGAGGAGATCGGCAGCCTTTGCTCTTCTCTGCCAAAGTCTCTTTCTGCTAACAAAGCAGAAGTTTCAGGTTTTAACATTTCCTGTGCAGGGACTGAATTGTCCGAGTTATCTACATGGTCCATTTCCTTAGACTTTACTAATGTGTATGAAGCATTTACAACACCTCCTGCAGAATGTTTAGTCTTTAAACCCTCAACACTGTCCTCCCTGCTGTCTTCACAGCTGCCACAACACACACAGGAATTAATTAGACAGTTTGTGGCAGCTATACTGAGTTTATGGGATTCATCCTCCTCCTCATTTGCTAATGGATTAGCAGATCCAGGAACACAACTAATAGCTGCTTCCGGAGTGGTTACTGGGGATTCTGAGCTAGAGGGAGATTTAGGATTGAATATCACAGTAGCAGATATTTTCATTCCCCCTGTCCTGTGAGCTATCACTTCTGCCATTTCTGCATCATCAGCATACGCATCCCAGCCATTGAGGTATAACTGTGAGTCCGGACCTTCTAGACAGCTACATGAATTCTGAACTGAGATGCCAGACATCTGTTTGCTGTCTTCAATATTGTTATTATTGCTCAAATCACTTTCAGCATCTTTTAAAAGCAAAGTTTCCTCTGTCTGATGGCCGTTCTCGTACAGCAGAGCATCTCTATATTGCAGGTTCTGTTTTGAATTGTGGCAAGGGTTATTCACCCAAGCAAAAGTATCACTTACTGAATCCAACCCAGCAAGAGCTTCTCCTGCTCCATCTAAGTCATCCATAAAAAACACTCTGTCCTCATCATCAGTTAAATTGTCAAGATGGTGTCTTGTTGGCGAAGCTTCTGTGCTAGAACTATTTCTTAGACCAGGTCTGTGAGCTGGAGACTGACAGATGCTTGGAGGGGAAAGCAGAGAAGACATTTCATCTCCGACTCTGTGTACCATCCTATTCAGCTGTTCCAGCTCCTGTTCATCATACTGCATAGAACAAGCCAGCTCAGCCTCTGTGTTTTCAGCTTTTGCCGAAAGCTCCTTAGCAGGCAAAGTCGCAGTTATGCCTGGTGTAATGACAGAGGGTACTTCAGGATCCGCTCTGACAGGAAAATCCACATCTTGAGAGATGCAGAGGTTACGTTCCAGCGTGTGCAGTTCATCCTCAGTTAATGTCTGAAGTAGATCCCTGAAAATGAAGAAACACACACATCACTTTGCATTTACAATCATAGGAGGCACAGATGTTACAGATTTTTAAAAAAGCTTTTACTGTTATTACAGAAATCCAGAACTTGGGGGCATGGAGTACTTTCAGCTCTGTAACTCAAGGTGCATTTGACATTCATATTCTGAACACATGTGATTGCTGATGCCTGAATTTGAGATTACTCATGTAAATACAGGGCACCAAGCTATTTACATCCTTGCAATGAGGCCCCAAAATAAATCAAAACACACTCAAAAATGGATGTTTCCCTCTCCCCATCTATATATAGTTATGGTGTTAACCAAAATTTGATATATTCTGTCATTTTATTTTCTTAATTCACAAATTTGACTTCATTAGCAATTTGTCATCCTTCGTACTAGATTCTGAAAATTTTTCTACAAAAGAGTACTGCAGAATTTTCACATCATTGTATTGTCAGATAAAGAGAATCCATTAAAAATAGTAATAACACTTATGCAACGCTGATGTCTTGGAAACTTGTTCACTGAAACAGGAATTGAAAGCTGGCTCTCTCCTGCCTCAAACACCTAATTCAGTCATTAGGGAGCTAAGCTGCTGCATGACAGTAAGAACCAGGTAGACCTAAAAGCAAACATTTAGGTATTTACTAAACTATGTTTTCTACATACGGGCAGCAACCCGAGTGTTATCAAGGGTGCTCAGTATTGTAGTTTAGGACCCCAGTCACCTAAAAACGAAGTGTTATTTGAGGCTGTTATGTTTATGTAATTTTAGGTCTGAATCTGATTTACGATATGCTTCTTAATTAGAAACCACACATAAAAACATCCTCTGTCAGGAACTGCTGTCAAGATGTTCAAAGACCAGCAAGTATATTTTAGCATAAATGAATGGATGGGAAAAGCAAGACCTTCTGCTTAAACAGTGGCTAGGAGTCCATTATTCCTCATGTGTTTAGAAATCACTGGTTAGCAGGTGACGTAAAGCTATAATAATAATATGCACATATTAAAAGAATTCCCTTAAAAGGAGTAACTTCAGTCTAAACAAGACGACCAATAAAAACCCTAAAGAAATATTCAATACATCTCACATCTTGATTTCCAGTGAACCGCTTGCATTTTAACTTCTTAACTCAAAGACCAAATATTTTTCCAAGTACTATTACTAAAAGATCATATTGCCCAAAAATACATCACTAGGATCTGTCTTGTTTATCCGCTACCCTACAAATTTAAAAAAGATAACAATTTAGATAAGCATGCTTAAGTCAGAATAAGTATAGAATGTACATTTTTATGGTTCTGTACATTCCATACAATTAGCATCTTTTATTTAAAAGCATGATTTTTTTAAAATAGAGTTAGATGACCCTGAAAAAAGTTCTAAACCTATAGAAGTAGTATCTTATAAGAACAATTGCACCATCATATCCTTCCCTTTCCACTTGTCTCCACATTCTCTAATACAGAAGTCAGTATTTCTTTAGAGCATTCCACACGCATTTTCGAGTCCAATGTTCGACATTTTTTTTCAGTCATAAATGAATAAGAAAAGAAAATGGGCAATCTTTGTTAGACCCACTTACCTAATAAAGCTATAAATCAGTATTGCTATCTGGCACACTAGAACAATTAAAAATACCTTTACATTCTTTTCTTTTGTCTAAATAGTATGTAATGATACCATGTCATTACTCAGATCTTTTACTTAAATGGTAATCAGTGTCTGTAAGAGTAAGAATTTTATCATCATAAAAAACTGACAGAGAATGTTTTCAGTCTTAAGTTCAACGTAAAAATAGCTGCATTATCATTTATTTTTGAAATAATTATACCAATATTGTCAACAAAAACATAGAATAACATGACTTTTGCCACAAGGCTTTGTATTATGAATTTTCAGTTTGTCAGTTTTTACAGGAATGCTGTGATCTAGGATTTTATAAGCAGAAACAAAGTAATGTGGGATTTTAGAAATAGCTGAGTTATTAATTAAAAAAACACAGTTAGCACAGTGAAGGGTTTAAGCTTGTCCCTCACCTATGCAAAGATATTAAAAACTAAGATATTTCTGGGTCAGGCCAGGGTCCATCAAATAGAGAAGCCTGTCCCTCGTAATAGATTCTAAGGAAGAGCATAAGCACAGGATAAGCACACATGAACTTGTCTGAGTGCATCCTACTGGCTTCTACCAGCCTGTAGCTCAGGGATTTCTGAACCAAGGTGGCAGCCTTGTGTTCAATAATCCTCAGTAAATTTCTCTTGCATGGTTGAAAACGTGCGTGTCAGGAATTGATCAACAGTCAACTGCTTAAACATCAGCTACGCTTCTCCACACACCACAGTCATACCCTCTTCTGAAAACAGATGAGACAAGAATTATCAACTTCTACAAATACAGACTATACAGCAACGTTGAAAGGAATGTGCTTTACATCCAAGCTCATAGGCATAACTGGGAATGAAATGGGCCCAGGGAAAAATCTAAGACTGAATCTTCTGACTTTCAGCACTTAATTGGGGTTTTATTCAGTCTCCAGAACATCACGTGGCAGCACCTGGGATTCGTGGATGTCTGGGTGCCCAGAGCTGCTCTGCTTCCTTTGTGAAGACACAGAGAGCCTGACTGCTCAGAACTGATACTTTACAGTGAACGTGTTAAATCTTTAAGGCCTGGAATTGCATATTTACTTTATGCTGGCTAGCTTCACTGACTTGAGTAATGAACTCTGTTTCGACCAATAAAAACAACGCAAAAATTTAAGAACAATTGTGTGCAGTTTTGAGGATATGTAAATAAAGCTTAACTCAAAAAAAAAAAAATTCAGTGAAATAAATTGTCAGTCCTTCTGTCTTAAGTGAGTCAGTTCCATGCTGCCATGCAAGAGTTGCTCCTCATAATCAGCTGGATTACATGTGATAGTCCACCAGCCCTGTTATTTCACTAGAGAAATAATCCTGCTTTAAATTCAAAGGAAATATGCTCATTTTCCCAATTCAAACACTAGAAATTTTGCTATTAACAAATACAGGTTGTTCGAAAAGATTTGGACAATTATGTTCACTTCTCTGCATAAAAAAAAACAAACCTAGATTCACTGGGCTGTTTTAAATAGAAGTTTCCTTGCAAGGTGACAAATCAACAGTTATCTTTTTGATACACTGTATATTAGATTATACAGGATTCACTACATGGCATGTTTTAAAATGCCTATGTAGATATTGAGAATAAAATTAACATCAACCAGTATATGGGAAGAAATGTTAAATCTCACTACTGAAAGTTTAAAACTAAGCACCAGGCATCATTATTAAACCATAAGGTTTAATTAAGCTGTAGCTACTTCCACGGTTCATTTCCTTTCTGCTGAACCATTTGTGACTCGTCACGGGATGCACGCAAGTGCTCTGTGTGTATGGAAATAAGAGTTTCTCCCTCTGCTTTCAGCACTCAGAAGCAGCAGGTAAAGAGAGCTTCTGCAATGCACCCTGACAGCAGTCATGCGCTTCCTTCTCACAGAGGCTTTAGAAAACACTGAATTTAAAAAAGGCACATGTTGAGGCTGCACCTGCTTTTACTCTTTTTAGTATAGCATCACAGGACAGCAATCTAGCCTTGAAAATACGAGGAACATTTTTCTTCCAGTGGCTACAGCCACTGGCAGAAAAACAAGGCAAGTTGTTAAGATGCACTCTGCTTGTTAAAAGCAGTAGTAGAAATTTACCCTGCCTACTGCAAAACCAATAAACATTTTATACTCTACTGCCAATATCCATGGTGCAGAAATAACTTCTTCAAAGATCTGAGGCCAGATACCCATTAAAAGACAAATTCAGCTGGAGAGAGGACAGGGCCACAAAACCCGAGCTGCACTGATATCAACACGTTGTCCAAACTTCCTTCATTAACTTTACTCCTATTCTGAGTACAATTTTAACCTGTTTTCAGAGAACAGCATCATCATTATTGCCAGTCTGTGCTTCAGCTCATGCTCTGAACAGAGCATAAACAGCTGTCTTTACGGAGCTGCCACCATAAGAATATGATGCAGGTACAGGAATGCAATCTGCATCCTCCTGCAGCGCTGAGTTCAGCACAAAGTCCACAGATCTGATGCGTCAACACTGAGAAACCAACACTGATCTATACCAAATATCACTTGTACTCCTTCACTGCGAGAGTTTTAGATCAACTCGAAGTTTTAGACACAGCCATCTTGGAAAAACTGACTAGTTTTTCCCCAAATCACTGTGCACACTTTAAAAGCACGAGTTTGACAAGCCCCCAACCCCCCATTTTTTAATATACTGACAACAGGTATGCTGCATTGGATTTCTAGTCATTGATCAGAAAGGTTTCATTGTACTTAAAATGGTATGATACACTGATTCTGCACCACTTCATCTGCAATCTGCTTGATTCTGCACCACCAATATCCATAGGGACCCTGCCATCAATTGTAATGGTCCAGAAACCAGCATCAGGCAAGCAGAGGGCTCTGATGAAAGGTCAGAATCAGAGAGAGTACTGCAAAATTCCAAGTTTGCTAACCTCTGAAA
The DNA here is from genome assembly GCA_002844005.1 of Limosa lapponica baueri. Lineage (NCBI taxonomy): Eukaryota > Metazoa > Chordata > Aves > Charadriiformes > Scolopacidae > Limosa > Limosa lapponica. The sequence goes on from KZ505863.1 coordinate 711,325, forward strand.
ATCTCTGTATAACAGCCTCAAATGTGTACATAGTATAGGCAATATTTTATCACAAAAATGTTCAGTGGCACAGGCATCTAAATTAAATATCTATGCATATACCAGATGATATGCTTTGTATACTTCTAGGCAGACTGCAGTAGTTTGGCAGAAATGGTTCAAATATTTTAGTTTAAAAGGAATGGAGATAACATTACTGTATAACTAGGCATTGCTAGATGTATAAAACACCAATACTGATGTTTTGTATCTAAAATAAAAAAACCAAGCACCTTGCTTAGGTATTAAAACATTCAAAGTCGTAGTTTGCTGCTCAAGTTTACCAAAACCTAAACAAGAATCCTTACTGCTTTTGCTAAGAAAGTCTCCACAATCTCTATTACTTTTGAGGTTTCCAGCCACCAAAAATTTTCCTAACCACTAGATATTTTTCTCTGCTGGTTCTGATTTAATTACGTGGATCCATACAAATACAGTGCTTATCATTGCCTTTAACAGGAGGGATGATTTAGGGTAATACAGCTTAAAAATTACCTGTAATCCTACAAAATAATCAACTATAAATTTGTTGTTATTCAATGAGTTAAAATATTTAGTTGGCTAAAAAGTTTTAGAACTTCATGGAGAAATTTACTGGGATGTGATCATATTCTGCAGTAAGAATGCTGTTCTATATTCTTAAAACAGGCACACAACTACAATACAAGATGCAACTATTTTAACAGAGGACTACTTTAATCTATTTTCATGCCTTAACTATTGGTGATGGAGACTGGAGAAAGACTCCCAGAAAAAATGTTCCCCTTTTGCTGGGGATGAGCTCAAATATCTCATTCCATCCTCCCTTACAGGTTTTTGTGAACATTTTCACTGAGTAGGAATTGTAGCCTGCTGAGTTAAAAAAAAACAAACAAACACTAACCTGTGATACGAAAAAAAAAATTTAAATCCAGAAACCTTAGGTACTTTTAAAAGTAATTTAATTCTCCTACATGAATTGCACACTTAATTGTATCTCGTTGTTTTCATGCAATGTATTTTTCATTCAAGAATATTACTAATTGATCTTTTTGAGGCCCGTTCTTTCAAATATTCAAGTCCCTTGACATTCTTTCAGAGACTGCCATCTTAACTTGCATTAAATTTTTGGTCTGATAGATGCTATCTCACCAAGAACACTTTTCAAACTTTGCCTGCTAGACAACTAAAAATCGCATTTCTTAATGCTCACTTGAAAGAATAAATATAAGTCTTAAAATATATCAGAACTTTTTCAAAACACAAATCTGAAAGTCTTCTCTTTTTTTGAAGTTTGCATTGAAAATTGTAGTTATTGAACAAACAAGCATTTCACTACTGTGTTTTCAACCCATGCATTAAGTTCAGAGTAACAGAAAATTAAATGGATTAAGCAATAAACTGACCTCATTGATTTTCATTTTCTGTTTTGTGAAATGTAAGGAGCAAGCAGAAAGTACAGATTAAGAGAAGTGTATTAGCTTTTAAATATTCTTTTGGCTTTAGTCACCCAGTGGAATGCTGGTGAAAAATTCTGTGATGGTCATATATAAGGAATAAGGTATTCTAATGTTAGCTTCATGGACCTTTTAAGCTTCACTATCATTAAATTTTTTTTCTCCTCTAGCTTAAGTTTCATTCCTCAGTTCATGTCCTTCTTTTTTAGTGTTTTATAAAACCAAAATCACTCAAAAAACCCCAAACATGTTGATATGTCAATTTTAAATCTCAGATTTCAATATGAATTCCATTAATGTACCTAAAAATAAAACTTTATCACTTCTAGACAGAAATACTACAAAATCGTCAAGGGACACAAAAGGATGTCATCTGGATATTCATAAAAGCTAACTTCAGAAATAGGTTCCTCTCTGAAACATCCCTCCTGTTTTCCCTTAGGAAGTGCCTCACCTCTAATGGCTGAGGGGAGATTAATCTGGATAAACTTATCTACGTGAAAACTATTCTTACATCAAACCGTCATCATGACATACAAGGAAGGCGATAAACAGGTGAAAATTAAACACAGGAAAGAAAAAGTTCAGCCAAATTATCTCTAGACACTTCCAGGAACACAATTTGCAATTGGTATATACATTTGAATTTTAAGAAAATAATAGGACTTACAGATTTAGAAAATAGTTTTTTTTTTTAACCAGCCAGAGAAAATACCTTACAGTGAATATAAATAAAATAATGCTCGATATAAAGATCCTTTAAAGATATAGCTTGATTTCTCCAAAGCAATAGATCAGTCTTCAAAAAGACCTCAACTAAGGAAAAAAAAAAAGATTTAATGCCCTTTATACATAAGTTGAGCCAAAACCCCGATCTCCAGTGGCTACCAGAACTGAAAGCACTGTGAAAAAGAGGTATATATAAAATGATCCATCCTGTACAAACAGATCCACAATATGAGAAACTCATAATCATTTCTATTAGATTAAGAATCATCTGAGTATTGCATCATAACATACGGAGAAAATGTAATAAGCCTAGTTAAACAGAAACATTGGTGCTAATTAGAAACAGGATCTCCCTAAATAACCTCAACTTTAGTATTTCAGGCCTTATCCAACCATAAGGAAAATATAAAATGTAATAAAATGATATTCAGAAAAAAAAAGAAACTCTCACAAAGATATGAAAAGTTTATAAAACTCCCATGAAATTAAAAACTACATCTAGTTATTCCATGGGTATATCAGGCAGATGAGAGGAAAATGCACTTTATGGTTAACAGTGTCAGCTGGGATAGAATTTATTTTCTACCTAGAGTAGCTACTGTGTTTTGGATTTAGTATGAGAATAATACTGATAACACAGATTGGTCTAGTTGTTGCTAAGTAATGCTTGTATTAAGTCAAGGACTTTTTTTGTCTTCCCGTAGAAGGTGAGAGGGAGCACAGATGGGATAAGCTGGCCAAAGGCATATTCCATACCACAGACGTCATGCTCAGTATATAAATGGGGGTTGGCTGGGGTGGGCAGGGATCTGCGATCACTGCTTGGGTGGGCTGGGAAATCGACCATCAGGTGGTGAGAGTGATGTGTTGTATTGCTTCCTTTTGTGTATTCTTTTACCATTATTATTTTCTCTTTTGTAACTGTTACATTAAACTGTCTTCATCTCAGCTCACAAGATTTTTTTTTTTTTTTTTCTTTTTCTCCCTCTTCTCTCCATCCCACTGATGTGGGTGAGGGTGGGTTGTGGACTGAACAAATGGCTGTGTGGTAATAGTTGCTGGCTGGGGTTAAACCACGACACACAGCAAACAAATACCACAACACACAGCAAACAAATACTTTTCTAAGCATTTATGTGTTCTTTTTAGGCGTCTGATTTTTACTTCAGAAGAGAAGCAGCTACAACCATCTTATTACTTGCCTTATTTTTCTTAGCAAAGTGTGAAAAGGTCTGAAGAGTTCAGACATATCTTCTGGTTTATGGTCCAAGTTTAACGGTCCCTCGGAGTAGACAACAAGGCCACTGTAATTCAAACACAGGCACAAACACACACAAAAGTGAAAATTACGTTACATGGAGCAACTACTGAATAAGGAGTCAGAAAAGCAACTCCACATAAACATTAGAATTAAACTGAAGTTACATATTGTTATCTTATTTTTGTCCTAGTCACCCACAGTCAGAATTAAATGCTATTTAAAGCAACAGGAAGAAGATTCCCTCCATCCACCCCACCCCTCCCCAGCACAGACATGGGAGAAGAGGCAATGGAAGCATAGGGGAAGAACACGCATTTATTTCATTGTTGTGGCTGATCCCATTAAAAAAAAAAAAAAAAAAAAAACACCAAGAAACTGATTATCAAGTAAGTTGGGGAAAGTTCTGCTGACTTGGGAGAGATTGTAAATGGCTTTTTCTTTCTTTTTTGCTAAATCACATAAAACCCATTTTGATAATACCATGCTTCTAAATCAACTCAGCACTTGTAGACATTTCCCTGGAAAGAGGTTAGTTCATGGTCCTGAAAGCCTCCATGTATGTCACTGTAGATATCTTGATAGTTCCTCCTCACCAAATCACTACGTCCAAACCTGTCCGTGTGTCAGGAATTAAATTACATTCACTTTCTTCACCATATCTGCTGCATCATAGCACACTGTATCTGAGAGTGTATTCCACCCACACTAGGCACCACTCTGCTTAAAACTATTTCATCCTCTGCCCACTGCAGAAACAACAAATGTTTCTCAAAGCCAAACAGATCACGCACTCTCACACCGGACATTACACAGGTTTTATTTTTCCCAGGCCATTTTCCCCTTCCTGCCCTTACAGTCAGTGCTCAGTTACCCAAGACATTTCAAAGGTATGTTCCCTTCCTTACACTCAAATTACGTGTTGCTTCATAGAGCTTTCTAGCTTCTCTGCATCCCAGTCACCCATAGTAATGGGGACCCTCGGCTGACTAACAAGACTGTTGATGTCTTTCGCTCACTGGCTGTTCACTAGCAAGCAACTTGTGCGACCACTAAAGGCTGAGACGCAGCAGCAAAGCTGATGTCACAAGCTATATAAATCCTACTGAAGTATTGGGGGGGAGGGAAGGAAGGGGAGGGCACACAGAAAGGACCACTTACATTCTGCTTACTATCTGGGAAATACTGGTCTTTTCCTTCTGTTTATAAACCCAGCCTTATGCCCTGGTAGCAAGTAGTACTGCTGACTCCCATCAGGCTGGAAGATGGTGTATTGGGTTTGTGTGGAAAGGTTTTGGTAGCAGGGGAGCAACAGCGGTGGTTCTGTGAGAAGCTACTAGAAGCTTCTCCCCTGTGCGCGATGGAGCCAGTTCCAGACAGACTCATCACTGGCCAAGACTGAGCCCACCAGCAATAGTGGTAGCGCCTTTGGGACAACATATGTAAGAAGGAGGAAAAAAAACCAAACTGAGCAATTGCAGCTGGAGACAAGGGTGAGAATATGAGAGAGCAACAACTCTGCAGACACCGAGGTCAGTGAAGGAGGTGCTACAGGCACCAAAGTGAGGTGCAGTGAGGTGCTGCAGGCACCGAAGCAGAGATTCCCCTGCAGCCCGTGGCGAAGACCATAGTCAGGCAGGCTGTCCCCCTGCAGCTCATGGAGGTAAACAGTGGATCAGACATCCACCTGCAGCCAGTGGAGGACCCCACACCAGAGCAGGTGGATGCCTGAAGGAGGCTGTGACCCCATGGAGAGCCCACATTGAAGCAGAATCCTGGTGGGATCTGTGACCCCTGGGACACACACACTGGCGCAGTCTGTTGCTGAAGGACTGCACTCCATGGGAGGGACCCATACTGGAGCAGTTTGTGAAGAACTGTAGCTGTGGGAAGGACTCAACACTGGAGAAGTTCATGGAAGACCATACCCACAGGAGGGACCCCAGACTGTAGCAGGGTAAGAGTATGAAGAGTCCCCCTGAGGAGGAAGGAGCAGCAGAAACCTTAGACAAAAATTAGTCTGAAAAGTATTGCTTAAAGCTTTGCTATTAGAGGACCGAGGGGATCTCTTTGCCCCAGACCCATCCTTCTCATTAAGACACAGAGGAACAGCACGACAACTCTGTGTAGCATCTGTCTTGCATTTAAATGCTTCTCCTTTCACAGTCCAGATAAAAGACTTGCATTTCTTCCAGACAACAGTATATCTGGTTGGTGTAGTTTTTCCTGTGGAACTTCACACGGCAGTGATTTATTTTCAAATCACTGGATACTTGGGAGTAGTTAAACTCTTTTCACTCTCTGTCCTTCTTTGTAATTTGGGATTGACATGGTGCATTTTCCAGAGTCTCCTTGGTTTTCCAGTTAGTCATGATGTATTGTACTGCATTGTGTCTTCCAGCAGTTTCAAATTGAGTTCTCACATTCCTGTTGTCTTTTGATAATCAGATTATTACTGTTATTATTTTTAGAATGACAGTTACAGACAATATGCTATTTAACAGGAACAATGGGCCACAGAGATTTCCTGAGGAGAAGCGTATTACACTCAGGATTTGAGGTTTTTTTATTTCCCTCAATTATACTACTTACATTAGCTAACTTTAAAACATTCACAATGGTAAAATATTAAAAATATGATGGCTTTACTCCAGAGAAACTGCTGTTTTCTTAAAGTATGAAGACTCATTAGGAAAAATGCATCTTATTTCTTCAATATTGCAAAAGCCACATGAAGCAAAAGCAATGTTTTAGTTTAATTGTCTTGAATAGTCAATACAGGGCAAAAATCTACACGTAAGTTATACACGTTAATACTTTCCTTGAAAAAGATTTAAGCCTAAGTCAGTAGTCACAATGCAGTTTGTCACGACAATTCCTTTTGAACCTAGAGTCATTAAGAAAAATACACAATTCCTATTGAAAATTTTTGGTTTTCAAGACTTGTATCCTTAGGTTGTATCCTATATTATTTTTGAGTGACACAAAATAAGTGCTTTCAAAAAATATTTCTGACAATGTGACATTCCATAGACTGATGTTCTTATTTTTTTAGTTTCTTTTTGGAGGACAACTGATCAATTGTTCCAGGTTCCTTCCTTCTATATTTTGAGTTCTGCCTTCTCTTTCCTTTTTTTCCTCGATATTCTACATGAAACTGGTACTGATTTAAAAAAAAAAACAAAACATAATCCTCTTTTTTAATTTTTTTTTAAAGAAAGTACAAGCAAACTCAGGTAAAAGAAAATATGCCAAAATTCTGAAAAAAGCTTCTGAAATCTTCAATAAATCTTTCAATGAGGCAGAGTGGAGAGTAATTAAAAAAAATTACTTACCATACAATGGCTAATCTTGGAATTGTAAACATTAAAGCTGGTTCATAGTCATCTATCATATCTTGAGTGAGGTATCCAAGCCTTAAGGCTCTAAGCAGAAGAATAGAGTTATTTAGTTAGAGATCAAACTCTCGAAGAATACATTTCAATACGAAAGAATTTGGGAAAAAAATTGTTATAAGCCAAATCAAATTGATAGTATTTAACGCATGAACTGTTTTTGTACAATCTAAAACACTGTGTATATAACTGACTGCTGTAGTCACTACTTTAAAAAAATAATGAGAAAAAAGAAATCTTTGAATACTTAAAGCTTTTATAACCATCCAAAACCAAAATCATTTTTATGCCCTTTTCCCTTTCTATTTAGTGTTCCATGTCAAGCCTCAGCCTGTTACTGAAAACTACTCGTGCTTAGAGTTTTTCAACTAAAAGAAACATTTTTAAAGTAATAGGGGAAAGTATTTGGCTTCATTTTCAGATAAAACTTGCTATAATCATCTAAGTCAACCCTCCCTAAACTAACAAATGAAACTAAAAAAAACAAAACCCAGTTCTACACAGCAACTATTATTGAATTGTAAGGATTTAATAATTGGGGGTCACTCCATTGTCCTATAATAACATTTCAAATATCTTAAGCCCCTTTTAGACTAAAACCCAACTTCTTTAGGCTTGTCACTTGGCTATGTTTTCCAGTTTTCTTCACAATTTCTTAATATTCTCATAAATTTCATTGTGTCCTCAAATCTCTTTTCCGATTTGTCCATATCAGTGCACGAGATTAAGGTAAGACATGAAACTGCACACTAGCCCTGCTGAGATCTGACTGGTCCCAAAATGAATGGAAATAACTTTTCCTTATTCCTTGTAAGTACTTGCTTTGCCAATACTGCTGGTGGTAGACAGCAAAATGACCACAAAGCAAGCACTGCTTTGTACCAATGGCAGATGGACTCATCATTGCATGTCCCACTCTCACTCCCTGTTCCTTCCTACAGTCCACTGCCAGGTTATCCAAAACTGCAAATGAGAAACCACCTTTTTCCTCTAATTGGACAACTATGTGTATATGTAGTAGCTCTCTAAGTGATAGAAAATAATTCCTCCTACTTGTTGTGACCATTTTGAGTTGTAATCCTGTCTTTCAAAATGCCTGAAAGACCTCTGATCTTGGTGTCATCTACAGATTGTGGCAGCACGCTCTGTACTCTTTCACTCCTTAATGAAAGTTGTGGTGGTTTGGGCTAGACTGGCCACTGAGAGAAATGACAGATGCTCCCTGACCTTCCTCCCTTCAGACCACACCAGACCCAGGGTCCTACTTCACAAGTTTTCCTAATATGACAGTAAACTTAACACTCATTCCAAGTGCATTCCACAGTCAATTGGTCTCTAATAATTCCACCCAGACTACAGTTCAATAGTTTCCTTTAGAGATCAGTGTTGCACTGCTGAGAGCCTCACTAAAGCTGGGTATTTCACACGCTGTTCCCCTCTACTGGCCAGCTGTTAGGCTAGTTACTCTGTCACGGGGGAAACGAAAAGTTGTTCAACATCGTACATTCCAAACAAATTCCCGTTTTTCTTACCACCTTATACTCCTGAAAGAACTTATGAATTGCTGGATTGTCTGGGGTTTTAACATCATCTCTTCATACATATAAAGTCATGGCTCCAGCCCTTTAAGATTTTAAAAGGCCTTTACAAGTTCTTTATGGTAATCACTAGAAGTTCACAGATGATTTGAATCATCTCCCCGTGTATTTCTGAATTAAATATGACTAAGTCTTGATGCCTTAAACAGATTTAGCTTATTTAAATGCTTATTCTTCATTTATACATCTATAGCTAGGCATACAAAAAATATCATTATTGTTGGTTTATTAACGTTTAGGGTTTTTTTAGTCTAGAAAACAAAAGAGCATAGGCTTGTGCCTGGCAAGCATGCTTAATGCTTTTAAACTTTGTACTTGGATACTTACTAGAAAAGCAAAATACCTGGTGTTTTATGACGCTTCTTAAAGATTGTAGTTAAAGTATTTCTACAAAAGCTCAGACTGAAAGTAAACACAGAAATTAAAATTTAGTATTTAACTAAAATGCTTACCTTTCCACAGTTTCACAGAAAAGTACGATTACCTCTTGCTGTACATAATATTCTTTTGGAGACTTCACAGGTACCATGGCCGACACATAACTACAAAGATTATAAAATAACATACTACTATTTTACATGATTCCACAATTCAGATTATAAATAAAAACAAACCTAGGACAAATCATCTTAGAACCCAAACCTTGCCTGTACCATTTTGTATTTATTTTGACAGCACTCACCGTGAAAATTGCACAGTGTAAAAATCTCTAAGAAATGCAGCCGATTCACTTAACTGCAGATTGAGGCAGTGGAACTCAGTAGTAATTTGGAAATATAATTACACACATTTAGTAGTCAGAACTCCATACTGTGGGGCACAGGGAGGTAGGTCCTAAAAGGATCTTTATTGCTGCATCTTGAAGATAGAATAGTTTACTCTGCATTTCCTTAAGGAAAAAAAACCTGACTAAAATGCACATTTTCTCTAGAAAAGTTTTACCTTAAATTACATTAGTGAAATTCAACTACCCTGCAGTGACAATTTTAGAGACTTAATAGTTGGCCTTGTTTATATAAGGAATTACATGCAAAAGCACTAATTCACAAGGTAAGAAACATTGGTATAAGTAGGTGGGTTTCTGTCACTGCATTACTTAATCAGTCATTTGTATACTACAGGTAACACATGAAGTGAAAAAGTTGTTTGCAAAGCAATGGCAAAGAAAAATGTTGTGTGTAGAGAGTTGGTATGGACAGGCCAGAAACTGTGCACAGGCACTGTCCACGCTGCAGTTACTGATTGTCATTGGTGTCTGCACTCAAAGCCACACTTAAAAACATGGTTTTAGCTGATGTTCTCAATTAAAATGTTTTTCAATGTAACAGTATAATCATGGTTTCCTGAATCAGAAAAATTGCTTGAGTAAAATAATACAAAAGAACACGAAGGAAGGGTAAACAGTAATGGGAGACAAGACAGCCTATGGATTATTCCCAAGAAAAATTTTAAACACTGTTCAATTCTAAGAAACCTGTTCTGCTGAAGGTAGAAATGGCTTTATTATATTAGATCCGTAGACAATCTTGTCTAGTATCCTGTCTGTAACTATGCTTAGCACCACAAATATCTAATAGACATGCAGGAAGCTGGCTTAAACTCGGAAACACAATGCAAGACGTGGTCACCATGACCTCTGATGCAATAAGCAGTCACTTTTCACACCCCAAAAGGAGTTATTTTTATGTTTGTTATAAACCTCCAAGCCATTTTTCAATCACAAGTTTTTAAATCAGTGAGTTCCTGCAGTTAATTATGGCTTCTGTAAAAGCACTTCCTTCATCAAATCTCAATTTGCCTTCTTAAATTCACTGGGTGCATCTTGCTTTTATCTATAAGCACAAGGGAACAAAACCTCATAATCTCTAGACTATTTTTATCATATTTTTTTTTAATGTCTCTTACTTGTCGCCTTTCCTCCAACAAAGAAAACATTAAGGGAAGAGATTTACAGCTTCCTTTTGTGTCTTGAAAAACCTCCCTAAAATGCCATATGCCAGTATGCAAATGGAAGATTATAGTTTAGTTGAAGAGAGCACATGTTGATTGCTAAAAAGCTCTTTCATTTTCTTTTCATTATTGCTACACTGGAAGGGAAAAAAAA
>KZ505864.1:7090-91022 GCA_002844005.1 Limosa lapponica baueri
CAGCTTCCCCATCCTGATCAGGTGGCCTGTAATAAGCACCCACAGCAGTGTCCCTCATATTGGCCTGCCCCTTAATCCTCACCCACAAGCTCTTGACTCTCTCTTCATCTGACCCCAGGGAGGGCTTTAGGGACATCTCACTCTCTAGCCATTCCTTAACATAGAGGGCAACACCTCCACCCCTCCTTCCTCGCCTGGCCCTTCTGATCAGCTTGTAGCCCTCAATAGCCACACTCCAGTTGTAGGATTCAACCCACCAGGTTTCAGTGATGGCCACTACGTCATAGCTTTCCAGCAGCACAGTAGCTTCCAACTGCTCCTGTTTGTTGCCCATGCTGTGTGCATTCATGTAGAGGCACTTCAGCTGGGCTGTTGGCTCTGCTGTCTTCTTAGGGGAACACCCCTTGAGGTGTCTCACAGGTGTTTCCCTGCTGACTTCAACTACCTCAGGAGCTGCTGGCTCATCTCCATAAGGCTGTGACTGCAGTGCAGTGTCACCAGTGTGCCTCAGGGCAACAGGCTGAAGGCTCTTCCTAGCACCCCGTCCCTCTAACCCTGATGTGATATCCCACAGCTTGTCACAGACAAGCCTGATGTTATTATCTCCCTCCCCTTTCACATCTAGTATAAACCCCTGTCAATCAACCCCGCAAGCTCTTGGGCAAGAACCATCTTCCCCCTTTGAGAGAGGTGTCTCCCATTTTGATGTTAACAAGCACAGTGCTCTACAGGCCAATCCATTGTCAAAGAAACCAAAGTTATGGCAGTGACACCAGCCATGGAGCCATGTATTAATCAACTGGATCCATCTGTTCCTCCCAGCATCATTGCCTGCAACTGGAAGGAATGAGGAAAAAATAACCTGTGCCCCAATTTCCCTTACCAACCCTCCCAACTCCCTGAAGTCTCTTTTTATTGCTCGTGAACTGCGAGTTGCAGATTCCTCTGTGCCTACATGGAAAATCAATAATGGATAATAGTCTGAGGACCGTGCTAAGCCAGGAAGTTTCCTGGTGACGTCCTTAACCTGGACTCCAGGAAGACAGCAGACTTCCCTCTGAGGAGGGTCCACCCGGCATATTGGGCCCTCCACCTCCCTCAGGTAGGAGTCACCAACAACTGTAACCCTTCTTTTTCTCCTTGTGGGTGTGGTGGTGATCCAGGGTGTATGCTTTTTTGACTGAGGAAGCATCTGTGATGTAGATTGCTCATCACCTACATCCTCACTCGATTGGCCTTCCTCAATCAGTATCTTGTATCTGTTCTTCAGAGGTACTGGGCAGGGTGAGGTGGGCAAGGGGGGAGTTCATCTGTTGCCCCAGCCATGAACCTGTCTCCATTTGCTCATTTCATTTAGGCTTCTGCCTTCAGCCTGACCAGGGCTGGATACAGGGGCTCCTAGACCCTGGCTGCTTTCCTCCCTAATACACCTCAGCCTTTCAACTTCATCTCTCAGCTCTGCCACCAGGCCGAGCAGATCATGCACCTGTTCACATCTCACACAGCAGGTCTCAGCTACCACCCATTACTAGTGAAAGGTCCTGGCTCTCCTGGTCCTCCCTGCAGCCTGTGACCTAGACATCTGTATGCTTCCATGAGAGCTCTGTCTGGGTTCCCACATCCATTCTGGTTGAGAGTATGACCTTCCTCCAGGTGGACACCATGGCTAAGCTCCTTCCAAGGGGGTAGATACCAGCAGCAGGACTCACCTGTCAAGCTGGCAGAGCTTCAGTTCCTTTCTATGTGCCCTTTCCCCACTCCCTGCATCTTGTGGTGGTGGTGGTCCCAGATGGGACTCTGAGTTACACCCGCTCACTGCTTGCTTGCTCAGTGCTCCCGAAAGGACTCTTTTATGGGGGGAGGAGGGAGGAGTGGTCCCGGTGAGTTTACACCTCATTTGAATCTGCCGCCGGGGGTGCTGGCTCTGCCCAGGCTGCCTCACTGCCCAGCAGCTACCCGCTCCCGGCACAGACTAGCTTTGCCTGGCTTCAAAAGGCCTTCAAAAAGAGCTCCTTTTGCCACGATTCCCTCCCCCAGTGTGCAGTTACCTACACTGGAGCTGGTCTCCTCGGCGAGTCAGGAAGAACTCCTAGCAAATTTCTGGAGTGGCTTTCCCGGGCAGGGTGAGGGGTGTCTGTCATTTTGGGTCTGTCAAAACCAGTTAAGATAAGCATCTGCCAAGACCAATGTGCTGCAGAGTCAATATTCCCTTGGGCAGAGGAGACTTTCAGTTTCTCCCAGCTTGTACTCCCATGATGTAAGACAAGCAAGGCACAGCTGCCGTATGGGAACAAGCTGGCACATGCACCGTTCATCAATGAACACACAGTAACTCCAAAGTCTCTTGTGTCTGTGGGAACCTTTTCGGGTACACCAGCTTCTGAGAACACTGGAGCCCTGAATTCAAAGGAATGACCTCTCAAGAGAGGCTGTAAGGTGATATTTGGGTACATGAAACCCTTGTGCTTCTCATTTTCATCAGCATGCCCAGCCTGGGACACACAGCTGTATCCCAGAGAGAGTGAGTGGGCAGAAGCAGAAGGGAAGCAGGAAAATTGCGCTCTGTCCACACAACAGCCTTTGCATTGTTTCGGGAAACCCTGGTCCCTGCTGTCACGTCTGCAAGCTCAGTCTGTGAGGTAATTACAGCACACAGGTTATTAGTGAATCTCTTCGGTGCGGAAAGACTCTGTTGATGGTCAAATGGCACTGTTGAAGGCAAACAGTCATGTTTGCAGCACAAGAGAACAAGGAGCAAGAAGCACAGCTGAGCAACGTTGTGTGGGTGTGGGTGTGCAGTGTTAATTGTTAGAGCTGGCAAACGAGCCTGAGCACAGAGGGAATCGGTCCCGTTTGGTGATGGAAGTGTAGTGGCAACAAGCAGGGTTTGCCAGCTGGCTGTTTTCCAGAGGCTGTGGGCTGGCTACAGGCACACACTGGCCCCTCTTTAGTCACTGAGCTTTCTCGTGGTCCTTATTACGCTTCCAGTTTTAGAAACTTCCAGGCAGCCCTGAGAGCATCCCATGCAGCTACAGACCCGGTGTTGGGTGCATGGTGGGACCTGAACATCGCTGGGTGCTCACTCTTATGAAACACTGTCCTTCTCTGTCAAAAGCCAGTCCACTGCAAAGTAACACACCCCCCCCCCCAGGCTGACATGACACTTGGTGCTGGTAATAACGCTGAACGCAGCAGGAGGATGATGGTGGCTGTGCTGGTCTCAGAGCCCTCCCTGCCAACACCATGCAGACCCTGGTGTCTTTAGCTAGATGTCCGTTGAAACTCAGCCTCAGCTGAGGTGGTAGGTCCCTAATATCTGCTGATGTCTTTGCACTGGCATAGGTCTCTGCACCTTGCCTGTCCTGCCTTAAAGCTCACTCTCTCTCCATGAGCAAAGTCAGTGTGAGCCCCTAGATATCGTCCTCTGCAAGTTTACAAAAATGCCACTTGTGCCTCAGAGTCCACAGCTGAAATCATGATTCTTCATTCCTTCAAATTCCCTGTGCTGCACCCCCCTATCCAGAGTAGAGATAGGATTTAAGGTGGTTCCTGTGTCTCCATATCCTGGAGACACACTGAGGCTGGGGATTTAGAAAAAATTTTTCCTAAGTGTTGGTTACAGATGAAAATTAATCGCCAATTTTTCTGTCACTTAAAATGGTTGCATGACTTGCTGTTTGCAGTTTGAAGGCAGCTTCAGTGCATTGTGTTTCACAAGCCCTCTCCGTACCAGCTTAGCTGCCAGCAGGTGGAAGGCCAGGCTGGGAAAGCACATGGCCTGCAGCCTGTCTCTGCCAGCGATCCTAGGCAACTTGCATTGTTTTGCAGTCACTGATCCTGACACTGCAACCCCAGAAACGGGTGTTTTATCTAGTTAACATGCATGTTGCTAGCTTGGGCTGTAAAGCAGGACTGTTAACCTTTCACAGGTTCCCTCATGGCTGTGTACTTTAGAAAAATAATCAAGAGAAGGCACATGGAGCTTCTGGGTCAGTGTGGTGTCTCCAGAGATGATTTGCTTTCTTGCCTTGCTATGCTTCTTGTGCCAGCTCTCCTGGCAGCTCTCCCTTGGGGACTGCTATGCTCTGGAGCAGGTGGGTTGGAGTTAGACCTATACAAGTAAATCAAGGGGTTATAATGGCAATTCCTGCTTTCCAGGACCTTCTTCAGACATCAGAGTCTTTCTGTGAGGTCCATGCAAGGGTGGATGATCACGAGCTGCCAACTATTTGTGTGTAAAAATCTGCAGTTTCTTTCTCATATCCAAGGCTCTGAATTAAGCAAAGCTTAGTAGAAAAAGATCAAAACTGTGGTCACAGAGGACTGAAAGGGCCAGAACTGAAAGGAGCACATCCATCACTGAAGGCTGTTATCACTCTTCTCAGCTTCAAGGTGGCAATTCAAAGAGCAGGACTTCCCTGGCTGTAGGACTCAAGGAAATCACCTCTTATGGTCAGGGATGCTCCTCCGACTTCGCCTTTGTTCTTGTTTCCTTTGCAGAATGGCACCAGCTTCCATGTATTTGACCAAGGACGCTTTGCCAAAGAGGTGCTGCCCAAATATTTCAAACACAACAACATGGCCAGTTTCGTCCGGCAGCTGAACATGTGTAAGTTCCACCTCCAGAGTCTAGGCCATGTGAGCCCTGGAGACGCAGGGGGAGCAATGGAGGGTGCAGGTGGGACAGGAGGTGTGAGGGACAACTGTGGATAGAAAAGTTGAGGTCTCTCATATCTGTGTTACTGTGGCACTACTGATTTTGCCAAAGGGGGCTTGCCTCTGGGATCCCAGGAGGGTGATTTCCTTGCGTTGACCTTAGATTCCAGCATGAAATTTCTGTTAGATTACATTGCAAGACATGAGTTAAGAAATTTCAGCTAACAGGTTTTCTGCTTCTCTTGCATCAATTTGATGACCTATTATTATTTCTTTTTCATTTTTTTCTACATGGGGCTTTTCCAGCAGCCTGATGCTGTGACACCTCCCTCAGAAACTGCTGCTTTTGAGGGTAGAGCCCAGAGCTTATCCATTTCACCAGCCATATTGCTGAACTAATCACGGACAGTACTTCTCCCTGCAAACCTTGCCTTGCTTTTCAGATATTTTTACCTCTTTGTGGAGGTTTAGGTATAGTTTTTAGCCACATCTAGACCATGACTCTATTAAGATATAGTAGTTTTTGGAAGTTTTTCAATGACTGATTCACAAAGCTCAAAAATAAAGGAACTGTTTAACTATGCAGTAGCTCTATTGTAAACTTTAGGCCAGTCTTTATATACAGTTTAGAAGCCCTTCTAGGACTTTGGAGAAGTGTACTCCAAGTATATTTCCAAATGTGCATGTGACCCTTTTCTTCCAAAAGTGGCACCTGATGCTGGTCTGTGCCTTTTGAAAAACCTTCCCCCCAATCCCTTTGGCTCTCAAATCAAACCAGAGATTTCCTAAGAGCAGGCATTTCAGCTCCTGACCAAAGGATTGCTGGTGAGGTTTTCATGGCATGGGCCAGCGGTAGGGGTGGCCAGTGGGATGGCCCTCACACTGGATTTCTTGTAGATATGGCCCAAAATCATGCCTGGCTGTGGGGAGGGGGCATGGCTGTGGCCTTGAGCACCAGCACAGCTCAAATAGCAGGGAGAATAAACAGAAGTGTCCTCAAAAGTGAAGGGGGTGAGAGGTGAGGAAGATGGCCTGGGTCTGTGGGCCCCTCACCCATGTCTTCTCCACGCAGATGGCTTCAGGAAGGTGGTGAACATCGAGCAGGGGGGTCTCGTCAAGCCTGAACGGGACGACACTGAGTTCCAGCACCTCTGCTTCCTGCAGGGCCACGAGCACCTCCTGGAGCACATCAAGAGGAAGGTGAGGGGATCTGAGGGGGGATACACATGGCAGCCGGGCCTCTGCAGAGCCCCTGGTGAGCCCTCCGGGTGGGATGGCTGAGGTGAGGAGACCTCAGTTCCAGAAGGTTCCACATGGCTGCTGTGGAGAAGCTGCCTGGTGCTTGTTCCAAACATCCCTCAACAATGTGCCCCACAGCTTAACTGTAGTGGAGCTCCCATGGTTTACTTTAAGCCTCTTGTCTCTTTATTTAATGCATTTCCCTCAGGCCTTCTGCTAGGAGAGAAGTAGTGAATATTTCTTTCCTGTCCCTCAGGTGTCTCGAGCAGCAAACGCTTTGTGTCGCCCCAAGCAGGAGACCCTCCTGGACCTTTCTAACCCCTTTTTGGGGTTTGATTGACCAGGATCGTGGTCATTGCAAGGGTTTCTACCACAGCTGCACTCCTCTCTTGATAACTGCTCAAAATGCTTGTTTGCTTTTAGACCACGGGCTGCCATACTATTGACCATTCGGTATAACCCCGATATCACCCTGTGGTTCTGATTTCTCTCCTCTCCATACACATGTATGGTTGGGGCACAGGGTCCTTTGCTTGCAGGGCTTGGCTTCCATCAGAGTTTTGTCTGTAGTTGTTTGCTCTGTCGCTTTTCTAGATAAGTACAGCATAACTCCTAAAGGGTCCCCCAACAGTCATCTTCTGTTGTTATAGTAGCAATAACCTACTCCTACCTTCTGTTTTCTATCTTTTAACCTCTTAGAGATGCCCCAAAAAGGCTGTTCTCTTACTAAATTAGCATACTGACTTCAGAAAAGGGACTTCAGCAAAAACGTTCTGGAAATCCAAGTGTAATATACCAATTTAAAGCAGTTCCTCAGGCTCATTCCTGTAAAACGTGAAGCTGGATTTGGTCTCTGTAGTTAAAGTAGAAAGAATTAATCAAATAATCTAGTTCAATTCCGCCCTGTTCCTCAAAATACCTTTTTTTTTTCCCCAAGCTGATTTGAAATAAGTTCCCACTCTAGTAGAGAATGTCCTGCTGCCTGCATGAAAGGATTTTTCCTGCTCTTTGCTCTATTTTATCCCTTTGACCCTTGCAGTAATAACTCTAAGGATAGTTTAAACTCTTGTACATACGTTGCCTGTCCCAGTATTTCTGCATGTCAGAGCCCAGTACCTGAGCCACAGCAGTGACTCTGTCTGTCCATGCCCTCCTTATGTTGGTAAAATCCATCTTTGATTTTTCTTCCTCAGGTGTCAGTAGTGAAAAGTGAGGAGACCAAGATGCGCCAGGAGGACCTCAGCAGATTGCTATACGAGATACAGATACTGAGGAGTCAACAGGAGAACATGGATTGTCAAGTGCAGGACATGAAGCAGTGAGTTGAATCCTACTCAGGCTGCTTCTTACGGGCATTTGCTTCTTGAGAGTTGTTGGTCTTGGGCAATGTTTCAAAGGAGGAACCTTATACACCTCCTTCCCAGGGAGCACAGGCTGAGCCAGGGACTAGTCATTGGGACTAGATCTGTTGAGATGATAACTTGTAGTATTTCCATATGGATTTCTATGCATACCTCATGATCTACAAAATTAATTAATACTCAGCCTCTCTGTCTTCTGTGAAAGGTGGACATGTGCTCTTCATCTCTATTTTCCCTTTAGAGATGAGGAAAGAACAGCAGGGGCCATGCAGGAAGTATGTGTATAACCTGGAGACTTAGCTCAGAGAAGGGCATTTCTTCCAGTCAGAAATCACGGTAAAAAGGAGACGTAACTCTTTCTCACACCTAGAAGAGTCCTTGGCAGAAATGTGGGGGTGCCCACTCTAGCTATCAAAAAAAATTAAAAATACCTCTCTGTCATCCTCCACCTCCAAAATATGTGACTGGCCTAAAGTGTATGAGAACACAAGAACTTCGGTAGTGTTTAGTCCATTTCTCTGAAGACTGTGTCTTCTGACATGGCCAAAATTGTTGTATAAGAGTAAAACATGCAAATGCAATGCTGCTTGCCTGTGGCTGCCTGACCTCCAGCTGTCTGAGACTGGGATTTTCTGAGTCAGACATGGTATCTAGGAATTTAGTAAATGGATACAGTTTTATAAACTGCGTACTTGGAGAGGTTTTTATATGCCTCCAGAATTTTAATCCTTGCAGAGAACTTTGTTTAAAAAGCACTTGAATAATCAAAAAGACCCAAACCCCATCTTTTACAATGCCCTGAGAGAATACCATATACTGTGAAACATCATTCCAGCCCAGGACCCTACATGCAATGGATAAATATTTTTATTTTACCTCAATTTTTAATGACTCCCACACTTAGCACTTGCATGAAATCACACCATGAAATCCAGGTGCAGTGGCAATGAAAGAGTTTCTAGGTTTGTATCTTTTTTAATTTTTAAGGAATTCCAGTATTGATTATTTGGCCTGGCTTTTAGTTTTTAGCTCCCTTTTGATTTGCTTGCTCCCTTCCTCCATCTGACAAAAGGTTAAATTGCATCAAACTGGTGAAAGTAAAACAAGTTTTATAAACTAAGACAGACAAGAAATCCCAGGCTGAAACCATGTTAAGAAATTTACACTGATGAAGATTGATTAGGACATAACACCAGCACAAGCTGTCAGACTAAGGAAAGCTGCTTTGCTGAAAACCCTGTCATTACCAGTACAGAAAGTTCCCTGCAGAGATTCTTGCTGTACAAGCTGCTATACAAGGGCAGCTACTGTGGTCTTTCGAGCCCTGGACCTTATCTTCCCAGTTCTAGCATCAATCCACACTAGAAAGGCTAAAAAGCAAAAATAATTTATAAATTTCACCTGTATGGTAGGTTTTGCTGGCCTGTCGGTTTTGGTACATCCATATACTCTTGAGATAAATTGACTGGCAAAGCCTTTGCAGCATGGACTTGGTTGGTGCTTGGGTTTGGAAGCAGCACAGTAAATGAACTCTGCATCTCCCCATCCCACTTTCTGGGGCTGGCTGTTCAAGGAAGCCTCTAAACGCCCCTGTGTGCTGTATTTGCAGACAGAAAATAGATACGCTCTATGCCATTGAAAGCTGGACACAGGGTCTGTGCTGGATGAAATCAGTGACTCCCATTAACGAAATCATTACGGTCCTCCTAGTTCTCTCAGATGCGGTTCTCTCAGATCCCTTTAGCTGCTCCAGTCATTCCCAAACATGCTTTTGTACCACCATGTGTATGAGGTTGCAGCAGGCAAAATACGTACGATCTCTTGGTCTTTGCGGGTGGTTGTGGAGAGGTTGGGCTTTCTTGGCTCCCGCAGGAAGAACAGTCTTGGTGATCCAAACAATTCAGTCATAAGTCAGGCCGTGCTGTAATTCTGAGTTTGGCCCAAATGTTCCACAAAACCTAAATACATGTCCTCTTGTTACCCTCTCCTATAGATGTTGGTTTTTCCTCCATGCTTTGGTCTGTAGTTCTTTTGAGGTCAAGGAAAAAATAAGGAAAGCAATTGTGTGATCCAGTTTGGGAAACCTGAAAAGAGCCGAGCACTGCAAGAGCCCCACCGTGAGACAGCCTTTGCTCAGTTGGGTCTGCTGTGCATTGTGGCAGCACCATGAGCTTTTGGGATATTTCTGTGCTCATGGAAAGTTTCTGTTTCACTTGCAGGCAAAATGAAGTTCTTTGGCGGGAAGTTGTTTCTCTCCGGCAGAACCACTCACAGCAACAGAAAGTGATCAACAAGGTAGTGGACATCTAAACTCCAAACTCACTTGTACTGTATGTTGTATGTCCTCCTCTGATTTTTTTTTTTCATGTCCCATAATCTCCACACTCTCGTATCGCCATATATATATTTTCCCTCTCTTTCAAATTGTGTGATGTTCTTACGTGTCCTATGGAAAGTGGTCATTAAGAAAGCATGGATTATGCCCTCGAACAAAAGGTTTAAATTTCCCTGTCAGTCCTTGCTGTGATGTTAGAAACAAGTTTTCTGTGGAAGTCTTGAGCCAGAGAGTACAGCTCTCACTAATTGCCCTGTATTGACTGTGTTCTGGTTGTACTGATGCCTTTGGGCTTCCCAAATCTTTCCTTTTTCGTCTGTACAAGGGAGGAGCCTCCCTGTCCTGCCAGCACTGAAACTGAAGGCAGCAGAATTGGTTAGCCATTCCCCCTGATGGGGACCTCTGGTGACTGTTAACATTTTCTGGAGTTGCTGATATAGTTGAGGAATTACTGTACAATCTTTTAGACCGAAGGAGCACTGCAGACCTGTCTCCCTTAAAATCTAGCGTGACCAGTACTAGAAAAGTCCTCCGCAGTGATTCCCAGATGGTGCTGACGTGATTGAGCATGTCACATTTCCCAATCCCCCTCAGAGCCACATTCTGATTCTCACATGGCGTCACGGAGTCATAGGACTGGGTAGAAATGCATAGGGCTATCAAACCTCCCTTCGGCTCTGAGGCTGGACCAGCCACACCACTCATTGTAGAGGCATTTATGCAACTCAATTTTGTTATATTGAGCAATGAGTAAGAGACAGCTGTGATATATGACAATAATGCTCTCTTTGTTTGGAGGCCAAAGCAGAGCATTAGCCTGAAGGTGACCTGGGGATGTTGCTAAATGATTCCTCTCCGAAGCAATTCTGCATCTTTTTTAGTGTCCTGTTATATCAACACTGAACTTCACAGGGCTGAAAAACTTAACTGGAAGAGCTAAGACATCCATCCAGGGTCTCCCCTTGGAGGTTGCCTCTTTCACTTGCAAAACCTTAAAGGTCTCTAAAGACTTTTAGGGAGGCCAAGTCTAACTTCAGGACTAGGAATGTTTGCCTGTGTACTTCACAGGAAAATCCCCATGTCTAATAGGGCTCGCTGGAGTTCTGCATGCACAGAAACACAGAGAGAAAGGGTTGAGCATGGGAGAGAAAGCAGGCACCTGGCTGTGTTTCTTGAAAGCTGGGCAGGTCGTTGGAGTTCTTGGAAAGCTTAGTTCGGTTTTGGGCTCCAAAGTCTGATGCAATTTGGCTCCCGTATTTCATGGCTGCTCTCAGCTTCGGGGTGGTATCAAGAGGGAGGAATGTGTGAGATGAGAGTGGCTGTGAGAGCACGGAGTGCTGAATCACTCTGCTAATTAATGCCGGATTTTGATCTCTCTTAACAGCTGATTCAGTTTCTGTTTGGCCAGCTCCAATCCAGCCCCAGCAGTGCTGGGATAAAGAGGAAGCTGTAAGTACCCTTGTGTGATGCGTGCATGTTGCGGGCATAATGCTGCCCCCTCACTAAAAGCACAAGCTCAGCTCGCCCGGGCGGGTGGTCACCGGACCAGGGCACCATGGTGATGGGAAATGAATGGCCTGAATTGCCGAGTCAGACCTGCTGACATGCCCCATTCAGTGGCCTTTAGAGAAGCACCCTGTCAGCTCATGACCTTTATTTGGGGAATACAGAGCGCGATGGGAGATGGGAACACGAACTAGTGGAAGGGTAAAGGGCAGGACCCTGCTGCTGGTCCTAAAGGTCCCAGTTTTGCCACTTGTCATCAGTGGGAGTGGGGCTGGGTCCAGCAAACCACAGACATCTTTAGTTTTGGCCACTAGTGTGTATCAGACACAGATTGGGTGGTGCAGGCCTTACAAAGAGGAAGGTGGAGACAGATATTAGCTAAGGGCTAGCTGTAGAATCATAAATAAGCTTTTCAAGGCAAGTGAATAGAGGAGCTTGAATTAGGAAGCTCAGTGCCTTCCAGTTGAGCAGCCTTGCGTTTCTTGCTCTGTGCTGCTTGTGATCTAGAGGCAAGAAGGGCTCCTAAGAGGAATTTGCCTTTGTGGCTCAGGCTGAGGGCAAGGACCCGCCTCTGCTTCCTGCATTTATTACCTTGTGGCCTTTGACAACTCAGAACCTTCTCCCTGCCTCAGAGAAAGGAGCCAGGCTTCCCAAGAATGGCTGCTCAAGGGGGTTGATTTTCTTTAAATCAGTGTCCTTGTTCTTGGCTGACTCTTGTGAGGATTAAAAAGGAAACACAGGACTGAATGAAGGACAATCTGTACAAGCTGGGTACTTTTACCTTTGCCTACCCCCTCTACTAAGCCTCCAGGAAGGGATAAACACTGCATGGAGAATGGTAACAAAGAAGAGGGCTCAAGGGAAGGATATCAGCTGCTCTGAGTTGCTGAGTTTCAGGAGTGGGGAAATTTTCCTCCAGTGGAGTGGGGAAGCAGAGAAAGGAGATGCCAGATCTGATCTCTAATTTCCACGGTTAGGGACATGCACGCCCTATAGAAGCTTTGCAACCCAAGAAGTGTTGTCTTAGACTACTGCTTTTTGAAAAAACAAAATCATTAGTGAGAAACTGTGCTGAAGGGAGCAGAAGAGCACAGAACTATCAGCACAGCAACTGTGGTGGCCTCCTTATGAAGAGGGATCACACTGATACAGACCACCTGCAGTTTACACAGTATTGTGCATGTTAATTTGAGTTTCTGCTTCCTTGGAAACATGAGGGTCTGTGTTCAAGGAACCTCAGCTCTTGTGAGCTTCTATATCTGCCCTTTTATCTTTCACAGTTTTGTTTACCTGCTTCTCTCTTATATGACTGCAGGGAAGCCTAGTGTACAGTCTGGAGCAATTGTCAGCACGGACCCAAGTGCTGACTAGGGGCTCTGGGTAAGTTTGGACAGGTCTGTAGGTCCCACAGGCATGTCTGACCCAGGAGGCTATAGATGAGTTAGATGTCATAATTACTTTGATAAGAAATGTTGAATGGGGAAGTTCATTTGTGGGTCCTGGAGCAGAGATCTGGGCACTTACAAATTTGTAATTGTTGCAGGGCTGGCTATGATATCTTGGTGTGTACTGAAGGGTAGGTAGCACATGCCATAACAAGGTGTGTGTCAGGGTCATACAAATGCTCTTTTTTATTTTGTGTCTTTAGTTAAATGTCACAGAATAGAAAAAGGTGTTTAAATGGGCTGTTAGACAACACTGAGATCTCGAGCCCTGTGGTCACTGTGTGGTGTTGTATAATGCCCTTCACTGTGGGATCTAATTGGAGTCTGAGCAAACCGTAATTTCTCCCAACACATCCAGCTCCAGTGTCTGTAGGATGAAGAGAGCGAGGAATTGTCTTCTGTCAAGCCTGTTAGACATTACTGTGCAATAAACTGTTGGCTTTTCCCTGGTGCCCTCAGCCAAATCACTGTCTTCTAAATGAACACTGAAGATGCTTTTCCGGACTGTGGGACAGTGGGAGGAGAATAGGAATTTGATTGGCAGTTTTACAGGATCATCACAGCATTAACAATAGTGGGTGTGTAGCAAAATACACCAGTACCCAGCTTCTCTGGGACTGTATCACAAATCCATGGAAGTTTCATGAGGGAAAGGCAGTGCCCTTTTGAGGGTCCTTCTCATTTTCTTTTGGTTTCAATCATTTAGTGAATGTAAAGCACTCCTGCTACAGGACCCAGCATGCAGACCCACGTCTTGCTGTCAGTGGTCACCTGTAAAAGCCTGTCACTCATTTTTTAAAACCCTGTATGAAATGAGTTTAGGTTCTGCTTTGCATCTCCCCCTGTTTTATTATTTAGTGGGTGGCATGGGTTCCTTTTATGCAACACTAGGTATGAAGATATTGCTTTGCCAAAGAGGCCCTGGGCATGAGGGAGCTGGCCAGATTCCCAGTATTTCACTAATAATTTCAGCGTAGCTACCTCCCGTTAAATGAGCTGAGGACCCAGCCTAGAGCTTGAAACCACTAGCAATTAGAAGAAAGTATGAATTGAATTTGTTATTTTACTTGTATCTTTCAAATAAGATCTAGAAAACGCAGTTCATCCATTCTCTATATGGCTAATGCCCTTTTTTAATGGTGACCTTATCCAAAACTGTTGTTTCCCTTCCTTGTCCATAACACTGGACAAGAAAGTACCTTACAGCTGAGAAAAAAAGGAGTACCCAGGGGAAAACAGTCCTTGGCTGAGCAACATTCCTTGTATGAGCAACCAGGATCCACTCAGCATGTGCTGGGGAAACAAACCCGTTTCTCTTCACAGACCTCTGATGCTTGACAATGGGATCTCAGCCCCACAAGTGTCCAAGGTCAGCCGGCATTTGTCTACGGACCCCCTCCATGACCCCTATTTCATACAGTCGGTAGGTTGACACCAGCCTTTGCGCTTTGCGGGATTTCTTTGGCCAGGGTGGAAAAATGTTTGAAGCAGTAATACAGAGTAGGCAGTTTGGCAAGAGTTTGGCAGTGAAGAAGAGGTTTGCAAAGCTGAGTGACATTATTATTTCTTCAGCTCCCCTGTTGCAGGGAGGGGCGCGTGCTCATGCTGTCGTGTTCATGTGGGAGGCTGAGGGTTGTGGGAGGGAAAGGCAGACCCCAAACACCAAACTCTCCATGATCTTACCCCAGGCTGGCTTACCTCAAGGGCAGAGAGGAAGAACTATGTTCTAGAAGTGATCTTTCTGACCCAAGCCAGATTTTTGCAGTCGCTGAAGGATCCCCACCACCCTAGTCCACCAAAGCGGACACCAGACATATGACATTTATGCAGTTAAGATACTTGAGCTGGCACAAGAGACACATACTCCCCTGTTGGGCTGTGTCAGAGCTTTCCCTCCAGAGGAAGCTAAGCAGCCTAGGCAAAATGTCAGGTATGGTAAAACTTCTCAGTAGCTGACACTTTAGTCGCAGTGCTTATTTTACACCTGCACCTCTGCGTGGTTGGAGGAAAGACCAGAGGAAATTATAATGTTGCACAGTAGATAAGAGCTTTCTTGTATGGTTTCCATACAAGGAGGACTCAAGGGCACAGTGAATAAACCCTAACTATCTCAGATAGGAGCTTGGGCTTGTTCTGGTCCTCAGAGGGATAAATCTGTATGGTTTTTACTTTCCTCTTAGCCGTCAACAGAACCTGCCTCTTGCTTAAACAGCCCTGCAATTTCTGGTGGACCCATCATATCTGATATTACTGAAGCATCACCTTCCAACATAATAAATATGCAATCCCCTCCTGAAAATGACAGGTAAACAAAGAGAGTTGGGTATGGACATGCATAACTTGAAAAGAGTTTTTACTGGCTGTAATTTTACCAAAGTTCCTGTCTGATTGGCAAACCTCTATAGAGGCGGTGTGCTGGAATATTTTTTCCAGTTTGAAATGTGGGTGAGATTCTCAGAATTAGGGAGGGATAATAACAGCAGATAATAACTTTCAAAACAAAGTAATGAATTTCATGCTGAGAACTTCCACTCACCTTTTTGAGAAGTATTTGATGTTTCTTTGTATTTTGTTCTCAAGACAGGGGCTGTCTCAGACTTTATCAAACAGTGAGGTACTAACACTTGTTGAGTTTCTTGAGAGAAGGGAAGTTTCCTTTTGGCTTTGACAAAGAAGAAACAGAATCAAACTGTACATCTTTCTGCTAATGAGAACAGAAAGGTTGCATCACAACAAATTCCGATGTTTGACAACTTTTCTGTGAAAGGGTCCCAGTAGCTTAAGAACTGAATGCAGAGGTATTTTAATGCTTATCTGTTCCTGCCACCAACATGCACTGTATTTAGGGCTGGCAGCAGAACAGCTACAGCTATGTCAGTGGAAAGTAAGCAGACAGATGAATCATGGAAGCATTTTCTCAAGCATATAGGCAAGGCAGTTATACTCTAGAAATTGCCGTATAACTGTCTGTCAATTGAAACCATAGCCATAAAATTAGCTAGAAGCATGTGAAGAGCTCCAGATTTAATTAAAAAAAAAAAAAGCCAAGCAAAGAACCTGGAAGCCATTTCTAAAGCAGAAAAATTTTAATATATAGCCTTCAAGTTAAGTTGTTTATTCCTACTAATTACTGAGTGCCGTCCTCTGATCTGTGCTGTGTCTGCATGAGTTGAGAGTATGAGCCAGCAACAGCCTTAATGTGTTCAGGAGTGTAGTGCTTCCTAAATCAACATGAGCTTCTTGTGGGAGTTCAGGACTCACGAGATGGGAAGACAATCTGAAAGGAATTCAGAGGAAGATTTTGTAGTGTCACACACCATCCCATACGTGTGACGTGCTCGTGTGCTGTCTTGCAGCAAAGCTAGTCAAAGGAAGTGTTGTGAGATAATATTTTTTCAGTATGGTTTTCCATGCTCTGTGCCTGTTGACCTATGTACCCTTGTCATTTTGGCTCCACTTGTGCAGTTTCAGAGAGAGCTGTAAAGTCTCCTGTAAGTGGTACAGAGTAGATTTTTACATAGAAAATGCCACTATTCAAAACTTCAACGTTGTATGTCCATCTAGGAATCATAGAATGGTTTGGGTTGGAAGGGACCTTAAAGATCATCCAGCCCCACCCCTCTGCCCTGGGCAGGGACACTTCCCACCAGACCAGGTTGCTCAAAGCCCCCTCCAGCCTGGCCTTGAACACCTCCAGGGATGGAGCAGCCACAGCTTCTCTGAGCAATAACGTGGAATGCCTCTCCCATTGGAAAAAGGCAAACATCTGCTTCCAAACAAGTGAAACATCTGACTGGGACTGTCAGCTTCTGCTCCAAATCCTGCAGGGCCACCTATGTCACTGGGATCTCTAGAGTGCTTTCTGGTCCAGTCCTAGCTTCAGTTCTCACTGATCCCATTTCTATCTCTAGGGTGGAGACTTCTTTTTCAGCGGAACCTCTCCAGCCTAGAGACCCTTTAACCTGTCTCAAGCTCACAGTCATCTGAGGAATGATGAACACATGGAAGTGTATTTCCCATAGTTGCAAAAAAAATTGAATGGGGCAAATTCACTATAGCTATGACTAATGAAGTGACTGAAGATATTCCAGCTGAGCACATTTCTGGACCTTGCTGGAAAGACAACAAGGTTGCTGGTTTCTTTCTAGGAGAATGGAAAGACTCAGTGGGGCAGTCTGATGGGAAGCGGAAGCAAGCCCTTGTGCTGTTGCTCTTCCCAGTAGCAAGAGGCCTTTGTGGAGCAGATGTGTGTGGGGTGCTAACTCTTGCTTCTGATACAGAGAGAAGTGCCTCATGCTGATCAAGGAAGAGCCAGTCAGCCCTGGAGTGAAAGCCCCTGCTGAGCCTGATGTCCCCCTGCCAGGCTGCCGGGCTTGCTCCGAGCCCCCTGTGCTCCCAGTTGCCATGGTTCAGTCTGTTTTGGAAGGCAAAGGGAGCTGTGGTGCAACCCCACCAGGGACCTCGCAACCACCTGAGAGAAGAGGCAGAAGGACATTCCTGGACAGGTGAGCGGAGCTGTGGTCCTGCGTGTTTCATGGCCCTCTCTTCCCATTAGCTGGCAGGAACAGGAGGTTGGCTTTAAGTCACCTAATGCAGCCTGGTGAGCTCCATCCTGTACCTGTGGCACCTGGTTAGAGGACCTTGAAGCCCAGGGGACAGTTCACAGGCATAGAGGGTTCTGTGGATGATTTGCTTGAAGGACCCATTAGAGAAAGAGCTGTCAGAGCACGTGCATCAGAGCCATGGGAGCAGGAAGAGGTTTTTTGCAGTGAGAGGGATTTGCCCAAGGTCCAAGTGAAAGCTGGAGCCCAGACCAGCATCCATGTCTGTGGACTTGCAGGCCGCTGGATGGCACTACACCTCCAGTAGCTTCTGCGTCCTCTGTCATTTGTTTTGTTGAGTCTTTAGTTACATAAAGTCATAAGGAAATATTTGTCACTGGTCTCTCTGGCCAGTGAATAAGGGTGTCACTTGTGTGCCAATACGCAGTGATGGAAGATGACAGTCCAGCATCATTGTAACCTCTGCACCTCTGAAGGTACAATCTCTGTAGGGGAAATATGTGGTAAGGCAGCAAAGCATTTATCAGGCCCAGGCTTGGGCTTGAGAGGGGAATAATTTGCCCTCTTTTCTTTTCTTCTTCTGTGCTGTGAAGTCAAATAGACTTTTCTCTTTAGTTCTGTTTTGCTTCAGTTCTCTTTAGTCTCTTCTCCCTTTGCATCTCCCCCTACCAGCTTTCCAAGGTGACTTTCCTGAGTCAATTCTAGGTCTGTCTTCAGGGGGCAGCCAGTCCCTTTGGCACTGTCACATGAGCCACACATTTCTGGGGAGGTACCAGGGAGCTGACACTGCAAGAGAGCTCGGCTTCCCCATCTCTGACTGAGAGTGAAAACCCACAAAACTCAGCTGCACCACTGTGCTTGTCTCCTTTAACTGGAGGGGCTCAGTAAAATGCTGTGCAGTCCAAAGCAAGGCCTTATAAAAGTCTATAACAGATAAAAATCCCGCCTTAAGATACTGAAATAGTAAGTGAGGTCACTCACAGGATGCAGAGTTGGGAGTTTGTGTTCACTGCATGCAGAAGTTTCATACAAAAGGATGGAGGGTTCATTATTTTGAAGCCAGGGCACGCAAGTGTCCTGTGTGTGACAGTCACCCAGAGAATGATGTCCTCTTGGAAGGGGGTGTTAGCACAGTGTCACTTTTGGAGCTGTTCTGTCATGGTCTGAGACGGGCATCCCAACAGCACCAGGTCAAGGGCGCAGCAGACTTCACCAGCAGCAGGAGAGC
Source organism: Limosa lapponica baueri (assembly GCA_002844005.1). Classification (NCBI taxonomy): domain Eukaryota; kingdom Metazoa; phylum Chordata; class Aves; order Charadriiformes; family Scolopacidae; genus Limosa; species Limosa lapponica. The sequence continues at coordinate 25,423 of KZ505864.1, forward strand.
AGGGTTGCAGCTTGGTGGATGAAGTAGAAGTTAAATGCAAAATTCATTCTTTGTGGCAACTGCACAATGTGAGGACAACTCGGGGGAACACCCTCCCCACACCCCCCCACACTCAATAGACTTAACAAAAAGGCTTCTATTTTCCTTTAGGTCCTTACAGAGAACTAAATTCCTCCTTCTTAACCACACTGGCTACTTAAAAGCATTTTCTTAGAAAAAAAACCTGACTGAAAAGTCTTTTAAAGACTCTGGATTTTAAGAGAAATTTTTGTAGCTTTTCAGGGTGGTTAAATACAGCAGGGCCTCACAGCTGCTCCTTTAGCTGAATGTCTCCAGTAAATGCAGCCTGCAAGCTGAATGCCTGCAGGTAAAAATCACTCCGCTAAAAGCCATTAGTTAATAGTAACTCAGGCATCTCGGACCCAGGAGGATGGGAATGCAGCCCATTCTGGATTCCAAGTGCCTCTCTAGAAGGATTTATTTAAAGGAAAGCTTTAATTTTCCCAGTCTTGAAGGGATGTGCACAGACTGTCCATCCCAAAACCACGTGTCACCAAAGAGGAGTAGTCTCAACTTGCTTTACCATCACCAAGTCCCCTCTGTGCTCTGCTGGGTTGTGCTTCTGGGATTAAATGAAGTTATATGGCATAAACCCAGACTGACAGTGGGCTCCTGGTTTCCTAAATGAGATTTAAGCATAAACATCATGTTGGAAGGCCGCTCAGTCCTGCTTTCTGTATGTATCTATGCAAGTCTCAGTTGTGGCGATGTTTTCCCCTTGTCTTTTCTCAGAACAGATATTCCAGACCCATTGGAGGGCACGGACTGGAGTTTGGAAGGGCTGCAGCTGCTGCTGAGGAGCCAGCAGTACGGGCTGGAGCCTGCCAGCCTCTTGGATGTGAGTGTCGGGCCCTCCCTGGGGGCAGCTGCCGGGAACAGTTGGGAAGTTCCCAGCAGTACCTTTGGGCTGTAGCTCAGATGGACCATGCTGCTTGCTCTCGTGTGGCGCGTCATCTGTCACGTGCCGCCAGCAGAGTCACAGCTCTGGTTTGACCTGCTCCTACAAGCAGGATTTATGATGCTTTTTTTACACTTCTTTTGAAATTATACATATTTGAACTTCTAGGAGCACAAAACATTTGGTAAAGACATCATCATGAGACCTAACACATGTACATAAAATAGGTTTAATACAACTCTCTAGCTAGTTGGGTAAATTTTTTGGGTGGGTTAGTTTATTTTCTGCATATTCTGCATCTTAGATACTCCTAGATACTCTAACACCTTCCCCCTTTCCTCATGTTCTGGAAGTGTAGGTGAAGTCAAATTCTCTCTCGGCTGCGATATTTATCTGTTCGGAGTTTTCAGGTCACCTTTCTTTAGAATACTGTTTTTTCTTAAGTATATATGAAGCAATATGAAGGTTTGTTTCTTTCTCTCTTTCACTCTCTCTCTCCTTGTACGTAGTTAGCATATGAAAGGGTTTTGCCAATAATCAAATAACTACATAGCAAAAGAATGTCTATGTCAAAGATACGCTTCCTTGAGGAGGTGCTTCAGATGCAGGCACATGATAAACTTGCATGGATAAACAGGAATGAAAAATCATTAAAAAAATATCAATCTTATTCTCTTAAAGCCACTTCCTATGTCTATGTTTGTTGCTAAGTGTCTATGATTGATTTTGACTTTACTAGCTTTTCTAACGGCCTGCTCTGTCCCTGGCTCCATCGGCTTCTGTTTCTTATTTTTCATTAGGAGGTGTTTTCCTGTTACTGACACACTTTTTTCTCTCTGTGCAACTGAATGTCACAAAAGTGAGAATGAATCATAAAACTGTACCCCAGATAACAGCTCCTTTTCCCACATTGCTCAGACTTCCCAAGAAATTGCCACTGGGGCATGGATGCAGCAGTGATCTGCACTCTGCTACTGCTTTTTGGAAGGCTTTTAAAAACCCATATGAATCTGGAAGTGTCCCAGGATGCAAGAGCAGCAAAAAAGGGCTCTGACTTGCATGTGCAGTGACACAAAGAGCTTATGGTGTGACTGTGGCACTGGGTGCCTGTGCCACCCCTCCAGTGGCAGGCAGCAAGGCTGGCAGATCAGCACGAGAGCTCCTGACTCAGCCCTCGCTGGTCTGGCTCCGCTACAAACCAGCACACACGAGCCTGTAGCTTTGGGTAATTAATGTGCCAGAGCTTTGGGTAGTGTGCCAGAGCAGCTGGGGCACAGCCTGGCATCTCCACAGACAGCTGAGGATACGAACATCTCCAACTATTACACCTTTCAGAGCCCTAATTTTATTCTTCCTCCCAGCAGGTCTTTAATCCCAATTTATCTTTGAGTGAGTGGAATTTGACTGAAGTGGAAGCCAGTCTGTCCCCGGTAAGAGACGTGTATTTCTGATACAATAATACGGAATTATTAAGTAGAGCTTGTGCATAACTGAAGAATGTGTAGTTATTTTATAGCCAGAGGGAAGAGTGTGGTAAAGCCCAGCGAGTCAGCATCTCCTGAGGGCAGGCTCGTGACCTGCCTTTCCTCCTCAGCCAGAGCTTGTTTCGAGACGTGCTGGTGTCCTGGAGTCTCTGATTAAAAGTGGCCACTCCAAACTTTCTCTTGGTGTGAATGTCACTTCCTACTAATACCATAGATCCATAAGGTGTCTTTGTGCCAAAGCCCTTTATAGAGTGCAGCCATCCCTGAAACCACACATAATTAGAACAGAGGTTCATGCACACACGTATGGAAGAAACAAGGAGAAATTCAGTTTGGCAGTGTTTGTTTGGAATTGACATTGACACAGACATTTCTGAAGAGGATATGGCAATATAGTAAACAGTGAAGGAAAAGTGAGTTTCATGACTGGGATTTTTTTTCCCTTCCTGATAGAGGGTGAATTTTCAAACCCATCACTGCCAGCCAGATTGGAAAAAGACTCGAATGGTTCTGCCGTCTCTCCTGATGTGCTAGCAAAGTCTAATCTATTCTAATGAAGTGCAAAAGGTTTTTAAACCTTTCTCATGATATCACTATCCTTTCTAGGCTTTGATTTAATAATTTTGAATTTACTGGGTAACTTCACCTCCTGAGCATCAGGAAGGAGAGTCTCTGAAGAGACATAATATTAGCGAGTCTTGGAAGCAAGGGATGGTCTCTTTTCAGAAGGATTGCATGAGACAAAAAGCCAAGAGGGAGCTGCAATGTTCAATAGCTCAGTTCTGGAGTCCTCCGAATTTCCCAGCAACTGGTACAGCCCACCCTTAGGCTTGCTCATCCTCCAGAAAGCCATGAGCCTAGAGAAGCCTGGAAGCAGCAATTCCACACCTAGCAGCGACTCCGTGCAAGCAAAAGCGAGTTTTACTTTAAAGGAAGTCATAGGGAAATGGAAAGAAAATTCCTTTCTCATTTGTTGCTGGCTGCAGAGGGCTGTGGTTTTACTTTGATGGCAGCCGGGCAGGGACAGCCACAGTGACACTAGCCTGGCCTCCTCATGTGACAGGATCTTCATTAGCCAGTGCCAGTAGAGGATTACATCTCCCTTAGACCTCTCCTTCAGGCATATCTGCCCTTGAGCACATGCTTTTCGGTATTTTAACCAAGTGCAGGTGTGACGGGGAGGAGAGGCAAGGACAGGACAGCTTGCGTTACTGGTGGATGTTGGGCAGCGTTGATGAAGCACTGATTTCCAGAAATGGCCTAGTTCTAACGAGCTCCCCGTCTTTGTATAATTGCACATTGTAGTTTATATTTTTGCACCAAGATGCAGCGACTCACAGTGGACCTGGAGAAGAATGCAACTGAGCTGTCCTCAAAAGTGTTCAACCCACCGTTTAACAATGCCTGCCCAGGTAGGAGCACCAGCAGCTCTTGCAGACTGGGAAATGGGGATGTAATTAAGGTGTTAAACATGTCATCAGGTAGATGCAACGTCCGGCACCGACCATTTGCCACTTTGAGGGAGCAAAACACATTTGTTATTTTACTTTCATGAGTGCCAGTCAGCCATGCTTCCACAACTGCTAAGCTGGTTACTGAGCAGTGGGAAACGCATGGGGCATAAACCGAGGTTTAAATGTAACTGAGCGGCTTCTGCTCCTGTTTGGGTCCACATTGTGTCTATCAGTGTCTCCACTGTTTCTCTGCCTTTTTGTCACCACCTAAGAGCAATATGGTGATCTAAGTCAAGTAGGGGTGGCAAGAGCTGTACGGGTTCTGTGTTTCCTCTGTCTCCTGCTGCAGTGGAGGTGACCCAGTAGCTGCTACTAGCCAGAGGCAAAGGTTGTGTTTTGGTTTCTCCTGACCTTTTACCGGACCTCAAGGGAACTGTCCAGCTGATATTCCCCCCTCTCATTGACTCTGATAAAGTGTGTCATTGGCCATAGATATGAATCTAGAAGTGTTTTCCTGGTCTTGGAATAGTGATATATTATTATTATTATTTTCATGTTTATTCAACTGGGCTAGACCTGAAAGAGAAGCTTTTGTGAGCCTTAGTTTGGTGCTGTAGACACCTCATCCCACCTCAGAGTTTTGATGTATTGTGTGTAGTTCAAGGATCTCCAGTCACCACCTTAAGCTCAGCATCTTGCATGAACATCGAAGGTGTTAAAAGCCCAGCCGCACTGGAGAGAATTCTTCTGCAGGCTGGGCCTGAACTGCGCAAGAGGAGCCTCTCCTGTTTGCAGAGCCTTTATGGTCCATGCATGATGCTGGAAAAATGGGGCAGTTGGCAAATGTCTCCTTCTGCAAAGATGAGAAAAAACAGACTGTTCTTGAGTGAAGGAGAAGAGAAGCTGCTCTTATCCACTTCTCAGAGTCTCCAACCATTTGGTCATCCCTCTTTCACTTCCTGTGAAACATCTCAGCACTCAGGCAGGAGCCATCTTGGCAGCCTGCAGAGATTCCCATTGATTGTAATGGGCTTTTGAGTGAGTCCAACTTTGATTCAAGCGTTTCCAAGCATTTTTTGCCTGGAGGCCCCTCTTCTCGTGTTGCAGTGGGAATGTGCCACTTTTCAGTTCTACATACCTGAAGTCTGGTAACTTGCCTTGCAGAAACTGAGTTTTATGTTGTCCGTTTGCATTCCTAGGGAAAGATGTCATTCTGGAAAGTGCCCAGCAGTTCCTCATTGATCGTCAGTCAATCTTTGGAAACGACCTCATCAGCTTGCCTGAAAGTTCATCGCTTTGTGTTCCATCTGAAAATATTACTTCCTACCTGTCCTCTGTGGGTGCCCAAGGGGACATCCCACTAAACCTGAGCTCTTCACCTGACACCAACCAGTGATTTACCTTCCAAGAAACAACATCTCCCTCCCACCCATCCAAGCATGCACAGGTTTGAATGTAAAGAAACAAATGTGACTCAGAAATCCACAAGAGAGTTTCTTTTTGTGCCCTTTCTTTTTTTGAGTAGACGGAAATGGTCAGTAGCTGTTTCTCCCAGTACCTGGATTTCAGTGTTTGTCCAGGATAATAACTTTAAAAGAAAATGCTGCTTCTGGCGCTTGCTCCTACAGGGAGTGAGAACTTGGCAGGATTATGGTTTTTTTTTCTTGAAAATGTTTTTAGAAATTTCAAATCTTCTAATAAAATTTAAGTGAAGAGTAGCTTGAAAGTACATCAGGGACTTCATAAAATAAAGTGGTCCTGACTAGTGTCTGCAATGTCAAACTGTCGGATTTTTATCGGGGCAGCACAGATTAGCTAAGATACCTGACCCTTCTGCATGCTGTTTGTTAAATAGGAAAATAGTTGAATATGCCAGTACAATGCTCTAAAAATATTCTATTACCCATCTTCTAGTTTTGTTGGGATGTGTGCAGAAGATCGTTTCCTGAGTGACACTCTTAACAATGTGTCTCTGGCTCCCAGAGGAGCTACATACCATCACAGACCCCAAAACATCCCATGCTGATTGAGAGGGTTTGTTGTTTGGTTGGTTTTTTTTTTTCCCAATTTATTTTCTCTAACATAAAGGCAGAGTACCCATACTTAAAAAAAAAAAGGAAAAAGAGATTGACTCTTCTGCACACACCATTTTCCATTTGCAGAGAGGACTGAGAGAGCACACTCTGGGTTTTGGTGCTGGTAAAGTATTCTGTGTCCAGTCCTATGATTTTTTTTCTTGGCCTTCCTATCTCCCCTGAAGATTTTAAATGCAAGATGCTGGTTTATTGATGTATGAAATCTGATGAACCAGTTTAATTGATCGGATCCCCTTTTTTAGAAGGACTCTCAGCTGCTCAGTGAGGAGAGAGGCAGAAGTCCCACCAGTTTTTCTTCTGTCCTTTGTGCATCTGAGACCTGCCTCCAAAGGTTGAATCTTCCTCTTCCATGTGGTTTCTGACAACTGAGTTTCTCAACAAAGCAGAGCTTTGTTTTTTTATGCTGTAGTTCTAATGAGAACGTATTATTTATCTCAGTATCCTCTAATTGAGTTCCTCTTCCTTAGGAAAGCTACCCAAATGCAGTAAAGCAGACCCAGGAAATTCAACTCAGGCCTCCCAAGGGCTTAGACAGGGGGTATAATTTGAAGAAATGCTCTGCCCACTTTTATTACCATGACAATTCTTGGCTCTAAACCATATTTCTGAGCATCTTGAATGGTCAAGCAGCACCCACCCCAAAATCAGAGGAATGCAGGCTCAAATTCTTCTTAGTAAGACGAGCGAGTTTCAAACGGACTTTCCTGTCACTGCCCTTTCCTCCATCCATTTCTCAGCATGTGAATAGACATCTTAATTTGGAAACATTCGCTTTTGAGCACCTTTTTCCCCAGTTAATCACCGTGTGCTGGGAGCTCTGTCACCGCCTTGGTGGTGCAGTCTTTGCAGAAGTTTCAGAATTAGTGCTAGCCACTGGTTTTGTGTTCAGCAACGAGGGAAAATTCTGGCAGCCCCCATTGGCCTGGTGTTTAGAAGAGGTGACGTACACTTCCATGTCCTCCTGGATTGTCTAGTTGGGGTTGAAAATGAATCATCTCAGGAGAGCTGCATGCAAGCAGACAAAGGTGCAGCTCAACCAACGATGGTGCCTGGCACCTTCTCAGGCTGTGGCAGGTTTTTTTGTGCCCGGCGTCAGACTGCGGTTGCTGCTCACAGCTTCTGGGAGTGGTTCTTGGGTTTTTCTTTAGGTTTTTTGCTCTGCTGTAAACATGAGACTGGAGCTTGAGGGTGAGAGAGGAACCTGCAGGAACAGTATTGGAGAGCCACTCCTGTGAAGAAACAAGCTTGTGTTCCTTGGCTTTTTACCTTGTTAATTTTACTTGAAGGTGATGTGCTGAGACTGTGTTTTTGCACTATGCTGTACATTTGTAAAGTTTTACAGAAAACACTAATTAAATATGTTTCCTTTTTCTCATTTAGTCCTGCTCTGGCATTTCTCTCACTACTTTCCCTTACTCCTTTCCTCCTTCCCGGGCCCTCCTCAAGTGAAAAGAGCTTGCAGGAAGGCTCCCCAGTGAGATAACAATGGGCTTTGGTTGGCTCCATTGAGCACGGGCTGGAGGGATCTGACGTGAAGCATGGCGTAAACGCAACTCCGAAAGCAGCCCAGTTCTCCCAACGGGCTCGCGGGTCAGTGTGGGTTATCAAGCAAAGTCAGGGTCAGAGGAAAAGAATCAATGGCTCTTGACTCGCTTTTTTTTTTTATCCTTTTTTTTCTTGCTTTCAGTGATAATAGAGCTCAAACTTCACTCTTGAAATACTTCTCTGAAAAAGGGGGTTTTTTTAAGTGTGATAATATGGTCCTTCCTACTTATTTGTCCCTAGTGCAATAAGGGGGTACCAGGACAGGCCCTAAAACCCAGCACAGAGAATGCAGAACCCAAATCCCTCAAAGCAGACTGTGCCCAGCTCCGTCAGAACAGGGAAGCAGATATTTTTAGGACCGAGCTCAGAAACGTCGGCAGCTTTTGCAGCTTTCTCAGGAGAAGGTTCCTGCACGGCTGCTTTCAGACAGGCCTGTTCCCCGCCAGCCCCTGCTCTTGCCCTCTCCTGGAGGCCAAGGGTTTTACCAGCGTGTTTTCACTCATGGAAGATGGAAAATGGCTGAAATTTAAAGCAATTGTGTTGTCTTCCCTGAGGTCTGTTAAGATTATTTTGCCTTACGGTTAGGACAGGTTCTCTTACCACCAGAGGTCACCTAAACCCAGCTAATTGGAAATAGAGCTTTTCAACAAGTCCATAATATTTTTTTTCTTTGAATGTGCACACCTACAAGACCGGTTCAATTTTATTTATTACAACTTATTAGAGATTTATAGAGATATGAAAGAAGACATCCACCTAAACTTGAGTATGGTTAGTGAAGTGAGGTCAGCTAAAGCCTAGCTTCTGCTCCCAGTGTTGTGATTGTTGATTACAACATAAAAACCACATCAGCCCTCAAAGATGAGGTCAACGCTTTTATGTGGCATTTAAACAGCGTACAATTATTTTCTGACTGACTGCCGCAGCTGCTTCTGTGTCAGACAAACGAGAGCCATTAAAGCCTCAGCAGAATTGGCCAAGAGTTGGCTGTTCCCCCAACCCTTTTTGCGGCAGGGCAGAGGAAGCACTGATCTTCAGCCATCTCCACCTCCTCCAGTTCTACTCTCTAGCTCCGAAAGGGGAGACGGGGCAGGGGGAGGGCAGGGAAGCAGAGAGAACTGGGCTGAGGCATCACTGCTGGTACCGTCCATCTCACTTTGGCATGAGATACCGCTGCGATGTAGCAGAAAAGACAGTGGAAGGATTCCTTTGGTCAGCTTGTTACACCAAACCTATCCCGCTGCCACTACTGACTGGCTGGTTATTTTTCTGTTGTATTTGAATTCCAGATCCCGAGACACATCTCTCAAGGAAAAAAGATGAAAATGGCAGAGCTAAGTGTATGTTCCATCACAGACTGTCCTAAAAGGTGAAAAGAGACTTTCCATGCACAGACACTATTTCTGCATCTGGTTTTCCATAAATAGTCATAATGTCTATGAATATTAGATCCATAAAGTACCCTCTTAAGAAGCAATCTCCATCTGTTGCTCAAGTCTCTCTGGTATGACATAGTTGTAAGGAGATAAAACAAAATATATTTGGTTACAGGTAGAATCTTTATTTAACTCGAATGACAGAAACATGTTACATTATGGATTGAAACAACATATGCAATGAAACCCTAAGGTATAAACATTTAACTAAGTAATTTCTAGAAGGATGCAAGGGGAAAAATTACATAAGAGAGTGGAATTTAACCCTAAGACAGTAATGCCCTCAGTTTCAGAGGCAGCAACCACTGCCAGCTGCCCTGAAGGGCTTGGAGCTGCGGAACCCTGGCAGGTTTGGCAGTGGGGACACAGGCGCTGGCTCCCTGCGGGTCACAGGGGATTACCAGCTCTTCTCATGCTGACACAACCACAAGTTCTGCCCTGAAGGTGGGAGGCTGGAGGTCGCAGCAGCCTCGGACTGCCAGAAACACCAAGTCCTTCTGCTGAAGGTGGTGGGTTTTATGCCAAAATAAGCATTATGTCAGTTTTAACTAACGGTTCCAGTGCTGAACTCTGCGTTTTCAGAGTAACCACAGGCACTGTGCTCCACATTTGGTCTGTTATTTTTTTTTGAAGGGATTAATCTAATTCGCTCTCAGGGCTCATTGTCACCTTGTGCTTTGTGAAGACATCCTTTAACCTCAGCCAGCTACAGTACTTCTCCATTGCTGCCATTCCCTGTTAGACCATGAAGGCAGAAGGCAAATGAAACCTACTGGTGGTCTTTAATACTGGAAAAAGAGCTGTAGAGCCCAATTTTTAAAAACCATTTAAATAAAATTCAGCAAGAACTTCTGTGTAGAAAAAGAGAAAATAGCATTTTAATTCCTAATTTATTAGAATTCACACATAAATAAAAGGAAGAGGTGATTGTTAACTAACGGTGGATATAAAACTTTTTCCACAAGAGCTGAACAAATTCTTACTTTTAATGTGAATGTGCCACCCACCTTATCCTTTGTGTCACTCAATTATGTTACTGTCATCTTACCAGAGCAAGTAACTGTAATCTTGCTGTCCTCTTCCCATGGGCTTGGGTCATCTGCTTGATTGCAGACTGGTGGCAATAGCAGATTATCCTGGGGTTCAGTGACAATCTCTTGTATCAAGGGTTTCAAGGGGGTTGCTTGTTTATCTTTGATCTCTAGGTATCTTTCTGAATTAGCAGGCTCTGTAACGAAGCTTTCAACAAGGGGTCTTAAGTGCTCCATTTCATGCTCTTTATGTATCTTACACATACTTGAAAAAATTGCGGTTGGAACTTCTTCTCCTACTGAATTCTCAAACATGCTTTTATTGTTTTCCTCTAATGCAGAATCACTGTCATTTGTCATCTCAGAAATTATTTCAATCTTTGGGTGATATTCCTGCTGTAAAGGTAGAAAACGTAGTTAAAAATACATTACTCTAGATGTAAAAGCTAAAAGGTGGGTAAATACCTCTTGGATCCCCGTAACGGCTGTCAGCTTTGCTGTGCTGTTCTCCCAAGATGTATGGGACATGTGCTTCATGCCCACAGCTCTGCTGCTTTGTGGACAAATCTTGGGTTAACTATTTCTCAGGCACTAGCAACGAACTGACCATAAACTATTACCAGTTCTTAAAAAGAAGACCCATTTCAGCAATGTGTGGGCTCAGTTCTATTACTTACCTCCAAACCCAGGGACCCAAATAACATCTGCATCTGGCTTCAGTTAAGAGCTGAACACCCTTTGGAGCATGAGAGTTGCTCAACACTTACTCCTTCAATAATACTCTTTGTTCACTTCCCTTATCTTAATCAGAGGCTTTTGTTTTGCAACACTGTTATGAGTCCATGGCCAAAAAAGCAAATAAATGCCATGCCTTACACTGACTCTTGGGAAAGTTTGCATTATCTTGGAGGGACTTGTGAAAACATGTACTGCATCAGCCTCTCTCTCCAGCAAAGCAAGTATGAGTCAACAGCAGCACTAGAACCAGAGCTGGGCTTTTAATCCTTGCTGTTTCCTTTTTCCTCTTCTGTTTCTGTTTATAGGCTGTTGCCTAGATCAGTCTGAGCACAGCACAAAGCTCACGTGGGCTTCTATCTGAGTAGCCCCAAGTGGAGCAGAGGAGTTTCAATCTCTGTGTTTTCAGTTGAAAAGACTGATTTTATTCAGCAGTAGGTGATTTGTATTATCTATTCAGTCCTTTGCAGCATATCAGTACTGGTAAAGTATATTTTAAGAGTAATCTTCATTAAAACACTATATGCTACTAAGAAATTAATCTTATTTAACTGTTGCATTACTTGATCTTAGGTTTTAATTCTCCTATTTTTGCAATGCAATAATATAAAAATTCAAATTTAAAAAAAAAGATTTACAAGTGGATAGAGAAGATCTGCTGAAACATCCATTATTTTAGTTCATAAATGCAAAACCGATTCTGTTTCCCAAAACAGCATTTCATAAATTATCGTCTTTTTGAAAAACGTTTGTAAATGTGTTTAGGGAAGCTTCATCACTAGAATTAAGAAGAATCTTACCTTTTGAATAAAGATTTCCTCTTCTGGGGGAAATTCACTTACATCTGTATCTTCTAAATCGGGCAGTTCCTGAGGACAATCACAAGATCGTTAATCAGTGGAAGAAGCTGCTCTAACCAATAAAAAATGACATCTGTAGCTCACTGGGAATCTCCTTCAAAGCAAAGCTTTTTGGGGTAAAAGGCCACAGCCAGGAGCACTGCACTGTCACCCTCTGAGATGACAGTCACCTCTGTTAAGCACACGTGGGAAAAGGAAAATTCATCTGTCTCCAGAAATAGCAGACAGGAAGGCAATAACCTTAATGTCAAACTGAAAGCAGTTTTCTACTATACCGTGTGATTATGGGGGAAAAAAGAAAAAAAGGAGATAAAAGGATAAACAGCAAGGCATTAACAGGATTTTAAAAGCAAACATAGTGTTAAAGGAGAAGCTGTACACGTGGTTTATGTCTATAAGCTGTTTCTTACCTATTCAATAGACTTAACTGCAATCCATCTTGATGGGTAAGAAACAAATAAGGATCTGAAACTGATTGTCAGTAAACCCTGTTAACCTAAATATATCTAATAAAACAATGATTTACTGTGAATGCCTCATCATTAAAGACATAGAACTGCAAACTTGCTGAGAACTGGTTTTCCTCAGACAGGTCCAATCATTTCAGCTTTCCGTTAGAAAATACTACCCAGGACAACTGTCACTTGCTGACACAAAAGCAAAATTAGAGGGTGGGAATACAAAATCACAGGTAGAAAGTAATACCCTTTTTGTCATTTTTTTAGCGTAGGCCAATACTGGTAGAAGCATCTCCTTTTGGTTTTTAGGTGTTTTTAGAGCTTAATGATTTTGTAGCACGCTGCTTGGTGCGGTATCATCAGGTACATCTAACCTGTACTGTCTTGTGTGGTGAAAATTATTACAGAATTAAAATGAACAAAGAAGTTTCTGTTTCCTGATGTGGTTGCAGCTAGTGAAGCATGTTCTGAAGTCCTGTGGGTTTATAAGAATTGCATTAAAAATGTACAAATGAAGATTTGAGACTAATGCTAGTGAGTGGAATCTGAAGTCAATAGGAAAGTGAAATAGCTGCTAGTCTTGTTCCAATCAGTAGGCTGCATTTGCAGCTTAAACCAAAATCACTAACTAAAAATTCTCCTGGGTTAGGCACAGAGAATGTAGTTCAAACACTGCCAGGTCACGTGCAGCAACACGGGCTTGTTTCTGCTTGACAGAGAGATGTCACAACCACCATGTTACAAATCCTCCTCCACTTTTCTCCCTTATATTACTACTAAGACCATCTGCTGACTCCAGGTTATGATTAAAGACGACGGTGCTGCTCCAGAGCTTCTCACCATTGGCACTGTCAGAGCCAGTCCCTGCTATGGCAGCACTAAGCCTCTTCGGAAAATCTGCAATAGCGTAAGTATTGGAGGGCACTGGGAGAAGCTCCTTCCATTACTAATTGTCTGCTGGATAATGAAGTAGCACAGAACACTGAAATGTGTATTAGTGTGTGATCCGAGTTTCTTTTTTTCTTCTGTAGAATTAGAATAGTCACATTTTTTATGTGTCAAGGGAAACCCCATGTGTGTATGTTGAAGAGTTCCTTTTCCACTGTGTTAAAGTTTGATCAAGGGAGCGCGCTGTGGTGCCATATAGCACCAAGGGAAAAACACTGAATCTATGAGATCTTCACCTTGGGGGTACCTACAGTATCACTATTCATTTAAAGCTTTTAGTTCAGACCCTGCAAGATCTGCTTATAAAAATAATATTGTATATACTTGGAATTGCTGCCAGTCCTCTCTACTACCCTTGTTAAACCTGTAATTAAAACCAGCCACACAGGAGGATGCAGCATTAAACCCTCTACTGAAGCGGGGAGGTAACAGCATGCAATTTTGACCTGGGACATTAAAGAGCACAGAAAAGATCTGAGACATTTTTCTAAAACATTCTAGTAAAAATTTAGTTAACAGTGGCAGTATAGGGGATCAAAGAGTATATTAAGTGCTCTGGGAAAGCATATGCTCAGAAGTTTGTTATTACTACTTATGTCATGATCTGACACTGTCAGTTCAGCAGCAGGAGGACATAACTAGGACATACTGAATAGTTCTCCTTTGAAGTAAGACTGTTTTTCAGTGGTATCATCCCATGTCCTCCTCATGGTTAAATGTGATTAAACATGTTTAAATGTTTGCATCATCAGATAGAAATCTTAGATAACAGATATTACAAATGTCATATACTCGAATAATGCGCATTCTGCTTTTCTTGGAAATATACCTAAAAGTTGTATTTTGAGAATTAATTTATAGTATCTAATACTGCTAGCTAACATTTACAATGAGTGGGTGGCTATTTCTTCCTTATGCTTTTTCTGCAATAGTTCACATTTTCAACTACATATTTCATTTGAGTTTTGCCTAAGAGTTCATATGTATCCCTTAGATTCCTTTTGTTGTGATTTCTGTTTTTTAAATGAGAGCCCTCATTAACTTCTCCAGAGAAATCACAGAGATACAACACACAACTTCAGGTGATCTATGGCCAAAGGACAAAATAAACTTTGGAAGCAGCAGTAAACTCTCTACACATGCTACACTGGAGAGAATGAAGACCCCTACAACTTTACTTTGGTTCTTTTTTTCGTTCTTTCCTTTTACTTTTCCTAATGGTAGACCATTCTTAGAAACATGACCATGTCGTTTTATTAGCCAGGATGTTACATGAATTAATTTGGGAGCAGACAATACTCAAATCTGAATTTTCCAAAATCTGAATCCAATACATACATCAAGATAAAGTTTCTCTGGTGTCTCCAGTTTGATCTCTTCAATTTCAGCATATTCATCCAGTTCAGCAAGCGTGGCCTTTTCAGTAGCTGCCTTCTCTCTTGGTAGATCTACAGAATAAACAATAGTCAGATGCAGAGAACTAACTGAATAAAAGACTTTCTACACAGCAACAGCAAGCACTGCAAAACCAAAGCACTGGGGACCTGACTAGCACTGCAGAACTCACAGCCGAATCCAGCTCTTTGTCTTTCCATCAGATTCTTGGTCTCCCTTATATTGTATAAATTAATATTTGCATTTTGCAATAATGTATTCCACAAATCTACAAAAGCATTCTTCCATGTGTGAAGGCACAAAACCACCTCTAGAGCTCTCCTGCCCTGTCACTAAACCTGGCACGAATGAGACATGGAATTCCACCTTTATGTAGCAGAAGCTGCAGGTTGAGCCCTCAGAATTTTTTTTGATTAAGGAATATTTTATCCAGTATTACTTGATTTTCAAGTAGTCCTTGTGGAAATCTAATGAGATGTTCTTATCTATGAATCGGTTTGAATCATGGCAGAAGTGGTGCTACACTAAAACAGAGTTTGGCTCATCGTCTCTGCTTCCCCAGTTTGGTTTGATTCTTCACTGTGTACATTACCATCTGTTGTCTTGTTGAAGTTTGAGTCTCTGTAGGAGTCTGATTCTTGTGCATCCTCTTGAATCCTAGCATGAGTATTTCCAGATGGGAAATCTGTGTTATCTCCCTTATTTGGTAGAAATGTTGTCACTTCATCACGGGCATCAACATTTTCATTTCTAAGTTTCTCATTCTTCTCTTGAGTTTCTTCCTCGTCTGCTACATTTGAAGTCTCTGGTGCATTAGAATTTCCATCACTGTCATCTGTATTTGCAGGTGCTAGTACAGAAGAAACAAGTTCACTACAACTGCTGAGTTAATCTAGCATTACTCATTCTAAATATCCAAACTTTATTACATGGTCTTAATAGTTTGGCCTAAAATATGCATCAAAAGCTCCCACTTTGTTTCAGCAGCTATTTGTGGATCAGTAGTCCTCCCAAGATTGCAGCAATGTTGTGGGTTTTCCTATCTCAATTCCCCAGCAAATACAGTTCCCGAGCAAAAAACTCATCTAGAGAAAACTCAAGAGTAAATAATTATCTGGTATCTATAGATGGGTGCCTGCCTCCACCCATGAATGCCTGCTGGAACCCTGACCAGCACCTTGTTGCTCTGGTGAAGGGCACAAGAGCTTGAAATGCTGGGACAGAAAGTTGTTTGTTGTTTTTCTATTTCATCAGTAGTGAGAAAGGTGAAGATTGCTTAAAATCATTGTGGTTAATCTAAGAAGCACTGAGATTAATAAAGTATTTTGTATGGGAAAAGAAGATTTATGAACATATTCCAAAAATCGCATCAGCCTGCTTCTGAACATTTGGGAACTATTCATTTATTTTAAACATTCAAATCGAAGCAGACACAGGCATCTTTCAAAATAGTAACAACAAACCTTCTAAGATGTCTGTTGCACCTCCATTTCCACATTTTAGACTTCTATCTCTTTCTTCCATATACTTTTGTCTTTTATTTTCCTCTGCTTTTTGTCTGATTGCTGCTAAAGCATTGATGCTATCTTCAATTTTTTTTCTCTCCCTGGTTTCCCATTTTTCCCTTTCTGCTTTCTCAGCTTCGAGCCCTCCAACAGCCCAGGCTTCTGCACAGGCTCTAATAAAAACACAAAAGCTCACTGTAATATAGCTAAAAAACTCCATCTTTATAATGAAAGAAACATTTAAAATAGTTTGCAACAGTATAAAATAGCTGCAACAGGAAAAAAAAAAGCATACAGCAATGGCAATCCTTTACACAACAGAGATGCACGTGTATCGTATCTTTTTTGTGGAACTGTAACAAAAGAAACAAAGATATCCAAATGCTGGTGATGACACCAGCAGAGATCTGCAGGAGTGCTCATCTTGGCTCTTTTCCAGGCACTTGTTCAGTGTCTGTTTGCCTCTAGTCTACAGACTGCATAAAACAATTCTGTTCAAGAATTAATCCTCTTGTGAAAAAATACATTTTTTTTTTCTAGGTGTGTTAGAAGTAGAACCCTGTAGTATAATAATCTTGTATTACAAGTCACCCACCTTCAATAAATTATACCAGTCAGTCTTCCACCCACAACAAAATTGACAAAACATGGATTATACTTATTAGCATTTGAGCTTCAGTGCTGTGTAAAGATGGCTCTGTTTCTTACCTATCTTTTGGGAAAACTGGTCTGTCATCCAGGTATGTTAGTTGTTTTAACCGAACAATAAGTGTCTTTCTGTAATTAGCAACTTTCTTTATCACTTGGTTTCCCATCAAATTCAGCACATGCTAGAGAAACAAGGGAAACAATTTTTAAAGTTGAGCAGCAAAAGAACCCCCAATCTGGATATGCACTTTCCCTATCAGTTCAAAAATGAGAAGTGAATAAAACATCCTGTGTGTTGCAGGTAATCTACAAAAAAACCAAATAACGTTTAATAATACGTCTTTTAGACTGATACCTATTATGCGCTGTACTACTGAGAAAACCATTTAATGGGATTCCCCCATATACATAATACAAACCCCCATCTATATCCCGCTTACCAAATTAGGCATGGTCTCCAGAACAGTTATAATATTTGGATCACTTATGTTGTTGTGGGAAAGATCGAGAACAGAAATACTTGGGCATTCTTGCAAGTGCTGTATGTCTTCCACTGTTTGTAACTTATTGTGAGCGATCTGCAGAGTCTGCAGGGCTTTCAGACAAGCTGTCAGACAATGAAAGGCAAGAGTCAGTGCTTCACAGAGGATTTTCTGGAGCAAGTAGAAAACTGCATTGTCAAAATAATGGTTGATATTGAATTGGGAGCTTTTTTCCTAAGTTCGTTATTCTAACATATGCGCTTTTTGGCCAGGCCTCCAAAGCTGCCTTCTTCACCCCGGGAAAAATAGTTGTTTGGCTTTAGGATGGTGGATGTTTTTAATTCATGTTTCAAACTAGTCAGTTACACAAAAGCAAGAGCTTGTGTTTCAAATTACTCCCAATGTTCACAAACGATAATGTAGAGGAAGTCTTTTTTATTTTCTGCTGAAGACGGAATAAATCCTTCAACAGACATAAAGATTTGGTAATTATGTCTGCAACTGCCAAAGCACACCTTAACTGTAAAGTGAATGGTGAAAACTGGATTGTCAGCCTGTCTGCAACACAGGTAAGTACTGAGATACTATTAAGAAGTGAGAAAAAATGACATAATTGTCCTAGGTATCTATGTGAAAGTAATTACTATGTCTTTCCTGTTTTCTCATCTATTTAAATAGCAAAATACATAGTTTTGACTTCAGTAGAAGCCTTGTATGGGATATTGCGCGAAATTTTAACATGAATGAAAAAAAAAACATTGAAACTAATGCCTCTAATAATCACTTAACTTAGGCAAAGCTTAGGAATATGGGCTCATTCTAGGTTAAAACATGTTGCACCAGCAGTTCTTACAGAGATTCTCAATGGTCTTAATGTAGTTGTTACTGATATTGAGGGAATCCAGCTTTTGTAAGGGTTCAAGGTTTTCAATTTTGCTAATTAAATTGAGTTGCAAATAGAGGCAACGCAACTCTGTCAGAGCCTCCAAATTCTCGATTTTTGTTAAGCCATTGCATTCCAACCATAAACACTTCAATCCAGTATACTCTTCCAGGTTTTCCAGGCGGTCAAATCCTGCAGAAAAAGATGTTTTAAAATGAAATTGAATCGGTTGAAAACAAGTCTTTGGAAGAGTAAATGCCATTAAACCAGTGCTGCTGAAACAGCCCGTGAGAATACTTGTACTCAAGTTGCTGCCAATATTTCGACTGAATTAATGGTACAGTACCTGGCCCGTAACAGGCAAAACCACAAAGGTACCTGCTCTGGTCTATATCTGGTGCAGGCCTTTAGATGCTCAAATAATACATACTGAGAAAATAGCAAAACCAAGGCCAAAGGTAGAAGGTAGATTTAGCGCATTCTATTTATTTAAAACAATTCTTATGCTAATCTGAACCAGCTAACCGTATCATGCAAAAACCTGCTGAAAGATCACAACAGGATGATCCATGTTCATTCTAGCAACTTCTTTTACTTTTAGTAGTATTTGAGAACATGCAGCTAGTCTTCACTGTTCGTTTCCTTCCTGACCATTTTTATTCGGCAGTAAAAAAGTCCCCAAAGCTGGAAAGCAGCTTCTTTATACAGACACATTTAAGAAGAAACACATATATTTTCCTCTGAATGTAACCTAGACCAGTATTTTAAGCCATTTCTCAGAGGCTACTATTTTCGAAAAAAAAAAAAAAGGGCCCTTTGATTGCTACTGATCCTTTGAATGACTTCACAAAGTGAATTAGGTCTATTAGCAGGTCACTTTTCTGCCTTCATATTGACTCATTTTGTTTCACAATTTCACTATTATATATAAAATTAAAATATGATTCTAATTTAAAAGAATTATTGGGTATCTTACTTCAGTGAGCCATAAAATAAGATTCTCTGCTAAAATACAACTTAGAGTGATAAATCTAAATAGTCATGTCCACATCTTACCTTTATAATGCAAGTAAAGCGTATCATTTAAGTATGGGGTCAAGTACAATTTCTGCTGTTTACAGATATCTCGCAGAATCTTTTTTGTCATTCTGAAATAATAATGGGAAGCAGAAGCAAAACAAAAACTGTATTTCAGTGCACATTCTAAAATCTTTGGGTTTTTAATAGATTTCAGTGCAACGCCATTAATGGTTCTTTTATGCAAGAGAAATAGCTACAGCTTTCAAGACTATACTCCAAATAAAAAAGCAGTAGGTTTTTTTAGAGTGGCTTTCCATTTCTGTTTGAAGTGAGTTCCCAGGCTCTTCTGCTAAAACACAGAGAGTACATAGGAAAGTGGGTAGGGAACTAGGGAGTCCATCCTCTTGGAAAAGAGCAGCATGATTCTGTGTTAGATTCTGGTTCCCTCCTCTCCAGTTCTTTGCTGCAATCCTTGCTGCTTTGGTGCAGGACCTTTGGTGGCATAGCCAATACACAACATTTTTCTCAGACTAGAAAAATCAATAGTTATCAACTTAACATTTTAATGAAATGCCAACTCTGAAATAGCACTGAGATAGAGGACTTGGCAAGAGGCATTGGGCAGAAAGCTACAGCGTGGAACAGCAGAGGTGCAGGGGCAAAGCACTTGGGCTGGTAGCCAACAGTGGCCAAATGAGGCCAAAGCTGCACACGGCAGTCAAGAGGACAGCAAACCCCTGAAGTGGTGAGTAAGTACATGGGGAGCCTGTAAACTCTGCAAACAGAAATGGATGGCAGCAAAGAGCAGCTGATGGGATGAGTTACACCCTTATCTGGGACGCTGTGCTAGACAGCGTTGGGTCAACGGTTTCATATATTTGGTAGTCCCCGAGCAGGGACTTTGCAAAAAGATAGGACACTGGTTTTGGAGACAAGGTGTTCAGGGCTACACAAAATTTAGTAACACTATAGACAAGAAACTTGGGAACCCATCAGAAAACATGTATCAAAACATTCCAAAGCAGAAAATATCTGTATCTTCCTGCTTAGAAAGATTAGATTCTGTAAAACAAAATTCCAGAATAAAACTACTAATAGATATCCCTCACTTAAAGAGATACTGCAAAAGTACAATATTAAATGATCCAAAATTATTTTCTACTTCTAAATTACATCTTAACAAATTGAACTTTGCATTTGTGGTCATATATATTTGTAGGCCTAAGGTCTGTAACAGTAAGATTTTCTTGGCATTAAGATATTTTCAAAATAACTAAAAAACTTGAGTAAAGGCAGTGAGGTTAAACATTTCATAATGAATTTGCTTTTAGATTTATTTACTTACTAGACTATAAATCTCAATATTGCTGAAGAACAAAAATGTAGTAGTTAATTAGTCAATAGAATTCTTGGGGCAATATAAAATATGATTGTCAGCCTGTAACTGCCCTGTAACCCAATGTGCCTGATGTAAATCTCTGAAGGAATGAAAAATTTATAAACTGTGAGCAAAATCTTTAAATATAGACTGTTTTCTTGTACTCTCCTCCCAGGTACATTAGTGTATGCTAGCTATTTGCAGTATATCCCACTGTTTTCTATTGTGCTATCCCACATGACCGGACTTTCAACCATATTATTAAATAGTACCAAATAAGGGTTTAATTTTATTATTTGCTTGCAATGTGCTTAATCACAGATAACAAAAGAATAATCCCATTACATAACTATTAATTAACAGCCATGGCAGCATATGCTGGTTTAGGCTGGACCAAAATCAGAGCCAGATCATAGAAAGGAGATGTGTCTTATTGCTAACCATCTGAAGTACCTCTGTATTTCCTCTGCTAAAAACTATCTTGACAACTGTAATATTTACATTGTCATGAATTAATACAATGTATTGTCTGAACTGATGCTGAGAAATGGTCAAATCTGCTGACAAGACTCCCACGAGAGTTTGCACAATTTTCTCCAGATCCATCATGTAATTAGAATGCAGTCTGCTACTTTGAACATAAAAAAAAAAGCTGTACAGATGCTGGAAATATCACCAATTCCTGATTTATCGATTATTCTCAAGTTCACCTTCAAAATTATTCTCCTGAACTAACATGTCGAACAGTGAAACTCCCATTGACTTCAGTGATGCCACGATTTAAATAAAAAACATCCACAAATAATGTGTTACCTTACACAGCCACTCTTCTCTTCTGTCCTTTGACTGAATGAGCGGGTTACCGATTTGTGATCACCATCTGATCTTTGTCCATTCTGTTGATCTGCTCTGGACATGCAGTTGATGGCTTTCTCTTGAGTTTTAACATCTTTGTAAGTAAGAAAACAAGTTGTAATTTAACAGCATGGGTGGGGGAAAAAGTATCATGTTGGCGATTACTTAAAAGAAATATTGAAGAGCATTTGAATATGTATTTTAAGAAAGAAGTGTTGCTGACATTTTTTAGGAAAGGAAACTTAACTTTTTTAGAAGGTAAAGTAGTAAAATTAGTAGCAAAATAAATAAATTGTTGAAATTTGCTTTTTTTTTTTTTTAGATCTAGAAGTCAGGTAGTACCCATCAGTCTTAAGATGATTATAACGTACAGTGACAATAAAGTACTGGCACCAATGCTTTTATGGTCTTAGCTACTATATATTACATTTAATTAACAATAATTTGAGTTTAAAAAGACTGCTAACTTGCATGTAAAGTGACTACAGTAATAGTGTATCTGAGACATCTGAAACACTGTTTGTTAGTCTAGCTCCTCTACAAGTTTACCCTTTTGCGCTCGTTGGAAGGTGTCTCCGGTGCTATACTCCTTCAAGCTGTCTTTAGACTGCCTTTGATGAATTGCATTTTCAATACCCTTCTCTTCAGATTCTTGCTCTGCACCTTCTAGTTGCGCTTGCAGTCTGTACACTTAAAAAAGATACAGTGCAAACAAGCTGATTGTGCCTGCTCATTTAAATATGATTGTAATAAAAGCATTTAAAGGTCAGGCTAGCTGTATGATTGAAACACAGGGAAAGGTTTCTCTCCAGCAAGAAGAAAATGAAACAGAAAAAAAAAAAAGCACAAGAAGATAGCAATCGAGGAAGCCTCAATTATGGCAAGATTGTCAGTGACTTCAGTGGGAGAGAGAATAAACTCATATTGTATCCAGAAGACTAATGGCAGACGATTTCTAGGCTTTATGTTCACTAAATTTCCCTAAATTCACCCTAGTGAGCCAGCTGGAAGGGCTCACCTGTGTTGATAGAATTACCTTCATTTTCTGTTTGGGTAGCTTTGTTACTGGTGTCATTCACAGACTTTCCTGACACCTCCTGTGCAGTAACCTTCCCTGCAAGGTCTTTGTCCAACTCTCCATTTTGTGACTGCATTTTAAGATACGTGATTTAGACAAACATCAGCCAAGTTGGTATTTGACTTACAATCCAACTTCCAGACAAAATGCGTAAAGGCCTCAGCAGGAGAACCTGTTACAGATAAAAAGACCACATGAGTAAAGACTGGAGCCAGCAATCTGGGGCTATTCATCCCATTGAAAGGCAGGGAGAGTTTATCTTAAATTGTGGCCGCTGTGGATCTCACTCGAAGCAGAGAGGCCCGTGGCTGAGACCCCTCCCAAAAACAAAGCAAGTCACTTTTTTTCCTTTTGAAGCTGGAGCACTGAGGATGGAATGATGGTGCTGCTCTGGGGCACAGCCTGCCTCCTGCCCCACGGCAAGCTGGGCAGGCTCCCCAGGGGAGCTGCGGTCTCCCCATGAGGACTGCGGCCGCTGTCACGTTTCGGCCCTGCACTTCCCGCTGCTGTCGCCCGGGAGCTCTCCAGCCAAGACTCGGTGTGCTGTAGCACGCTGTTGTAACCCAAGCACACAAACACAGGCTGGGCGGAGAACGGCTGGAGAGCGGCCCCGAGGAGAAGGGGGTAGCTGAGAAGCTCAGCCCAGAAAGCCCCCTGCAGAGGGGGCTTTGAGCAACCTGCTCTAGCGGTAGGTGTCCCTGCCCAGGGCAGGGGGTCGGAACTCGATGATCTTTGAGGTTCCTTCCAATTCTGACCACTCTACGATACCTCCCGTTAAACCTCCAGCTCCCTTTACCTGACCCAAGACCTGGGCTGGGCCGGGTGTTCGGGCCCAGGCTCCGGTGCACGGGGTGGGCGGCCGCTCCTGGCCTCGCCGCGGTACGCCCCGGTCAGCAGGAGACGCAAACCGCGGAGGACGGGAGGGAGCGGCGCGGAGCGGAGGGCCCCCGAGCGCGCTCCCGAGCCCGCCGGCCGCGCTCCCCGCCTCAGCCGCTCCAACCGCCGCCGTCGCTATGGCGACGCCGCGCGCAGCCCCACAAGGCCCCGCGGCCGCTCCCGGCGGCCCCGCGCAGGGCGCAGGCGGCGGCTGGCCGGGTCAGCGCCGAGCCGAGCCGCCGGAGGGCCCGGCCCCGTGGCCGGCAGTGAGGAGCGGCGGGCGGGTAACGGGGTAACGGCGGGGAGGGTGTTTTCCTTTAGAGCCGGGGCTGAGGCGGCGGGCCGGTCCCGAGCGGCGCTGTCCGTCCCCGGAGGGTGAGGCCTGCGGCCCGCAGTGGGGCTGGGCGAGCGGGCAGGGTGTGGGCGGCCCTAAGGGCAGCGGCGGTGAGGAGCCGGCTCCGGCTGTAGGTGAGGTGCTGCCGAGGAGGTGGTGGTTGGGTTTTGTGCTTGTTTTTAAAAGATTGCTCACTCGTAAAAACCTTGTGAGGCACAGCAAGCTTTCTAGTCAAAGCTGGTGACATTAATGCGGGGCACCGTCCTGTGGCTCAAGGGTTTCTAAGCCATAAGGACACGGCAGGTGCGGTGTGTTTGCTGGGAAAGCGGCAGCGCTTCGGTATAGCACCGGGGACTTCATAAAGTTACCTGTCTGTCTCAGCTTGCTGTGTCTCTCCTGTAGCCTGTGCTTGGGAGAGTCTGTTATTTCTTGTGTGCTCAGCTTGTTGTCCTTGCCTCTTCTACGGGTCAATCTTAATCTTCAAAAACTAATTCTTACATGTTGAGCTTCCCTTATCTGCTTGGACTCAAATTGTTTCATTTACAGCATCGTTGATTTGTGTTATTGCAGTATAACTGATTAACAGCTAAACCCTTGAACAAGGGCTAAACAGTAGCTAAACCAGTGAGGATGATGGTAGGCAACACCCACATTTTTGTGGCTTTTTCTGCATCAAAGTGGTGCTCAGGCTGCATGTGCTGACTCTCAAAACTTATCCATTCAGTCTGAAGAGTTTGTGTGGCCCAAGAGGCGATTGTAATTGCCTATGTCTCTCTTATTTTTTTTCCAGGCTTGTGATCACCATGGCTGCAGTGGATCGTTTCTACCTCCTGTACAGAGAGATCAGCCGTTCCTGCAGTTTTTACATAGAGGCCCTGGCTATAGTTGGAGCGTGGTACACAGTCAGAAAGTGTGTGTCTCTTGCGTTTGACACTTACAGCATGCTGAGGTTGCATTTAATTCCAAAGCTGGGTGGCGAGATTGATCTTGTCAAGCGGTACGGAAAATGGGCCGTGGTCACTGGTAAGAGACTGAAGCAGGATATTTGCTTATGTTTATATAAAATACTCTGCTGGTACTATAAAAATTGCTAGCTTATATTGTTGGTCGAGCTTTATGTCACGAGCTGGGCCTGCATTATCTCAGGTTGCAAGTTCATCGGCTTGAGCAGTGACAGTTGTTCAGTGCCTTACTAAATTCACTTCCTCAGGAGATGGGCGAGCTCAGTGCATTGACTGACTGCTGGAAAAGAATCACAGAGCAATTTTTACCCATAATTGCAAGGTATAACCGGAGCACATACAGGTGTATACAGAGATGCAGACAAAATCCTTTTTTTGCTATGTGCTTTTCACATGTGCTCGAGTTCTTCAACGAGGTTTAAGTCATGTACCACTGACATCCTTGCCTTTCCTTAAGGTTCTACTCTAAGCTCTCTGTTGTCATAGAAAATATAAAACTTTTATGAAGTGGGATTGCAGAAGGTTGCTACTGATAATCATGGAAACATGGTGGGATGACACACAGAACTGGAGTGCTGCAAAGGATGGCTGTAAACTCTTTAGAAGGGATAGGCCAGAAAGGAGAGGTGGTGGGGTGGCCCTGTGTGTTAGGGAGTGTTTTGGTTAGAGCTTAAGGATGGGGACAATAGGTGTGTGCGTGGGTGAGAATCAGGGGGAAAGCCAGCAAGGCAGATACCATGTTGTGAGTCTGGAATAGACTGCCCAACCAGGATGAAGAGACAGACGAAATAAGTCTCACAATTGCCCTTGTTCTTGTGGGGGACTTCAACTTACCAGGCATCTGCTAGAAATACAGTACAGCAGAGAGGAAACAGTCTAAGAGGTTCCTGGAGTGTGTGTTGAGGATAACTTCCTGACAGTCAGGCAACTAGGTGGGGCAGGCAACTAGGGACAGTGCCCTGCTGAACCTGCAGTTTATGAACAGAGAAGGACTTGTGGGCGCTGTGATGGCTGGAGACCGTCTTGGACATAGTGATCACAAAGTGATAGAGTTTCGATTCTTGAAGAAGTGCAGAGCGGGGGGTCAGCAGAATTGCCGCCTTGGAGTTCTGGAGGGCATACTTTGGCCTGTTTAGGAGCGTGGTTGAGAGAGTCCCTTGGGAGGCAGTCCTGAAGGGGAATGGAGTCCAGAAAGGCTGGATATTCTTCAGGAAGGAAATCTTAAAGGTGCAGGACCTGGCCGTCCCCATGTGACATAAGATAAGCCAGCAGGGAAGAAGACTGGCCTGGCTGAATAGAGAGTTCTAGCTGGAACTGAGGGGAAAAAAGAGTAATTACCCTCAGCCTGCAGACGACACCAAGTTGGGTGGGAGTGTTGATCTGCCTGAGGGTAGGAAAGCTCTACAGGGGGATCTGGACAGGCTGGATTGATGGGCCAAAGCCAATGGTATGATGTTCAACAAGGCCAAGTGCTGGGTCCTGCACTTGGGTCACAACAACTCCATGAACACTACAGGCCTGTGGAAGAGTGGCTGAAGCTGCCCAGTAGAAAAGGACCTGGGGGTGTTGGTCGACAGCTGGCTGAATATGAGCCAGCAGTGTGCCCAGGTGGCCAAGAAGGCCAACAGCATCCTGACCTGTATCAGGAAGTGTAGCCAGCAGGACTGGGGCAGTAATTGTCCCCCGTACTTGGCACTGGTGAGGCCCCACCTCGAGGACTGTGTCCAGTTTGGGGCTCCTCACTAGAAGAAAGAATTGAGGTGCTGGAGTGGGTCCAGAGAAGGGCAACGGAGCTGGTGAGGGGTCTGGAGCACAAGTCTTGTGAGGAGAGGCTGAGGGAGCTGGGGGTGTTCAGCCTGGAGAAAAGGAGGCTGAGGGGAGACCTCGCTCTCTACAAGTCCCTAAAAGGAGGGTGTAGCCGGGGGGGGTCAGTCTCTTCTCCCAAGGAGCAGGTGATAGAAGAAACGGAAATGGCCTCAAGTTGCGCGAGGGGAGGTTTGGGATGGATATCAGGAAAAAATTCTACACCAAAAGGGTTATTAAGCCTTGGAATGGGCTGCCCACGGAAGTGGTTGAGTTACCATCCCTGGAGGTATTTCAGAGATGGGTAGATGTGGTGCTGAGGGACATGGTTTAGTGGTGGACTTGGCAGTGCTGGGTTAACGATTGGACTCGATCTTAAAGTTCTTTTCCAACCTAAATGATTCTATGACATTGTCTTTGTTGTTGTGGTTTTGAGATCACCATATTCAGTGCACCATGTGTTCTTCAGATAAGGGAACAAAGCTACAACTGAAAGGACTGGCAAAAGAGAAGGCTGGGGCTGTTCTGATTTTCACCTTGTTTTTCTATTTTCTATTATAGGTAGCACAGATGGTATTGGGAAGGCATATGCTGAAGAACTGGCAAAGCGTGGCGTCAACATCATCTTAATCAGCCGAAACAAGGAGAAGTTGGAGGCTGTATCTAGAAGCATATCTGAAACCTATAAAGTGGAAACAGATTTCATAGTAGCTGACTTCAGCAAGGGGCGTGAGCCTTACCCAGCCATTAGGGAGGCTCTGAAAGACAGAGAAATTGGCATTTTGGTGAATAATGTAGGAATGTTTTATCCCTACCCGGACTATTTTACCAACCTGTCAGAGGATGTGCTGTGGGACATGATCAACATAAATATTGTTTCTGCTAACATGATGATGCATATTGTGCTGCCGCGCATGGTAGAGAAAAAGAGAGGGGCAATTGTGAATGTTTCTTCTGCATCCT
Organism: Limosa lapponica baueri; assembly: GCA_002844005.1. Taxonomy (NCBI): domain Eukaryota; kingdom Metazoa; phylum Chordata; class Aves; order Charadriiformes; family Scolopacidae; genus Limosa; species Limosa lapponica. The sequence goes on from KZ505864.1 coordinate 52,610, forward strand.
GTTGTCAGCCGACACCAATGCTGACAATCTATGGAGCCTCTAAAGTAAGTTGGGATGTAATGTTTAATGGTATGCACTGAAAAGCAGATGCATTAGAGGTTGGTTGTAAACACATTCAGCAAGGATATCACAATATACTTCAAAGTTTTCTAGGGATTTGTCCAAGTATTGGAGGTGAATGTTACACATAATATGCAGTAAACTCTTTGTCTTCACCAGTACTGGGCTTTGAACCAAATTCAGTGCTACTTGGATTATGTGTGAACGGTGGCATAACAGGAGTTTTAGGAAAAATGTTACTTTCCTCAGAGGAATGATGTGGAAAGCAAAGTGTCAATTCTGTGAGCCATTGAAAGGGTCAAGAATTTCAGCTCTGTCTTCTTCAGCTGAACTGTGCAGACATACCTCAAGCTACCTACACAGTCGTATTTGGTAGCAAGAAGGGCTCTCTATTCATGCTTAGGCCACCATTATGACAAGGGCTGTGGCCAAATCAGGCCACTGCTTCACCTAACACCAAGTGGCAGAAGGCTTCTTATACCGTTGTCTGTACCATATTTGGGGAGAAGTGAAAAGAACTTTCCCCCTCGTAATTATTTTTCGTGGGTAGATCCAGTCAGTAATGAATAGGATGGGGCAGCTGGATGATGCTGGAAGTGTGAATGCAGGTGGGGTTATGGATTTACAGTGGATGACTTGCTGCTGAATCCACAAAAGCAGTGGAGATTGTAGAAGGATCACACAAGTGGTTTTTGCTCCCAACTGTGGGTGGCTGCCCTCTGCTGTAGCCTAACCCCTGTGCAGCCTTGCTCCTGGGATAGATTTTGCCAGTACTTCCTTTTGCCTGGAGCAAAACCAGCTCTTATTACCTCAGGCATAAAACTCCCTGTGGATTTTCTTCAGTGTTGAAACTGGCTTAACATTTCCTGTTACTGTTGCAGAGTATCTCCTCCCTTGTTTATGTAAAACTGCAACTAAAACAATTAAAAGGCCTGAATGAAAAAGTACAGAGCAAAACCAGGTGTACCAAAGTTTCTTCCTTTAGCTGCCAGCATTAATCCAAATCCTAGATCAGCAATCTGGTTTAAAGCCTGGCCTCTGGACATCGGCACAGAAGTGGGAACAAGCCGCTCTAGCATCCTAAGCCTCTGTGCCTTAACAGTGTAAGGTGTTTGAAGTGGTAGGTTATTTTGTTTGTTTTCCTAAAGCAGGCATAAGAGCGTTTGTAGAAAGCGCTCTCCTAACAGTTTGCTGGAAACCAAGCTTTTGTGAGGCCATTTGGGAGCAGAAACCCATTCACTTATAAGCTGAGTCTAAAATGCTCTTTCTCAGGGGGTAACTGAGCGCGCAGCGCAGCGGTAGCTTCAGTATGGCATCAGTGTTGCTCTTTGATAAGACTGAGCCGTGCTCATTTTCCTGTCTCTCTGATTCCAGCAACCCCAGTTATCAGGCTTGTGCTTTTTTATATTATTCTGTAAACATAAAATTAACTAGAGATAATACAGATGCACATAAACAAATGCATGTTTAATTTTGCACAAGGGAGTCCCAGAAAGTAATTAACCTAACTTCTGGGGAAGATCAGCTGGAATATGAAATTCACCTGTAAATGTGTTAAGGAATGGGTCTTCATTTTGTCTTTTTGACAGTATAATTAGTATAACAGTATAGTTAGATTTGGAGTGTCCCCTGCAGGGCCCCCAAATTAAACAAGGTGTTTGTTTTACATGAAATAAATGTTTCTGTATTGTTTTTAGGCAGAAATTGTCAGATTTTCTTGTTAAATTCACATTAGAGATTTAAGCAGTCACTTTGTCCTACAAGTTACTGTACTGTTGCAGGTTTTTAGCAAACAAATAGCAACAAATAGAACCATTGGTAATGCTTTAGAAATGTGTATATCTATACTATTTATTCAAGGTTTTATATAAAACTCTGCCCTAAGACTTGATTGTTTTTATTAAAAAAAAAAAAAAAGGAAAAGATGTCTCTTTCTGCTTTTGTCTTTCTAGACCTACTTGGACTATTTCAGCAGAGCACTACATTATGAGTATGCCTCAAAAGGAATTTTTATTCAGAGTTTAACCCCATTCGTAATTGCCACAAAAATGGTAGCATGCAGCAGCACTGCATCAAAGAGATCTTTCTTTTTTCCTTCTGCTGAAGAATATGCAAGTCACGCTGTTTCTACTCTTGGGTTATCCACAAGGACTACTGGATACTGGAAGCATGCAATAAAGGTAACAGCATTCATTAAACTATTTCCTGTTTGTCAATGGAAGTAAATAAGCTGTTTACTTTCTTAGGAATCTGAATGAAAACTATGCTTGTATCCTGAAACGGTGCAATATATATTGTAGAACTTCAAGGCATTGCACCATATTTTCTCACTAATTCTGCTTTAGAAAATTACACTCCGGCATGCTAATTTTTAGAATGAGAGGGTGAATCCAATTCCCACTTGAAATGCACAGCAGAAATGGGAAAGAGACAACTTTTTATTCAAAAGCACAGGGTATCTTGTTTCACTTGGGTTTTTGCTGACTGGGCAAGCATTTCACTGTCTTCTGTGAACAGAAGCAGCTTTTTTCAGTCTAATTTATTGAGCATATTTTTACTTTGGGGAGGAGTGGGTAGGGAGGATGGAATAACAGCAGGGAAAAACTTCATTTTTATCCTAATACAGAGGACCTGCTTACAGGTGTAAGTTGGGTTTTCATTTTTGGGCACAGACTGTTGGCTCCAAACTAATTTTATGAATGTTGGTCACATCTTATGTGTCCTACTGAATGGCTTTCTGTAGCATTAGGTCAAGTAGAAGGAATTGAAGTAGGGATAAGTCCAAAAGGAATAAAAGACACGGGAAGGATTCTGGCAAGATGTGGCAGTTAAAAGAAGTGGACAGTACTGCTGCTGCAAACTTGAGCAAACCACTTCAGAATTTATTTGCAGAAGCTAACTGTTCAGTCATGTGCACTACTTCCAAAATATCTAAATATATTTATTTTCAGGGGATTGAACTTAAGGCTTCGCTGCTAATGTTTGAGCAGGTTTTGCCTTGCTTTAGTGGTAATTTGAAAAACTGGTTTTTTTTTTTTTTTTTTTTAATGGAATATATTTTAATCTCTCCCTTCCTTTCTTCTTTTTCTCCTGTCTCCCTGTGCCTCTCCACAGTTCACGTTGGGTGAACGCATACCTGAATGGATCTGGGCATGGTTTGCAATGTATTTTGGCAGAAGTATACGCAAAGAAGCTTTAACATGCAAAGTGAAATAGGAATATGCAGACGTCCTGTGTAATGAGTGCTATATTCTGATCAGTGCTGCAGAACTGTTTAGTGAACCTTGGTGGACTTACTGGAATTTATCCATACCTTGCTCAACAAGCCACCTGCAGCCTTGACATCAGAAATCAGGATCCTTGCTGTATCCTTGTATTAAACAGCTCCTCCACGACAAAGAGCTGATCTTGTTGAGGTTGATCTCTGTTTGCTTCTCTTCAAGGTAATTTGGCAGGAGCAGGTAACTTGTAAACTTGACAACTTGTAAAGTTGACAGAATTTGAAAATTCCCCAAATCTGTCAGAAATGGGCCCCCAAAAATCATTCTGTTCAAATAAACCAATTCCAGTCAACTGTATTGTTTCTTTATTATATAGTTTTGTGTAACTTTTCTGTTCTTCTAACAGCAGATGTTTGTGTGTTTTAAGTGCAAATGTTGTTGCTTTTGAATGATCTTACTTAAGGAACTTCTCAAAATTAAGGTGTATGGCAAGGTAACGTTGACTTGGAGGTTGTTTAAATGACTGAAAAGGTCTTAAAGAGGTGTAAAGGAATTTGGAGATAGGCTTGTATGTTTTCTTCTTCAAAGTGTGAATATTTTGAATATTGCTTCAGCAATCTCAAATATGGCTGGAGAAACTGAATAAAGAATCTCCATTCTTCCTGGCAGATGTTAGACCCCACTCAACCACATCTGAAGAATCCATTTCTCAAACAGCCTTAGTCCTCAGCTCAGGAAGGACATGGACCTGTTGGAGCAGGGCCAGAGGGGGCCACGGAGATGCTGCAAGGGCTGGAGACCCTCTGCTGTGAGGACAGGCTGAGAGAGCTGGGGGGGTTCAACCTGGAGAAGAGGAGGCTCTGGGGAGACCTTAGAGCCCCTTCCAGTCCCTCAGGGGGCTCCAGGAGAGATGGGGAGGGACTCTGGATCAGGGAGGAGAGCGATAGGACAAGGGGGAACAGTTTTAAACTGAAAGAAGGGAGATGTAGATGAACTATTAGGAAGAAATTCTGTACTGTGAGGATGATTAGGCCCTGGTCCAGGTTGCCCAGAGAAGCTGTGGCCGCCCCATCCCTGGAGGGGTTCAAGGCCAGGAGCAACCTGGTCTGGTGGGAGGTGTCCCTGCCCAGGGCAGGGGGTTAGAACTAGGTGATCTTTACGGTCCCTTCCAACCCAAACCATTCTGTGATTCTTCAAAGGGCGGCTGTTCCCGGCCTCCTTACCGGCTCCGGAGGGAAACCTCCCTCACGGTAACCCCCGCTACCTCGGCCGCCATCACGCCTCCCCGCACATGCGCGCTCCGCCCAGCGCCCTCCCCTCGCGCCGTGCGCATGCGCTGGCCGCTACGAGGCTCTCGCGAGAGCGCTGTGGTAAACAGCGCACAAAATGGCGGTGGCAAGCCCGGTGGCGGCACGGTGAGGGGGCGGCGGGCGAGGGGCGCGGGGGAGGGAGCGGGACGGCGGCGGGGCTGCTGCTTCCGCCGCGCCGTTTCTGTGTGTAGGCTGCGGGGGAGCGCTGTGCTGTCAAGCTTTGGGGGTGGCGGAGCGGGGTGGGCAGCAGCTGGGCCTCCAGCAGCCGGTCGCCGTTCCCCGTGCCCCTCGTTTCTGGGGCTGCCTCGTCCTACCGCGGCAGGGGCCGAGCTCCCGGAACGGGATGGCTCCTCGGCTGCCCGCCGCCTCCGCGCCGGTGCTCTCTGGGCCTCTCCCGGCCGGCCATCTCTGCGGAGATCCCATGGCTCGGTCTGGGCTACCCTCGCTTCAGAAAAACCGGGGAGTAACTCCAAACGTAGCCATTCTAGGACAAGTTAACAAGTTTAAGTTCCTGTCCAGTCCCCAAACGCTAAGGGTATTAAACAGAATAAAGGTGTGAGCGTGTTGTTCCTTTGTTCTTGGCTTCTATGGTATTTCAGCATCATGCTTGCATACAATCTGTTACCAGCCATAAGGATGTTTGTTTTGCTCATTAGCGTAGTTGATTATTTTTTTTTTTTTAATTGCTTTAGGGGTTATAAACCAACGAAGTGATAAGGTAGGCAGAGCTCAGCCAATATCAGCACTTAATGTACAGTAACTATGTCTAATTTAAGGACAAAGAGGAAACTCTGTAATCACAAGCAGTTTACAGTCTGTCACGGTGGTGTCAGTCAGCTAGAAATAGAGGGAAATTCTATTCCTATTACATTTGAGAATGCTAAATAAAGTTAAATAGCATTGAGGTAAGAGCTGTCACATGCAGACTTGATTCATTCTGTTGTTGTGCTGTGAATTCATCCCGTCATTCTTCTAAATAGTGTGAATTCCCTAATAAGGGTCCGACTTTTCAATCTTGGGTCGCTGCACCAATGTATAGTTGTGCTCTGCTTCTCCATGTGGTGTGACAAACCACACCATGTGGTGTGACAAACTCTTTGCTCATCTCTTAATGGCTTTTTATCTATCAATTGCTAGATAAATGCTTGGAATTTTAAAAAAATGCTAGCACTGCAATTTTTCTCGAATGGTTCCTGTACCTTGTGAGCACACGTTGTAAGTAGCTCACGTTGCACCTCAAGAAAATTTGAAAGACTTTTTTCATGCTAATTTTATCTTACAAGCACAGGGACTGAAAGTTTGCTTCCTGTCCTTACCAGCCCTTGGCACAGAGTTTGGATTTGATTCTCCGTGTGTAAAATGGCATACCGTAGCAGAACTTCTATTTGCTGCATTTCTGACTGGAAAAAAGCCGCCATGCTTTTTTAAGTGTCTATGGGCACTTTTTATCATGTTCATATTTTATTTTACGTTTTACTTTTTCCTTGCATGGGCCTGGCTTGTCATTTTTTTCTCTTTGCTCCCCTTACACAAAGGCTGGTAGAGTTTGGTTGTCACTGTTGCCTGTTCTATTGTCAGGTTAATACCTGAGTGTTCAGTGTGTGCTCTGGGTGAGCAAGAAAGAAACAAACACTTGTGAAAAATTACTAGATGAAACATATGAACAACTTTTTCTGTGTTATTTCTAATACTAACTGCCAAAGTTGTCTATCTTCTGTGATTTTCCAGCTATACATTTGCACAAATGTGAATCTAATTATTTTCTATATTGCCCTGCCTTACAGGTTGGCTTGCAATCAGCTTTCCTAATTCTTCTAGGGAGTTAACTTTGCCATCAGAAATGGGGTACAGGACTCAGCTACCACATCCTGAGTGACCATATCCTGTAATACAAAATGGAGAAGAAGCGTAGAAAGAAATGAGCCTGTTTATAGGGCTTTACCTCAAAAGACCATGAAATCTCTACTTATTTTGGACACAGCTTTAAGAATATCCGACTGATCAGCACAGTGAAAGCAACGTTTACTGAAACAAAAATGAACTAGTTTATAAGGAAGAAAATTGTGAATATATGGAATTTTTGGAATGAAACCATTTTCTTCTATGACCATGAAGTTTGCAAACATCTGGTTTGTTCTGGTTGTTATTTTACTCTGTGGCAAAAAACACTTCGGTACCAGACTAGGGAATTCCTCTCATGAGGCTCACATATGCCCTGGATGTTCTCGCCTTACTTTGAAAGTGGAATTCACTTCGACAGTCGTGGAGCATGGTAATAAAGAGTTAAGCAGTAAAAAAAAAAACCAAAACCAACCCTGTGAAGTTCAAGTGTATGTTACTGATTTGTGGTGTTTGCGCAATTGTAACATTCAGAGAGTTTCTGTAGAAGCGTATAATCTGCTAAATTCTCTGTATTCAAAAAGAGAAACAGATTTATTTTCCAGAGGTTCTTGGTTTAACTGGAGACAAGATTCCAAGAACAAGAGAAAGGAGAGAGGGGAAATAAAGAGGATGTTAAAAGTAAAAATGGAGTGTGAAGGCTCAGGTGGCCAAGCCTGGTCACTTTGGTGTTTTACTAGCCGTTTCGCCCCTGCTGGTGGTATATTTGAGGCTCTTTCATGAAATGTAACCATGAGTGGGCACTGAAGGGGTGAGAAAGGCCAGAAATCTCTGTGGATTTGTTCAAGGAAAAGTTTGGAAGCGATAGCACGTGCATGAAAAAATTGTAAAGATAGTTGTGAAGGGAGCAGATGAAAGACAAAGATGGCAGATATCACTGCTGATATGGCTAAAGATGGCAGTAGGACACCTTGACTCTGAGTCAACTTGCTGTCTCGGGTACCCATAACGTTTCCGCAGTGAAGCTGTGCGTGTGCCTGGGTGCTCACAGGGACAATGTCCATAGCGACATTTCTGTGCATAGTTACCCAAAAATATATTGTGGTGAATGAAGTGGTGTGTGCTGGGGCTCAGCTCCGCTCGCAAATCACTAATGCAGATCAAGGACTGGACTGTTGGGACCGACTTTGCTCTCTACGCATGTCATACTTGGTGTCAGTAAAAGCACTAAAACTCAATACCATCTAGAGGCTAGACATCTTTAAATCATACATATCAAGCAGCATATTGAATTGGCATATCAAGCAGTTGTTTGTACTGCTGGACGTAACAGTCGTTCTGTTACCTCTCCTCTGCTCCCCCTCATTGTTTCACCCTTCTGTGATACTTACAATTCTACCTTCCTTTCAAAGGTTTTTATCCTATTTTGCAGACTTCCTGATGGAAAAAAAAAAAAAGCATTATGTATCACAGAAATAAATTGCAGATCTCTAAAAGCAACAAAAAGGTGCCTCAAATTGTGATTCTTTGTTCTGGATAACTTAAAACAGAAATATTTTGACCTTTGTAATGTGAATGCGCGAGTAAACTACTTAAACATCAGTTCTGATAAGTTGTGCTCTTGTTCCAGAGTATATTGTGGCTTTTAATGGATACTTCACAGCTAAAGCTAGAAGTAAATTTATTTCAAGTGCACTAAAAAGTAGTGATGTTGAGAACTGGAGGATCGTACCTCGCAACAACCCAGCCAGTGACTATCCTAGTGATTTTGAAGTTATTCAGATCAATGAGAAACAGAAAGATGGAGTACTGACACTGGAAAATCATCCACACATCAAGCGTGTAACACCTCAGCGGAAGGTCTTCCGATCACTGAAATATTCAGAGTGTAAGTAATTTTCTGCGTGGTTGCATGAGATCTGCTTTGGAAGAGTCTTTTCAGCTTTATTTTGGACCATCAGCTTAGCATTACACAAATGAGAAGTGCCCAGCTTTTATTTAATTTACAGAAATCTGTTCTTTTGCCTATAAAATTATCAGGGTCTTGTCATACCTTTGCTAAAGCGTGGCAAAGATTCCAACTACAGTGTAGAAACATTTCTTTTGCAGCAATCACTTACCAGAGACTATAGCGTGGATCACTATATCCCTAGTAGATAAAACAGAAGCGTTTACTGATTTTGATAGGGAAAATGGATACTCATCTAAAATTTTTGTTGTAATATGATGTGTGTATTTGCATAAAGAGCTAATCTTTGGCTTTCCTCATACCATATTTTCTTCATTCTCATTCTGCGTAGCTGATCCGATGTTGCACTGCAATGAAACTAGATGGACTCAAAAATGGCAGTCGTCTCGTCCCTTGAGAAGAGCAAGTCTTTCTTTAGGTTCCGGCTTCTGGCATGCAACAGGTCGACACTCGAGCAGGCGTTTGCTGAGAGCTATCCCACGTCAGGTTGCTCAGACCTTGCAGGCAGATGTCCTCTGGCAGATGGGTTATACAGGTAAGCTTTTGTCTGTTGGCTTAGAACAATTACCATATTTGAAAGAACAAGTGAAGTGTAAGGAAAGGCTATGTGTTAATCCCTCATTGGGTGTCAGTTCTGGAAAGATTGAGAAATATTTCATTGTTGTATACTTATGGAGAGCTCTTCTGTGTATTTGTATACTATACTTAAGAGAAATTGATCATATTTATGATCTGTGGTAGAATTTCTGAATTGGAATATGTTTTCTTTAAGATCTGTAACTTACTGAGCTTGTGACTTGCGTGCTACATCAAGCATAAATGTTTTCTTTGGCTTGATAGATTTGCTATGAACCTGAATCAGAAAACGTGATGCTTTTGTGTTATAGGTGCTGGTGTAAGAGTAGCGGTGTTTGACACTGGTCTCAGTGAGAAACATCCACATTTCAAAAATGTAAAGGAGAGAACAAACTGGACTAATGAGAGAACCTTGGATGATGGTGAGTTACTGTGCACAATTGTCCAACTATTCCTGACTCTGGCATGTTCTGTTTTCCATTGTAAAACTGCTGTTGCTGCTGTGGTGCTAACATCCGTTGAAAGTATATATCTTGAGATTTTAAGCTGAATTTTGCGGTGTCCTGAGCACTTTGTACTGATACCAAATTCAACAAAGAGTATTAAGGTTCCAGGAGGGTGTTGCATAAGTCTCCTTTGAATGATAGCATTTGAAAAGAGTCAGGGCCAGAAGACATTATTGAGGTATAAATACGTTGTCAAAGTAGGTGGAGGTGAGAGCAAATCCCACAAAGCTGTTTCATTCCTGTTCCTTTTTATGTGTTCTGCTGTTTCACCGCGCATACATATTTCCATGCTTGTGAGGGAGAGCATTTTCCTTCTTTACTGTGCAGCCCTAAACTAAGAGTTTTGGCGCTTTCCTGTAAAGTTTTTCTAATCTGTATAGTTTTCATCAACAAACACTGTACTGACTCATGCCCATCAACGTTCCACAGAACTTTTTATTTTCTGCAGTATATTTGTGTTCCTTTTTCATACATCGACCCTAGCTTGCCCTGACCGTGTGCTTTCACAGATTATTAACTTCATACAGTCTGGAGCAGCGAGTCACTTGGCAATTTAATCCCTTTAGAGTTGAAGGTAATGCATATCTTGCTCAGTCTTGTGTGCACCTCCGTAGTTTTATTCTATGTATTATTTCTTGGCATTGCAGCACCTGATTTTCGTAGCACTTTCTATTAGTTCTGTGCCCAGATGGTGGCTGAACAGGCAGATTCAGAGCACCGAAATACAGTGCACACACTAAAGCTATTTTTTGTTGTTGTTGTTTTTGAGGGGAGGAAAAAAATGTGTTTTCTTGTCTTATTTTTCATCCTTAGCAAAATATAGTTAGGATAAAAATCTTTTAAGAAGTTTATGTAAAAATAAGTTGGCCTTGTGACTTGCATTTTCCAAAATAACCTTTTTCTCTCGTGATTGCTTTGTGTGGCTCTTGATTTTGCTGGTAGTAATCAGGAGCAGGTAGACCGGAGAGCGTATTGCTCTGAGTTTCATCAGCTGGTCCTCTGGCCTAGACAGCACAGGGAATTCTGGCCCCAATGAACCCAGTAGCAAAATAGGATTCAAGAAGACTAGGACTGAACCCAGTGTTTGCGGGTTGTTGTAAAGTCTGTTTTGTGTAGGCGGTGTTTAATAGTGCAAATCCTTGACAATTAAATGGTTTGTCTGCAAACCTCATGAAGTTCAACCAGGCCAAGTGCAAGGTCCTGCACCTGGGTCACAGCAATCCCAGGCACAAATACAGGCTGGGCAGAGAATGGCTGGAGAGCTGGAGAAGGACTTGGGAGTGCTCGTGGAGGAGAAGGTCAACATGAGCCAGCAGTGCGCACTGGCAGCCCAGAAAGCCAACCGCATCCTGGGCTGCATCAAAAGAAGCATGGCCAGCAGGTCGTGGGAGGTGATTTTACCCCTCTACTCTGCTCTGGTGAGGCCCCACCTGGAGTACTGTGTCCAGCTCTGGAGTCCTCAACACAGGAAGGACATGGACCTGGTGGAACGGGTCCAGCGAAGGGCCACGAAAATGATCAGAGAGCTGGAGCACCTCTCTTACAAAGACAGACTGAGAGAGTTGGGGTTGTTCAGCCTGGAGAAGAGAAGGCTCCAGGGAGACCTTAGAGCCCCTTCCAGTACCTGAAGGGGGCTACAGGAGAGATGGGGAGGGACTCTTTATCAGGTAGTGGAGTGATAGGATGAGGGGTAATGGTTTTAAATTGAGAGAGGGGAGATTGAGATGAGATCTCAGGAAGAAATTCTTTGCTGTGAGGGTGGTGAGACCATGGCCCAGGTTGCCCAGAGAAGCTGTGGCTGCCCTATCCCATTCAAGGCCAGGTTGGAGGGGGCTTGGAGCAACCTGGTCTGGTGGGAGGTGTCCCTGCCCAGGGCAGGGGGTTGGAACTCGATGATCTTTAAGGTCCCTTCCAACTCTAACCATTCTATGATTCTATGATCTTATTTTGTTTCCTTTTCTCTGTGATAGGTTTAGGCCATGGGACCTTTGTAGCGGGTGTGATAGCCAGCATGAGAGAATGCCAGGGATTCGCTCCAAATGCAGAACTGCACATTTTCAGAGTGTTCACCAATAACCAGGTAGTTATTTTACATGTGTTTCAATTTCTGCCTTTCCAGATTAATGCTGTATTAATTATTTCCTTTGGGAATATTACAGCTGCTTGTAAATGTCAACATATTTTCTTTGATAAGCGAGAAGGATACATCTTTCTGTTTAAAAGAGACTTAGTACAAGAAATCTTACAGTTTCCAAATGCAGTATATTTTTCAGAAATAATGTGTGGAAGTCTGGTCTGTATAGTGTTGGAGCAATCACTCAAATGTACTGAGCACTAGAAATATTAGGAGACCATTGTCACTTTTGTGCTTTATTTTGATGTTGTTTCTCCTCTCTGTCTGAAGTCTGTATTGTCATAGGGTCACAGAATTTTCCAATGATAGCTTTTCCCCCCCTCTTTCTTACATAGGTCTCATATACATCTTGGTTTCTGGATGCCTTTAATTATGCAATTTTAAAGAAGATAGATGTGTTGAATCTAAGTATTGGTGGGCCGGACTTCATGGATCATCCATTTGTTGACAAGGTTAGTAGGAGGAAATAAAGTGATTGTGATATTTATATCCCTCATACAAATGCTGGACTTGCAGAGCTACTTGTTTGCTGCAGCTGCTGACAGATTCTGGTGCTGCTGACAGTTTCTGTGGGGGTTTCATTTGCATGAGAGAAATTTTGTACAGCGTACAGGCTTTCAGGAATATATTTAAGGAATGGATTTAAAAAAAACCCAGACAGCCAAAAGATTCAGGGAGCTTTTACAAAATGCTGTATGGCTGTATGTGCTGCTAGGAAGTCTGACTCCCAAGCAGGCAACTAAGTGGGCCCTTAATAGAAGAAGTTTAACTGAAATCCACCCTTACTTTTTTTTAAAAAAAATCAATGCATGGTTAATTTATTTCTTGGAAAAAATATGTATAGTGTGAATTTAGCAGCAAATTATTTAAGAACAAATAGGTACAAGTACAGGTAGCTGATTCAGCTATGTGATAAGGGATTTGTTTCAGAATAAGAATGTCTAAGAATAAGATTATTCAGAATAATCTTCAGAATAAGATGGAATTAGGTTTTTGTCTTTGTAAATGTCATGGTTCCCTGAACTGTTTTTCTGCCCTTCAGGACCACTAAGTGAATTAGTTTATGTTTTAAAAAAGGATAAAATCTTCTTTTGTAAAGGGTAATTAAGGGATTCAAGGCATAGAAATTTTTTTTTTTTCATAACTTGCATTGAAATTTAGTTTGACAGTGACTTCACTACTCTTCCCAGAGTGTTACTGAAGGGCATTCAGAATAACTTGATTTCGGCATCTGGAGTGCCTTGTTATGGGCAGTTTGTCTAACCAGCAGTATTGCTGTTGAGGCTGGGTTATTGTTCACATAATCTTAAGAAAGTTTGGGTCTTTGTAGTGAATATACCAGTGAGATGTACTTTATAAGTACCCGTAGAAAAAGATGTTGGACTAATTGTTGGCTTATGTCAGGCACCATGGGATGTATGTTTGCTAAAAAAGTCTCTTTTTTGTGGCAAAGCCTTATTGTACACATTATTTTTTGTAGGTGTGGGAACTGACAGCTAACAATGTCATCATGGTATCTGCTATTGGCAATGATGGCCCTTTGTATGGGTAAGTTTCAATCACCGCTTCAGAGAAAATCAAATATGTTGTTACTGTATGTTTTTGGAAGTAGTTGTGCTTGGCTGAGTTTTCCCTTCTTGCTGTAATCTCTTTATAGAAAATGACTCCTGTTAAACTCCTCTTTCCACTGTCCTTATCACTTGCTGTAGCAGTACTGCAATTTGTGAAGTACTTACCTACATATTTTTCATTGAAATGGTGGAAAGTCAGTAAAAGAATAGCAGTACTCTCAGCTGACATTTCCCTGTTACTGTGAGCAGACGTCACTGATCTTGAATATAGAAGGGATCGGACCAGAATGATTTGTGATATATTTCTAAAATAAATGCCTAAAAATAGATTTTGTTTTGTCTTCAAGATACATGGTTTGGTATTTACTGAGTTAGTTACTGAGTTACTAACGGCCTGAAAATTTGGTCTCACTAGTAAGTATAAATGTATCGGGTAGAACCAAAATGTTTTCTGTGGAGATTAAAAAGAGTGTCTGACAGAAATCTGATGGTAGCGTGTCTATTATCAAGATAAACTTACGATTGGTTTTTTAATCTTCCAACCTCCTAACTTGTTCTAGGACTCTCAATAACCCTGCTGACCAGATGGATGTGATTGGAGTAGGTGGCATTGACTTTGAAGATAATATAGCTCGCTTTTCATCTAGGGGAATGACCACTTGGGTAAGCCACTTTGACCAGGGCCAGCCATATTTGCAGCCAAGATAAGCCTTGGAAAGGGAGCCTTTTTTGAAGGGGTAATCCCATGCAGATGGTATGTGTTGGAATAACCAGCGATAAAAGATTTCATCAAAGATCAGAACAGTTAGAGATTATAAGTCTTTAAGCAAGAAGCTTAATGTTTTTTGCGGGGTTTCTCATCATTAATCTTGACTACTATTGACATTCTTGGTGGATTTATAAAATGTCTGGTACCTTTTGGTTTAATGTGAGGACTTGCCTGTGTGGTTAAATGTGCAAAAATAAAGGCCTGCTCCTGTCCTTTGGTTTAAAAATCCTAGGATTTCCAGATGCTACATGTAACATTGCACTCATTTGCCTGTTGAACCAAGGTGCCAGGTACTGCACACAAGGTTTCAGATGAGATTGCATTGTGATCTTGATTAAGGGGACTATTACATGTTTCTGTTTGTGCTGCATCTCATTCATTAGCCAGGTAGCAGTGTGGTTATCCTTTTGTCAGTGATTTCATGCTTAGCATAGGTACTAGAGTAATCAGCAGTAATGTTAACGTAGAAACATTGAGAACTTGTCATAAACAGCTTGAGTCCTTCTTCAGGTGTTACTTGCTATTCCGTGATGCTGACCCTCAGCTAATTTAGTTGATAATTTTCCTTCTGAATGCCCTGCAGTTAGTTTAAATGCCCAGATGAGGCAACCAGTGTTTGTTATGTATTAGGGCAATAATCCGTCTGTTTTCTTTCACAGGAGCTACCAGGAGGTTATGGTAGAGTGAAGCCTGATATTGTTACGTATGGCTCTGGAGTGAGAGGTTCTGGTATGAAAGGTGGATGCCGCTCTCTCTCTGGGACAAGTGTAGCATCTCCTGTGGTGGCAGGTGCTGTTACTTTGTTAGTGAGGTAAGTCTTAAATAAGAATCTCTAAAAAGATACTGATGCAGGCGGGTCATAAAAGGCCCTATAAAGGAACCCACCAAATAAAACTGAATTGTGTTTAGCTGTAGGAAAGGAGGATAAAATCACAGTTCTTCTGCCTTAGACATTGCCTTGTCTGACTAGCTCCAAGTTTCCTGGGAAAAACTTGAGAGCTGTTTTGAATAATAGCTACATCTCTGAAAATATAACTAGGGAGAACAATACTACAAAGTAATTTTGTCACTTTTTTTTACCATTTTGAATTGCTGAGTTTGTCAATTGTGTTGTAGAAGTGTCCTGGTCTTTGAGCAGCTGCTCAAAGTAGGCACCTGTAGCAGATAATTATCTAAGTACTTATAAATTTTATAGGATTTAGGGTTTTATGGCTATTATCCGGTTGCGTAAGTCACCTGTTGCGCACTGAAGACCTGAAAGGAAGTTGCAACTTGTTGAGTTGCAAGTCTGTACTTTGTGTTTCTCATTGCTACTACATAAGCATGAGACAAACTTTTACTTGAAAAATACTTATGCCAGAAATTCAAAGTCATCATCCTATTTACTCCATAAAATGGTTTGTTTTTCTTTGAAAAGCAAAGCTGTTTTTTCCCCTGAAGAGTCACGTTGCGAAAGATACCAGCAAGTTTCCAGTTACAGAGGCTTTGATTTTCAGAATATTTTATTTAGCATATAAAAATACTATCCTGATTATAATGACTGCTGGTCATGGAGCACATTGTAAGGAGAAAAATTCTTGTAATATTAGCTTTTAAGAGAAATGTGTCAGAAACTTGTCATTCTTCAGCTGTTCCAGTGAGAAATCAAGTAATAGACAAATATGAACTGTAGATACTGCTCACAGCAATGTGGGTTTTGATTGCATTTTCTTTAGATCAAATGACTGTTAAGGCAGAATTTACCATTCTACAGGACTAGCTAGAAACTGGAATAAAGGCCACCTAATGTGATCTATTATTCCCCATTTCAGCACAGTTCAGAAGCGTGAAATGGTGAATCCAGCAAGTATGAAGCAGGCACTTATCGCGTCAGCACGTAGACTTCCTGGAGTCAACATGTTTGAACAAGGACATGGCAAGTTGGATCTTCTGAGAGCTTATCAGATCCTCAACAGCTATAAACCACAGGCCAGGTTAATTTTAATCCTTAACTAATCAATGATACACTGTAATCTGCTTTATTTCTTGTAAGAGAGCAGGTGATGCATGTGCAACTCAGTTAAGCAATCTGTACTTATGCAACAAAGAGGTCTTGCACAGATTTTATGTAATTGTGAAGTATGAATTTTGACAAGAGTGGATGAAAAGTCAATGTATTTTCTGTGTAAGTTGTAGCAGTGTAGGGGATGAGAGAATCTGTGAGAGCTAAATTTAATTTCTCTTCTAGCCTCAGATGTTATGAGTAATGTAACCTAGAATGCAACAGAAAAGTACTTAAATTTGAACTTTCCAGAATAAGAACATTCTCGCTGTGCTGAAAAGTTTCTTTTATTTTATAAAAATCTTTTCACAAAACTTAAAAAAAAAAAAAAGAGGGGGAAGGAAAAAGATTTTGGGACAGATTTAGGAAGCGAGGCAAGAGCTTGATGGAGTAGCTATGACTTGCATGTTTTATCTGTAATTTTTTCATAGTTATGTATAGTAGCATGTTCTTTTGTTTATTGATTTATTATTTTCTAATTTTATCTCTTCCATTCTGTTGTAGTTTGAGCCCAAGCTATATTGACTTGACGGAGTGTCCCTACATGTGGCCCTATTGTTCTCAGCCCATATATTATGGAGGGATGCCAACCATTGTTAATGTTACTATCCTTAATGGTATGGGAGTCACTGGGAGAATTGTAGACAAGGTAAGATTTGATGTTGTTCCATGTCCTGACTGTTAATGTTGCTAAAAGCTTAACAGAAAAGACTGTTTTAGCTATAAATTTCATAGAACAAATCAGATTTCTTAACTGCTGAGAGCAAGAGATGCAAAATGTTTGATTTTAAAGGACGCACCCAGATTAGTAAGATCTGTCAACATGAACTGTCTAGGAGTTTTCAAGTATTGCATTGTTTCAGGGGTGTGTAGCGTTTTATCTTTGTAAAACCAGTTTGGATTGACAGGTACTTAAAGATTTCTTTGTATTCTCTGATAGCAGTTAAAATCTTTTGGGTGGACTTTCCCCGGGGTTTTTTGTTTTGTTTTTTTTGGTCTGGAGCATAAGCAATCTGAGTAAAGGATCCTGGCATTATGAATCATGCCTCTTCCACGGGTCAGAATGGCTTGAACGTATTGACTTACCAAGGTCTGGTGCCTGTAGAAGAACCTGTTCTTCTACGCCAGTGATGTTGAGTGTGTTGGTTGACTAGGGAGGTTTTTAATAATTTTATTTTTTTTTTCTTTAAGCTTTGAGTAAGTTTAGATGTAGAACAGATTTGGAAAGTTACAAAGTTAAGTAAGGCACCTATTCCAAAACTGTAGTCAATGTAAATGAGCTTAATTTCAACATTTTAGTGTGAATCCTGAGGTCTGTTCTGGATTTAAGCTTATGTTAAAGGGTATCGAAGCTCTTGTCCGACATCATTGGCTTATGGCAGTACTCTGACACAGCTGATGTGGTTCGCCTGTTTGTCTGTTACAGCGATAGCTCTCTTTGTTACCAAAAGGAAATTTTGTGTTCTTCCCAGTAAATTCTTGCACAGGACCCCAGAATGTTAAAATGGGTGCGCTTAGGCAGCATGCTTTTCAGGTGGCTTCTTAGAGAGTCCTGCTTCTGAAAAGCCTGTAGTCGGGTAATTAAGACTATCACGATTAGGTTGATTCACTGACACAATGCCAACCTGTTGGGCTTTGTGGACGTTTTTAAATTTGACATAATCTTCAGAAGAGCTAAGATTTATTATTTATTCGTGCAGAGGAAAAGGGCCATGTGTGCAAAAATACTGTGACTACAAATACTGATTTGTATTTGAATACAATGTTCTGTATTCTTCATTTCACAGCCAGACTGGCAGCCCTATCTCCCCCAAAACGGGGATAATATCGAAGTGGCTTTCTCCTATTCCCCCGTGTTGTGGCCTTGGTCTGGATACTTAGCAATTTCCATCTCTGTATCAAAGAAAGCAGCATCTTGGGAAGGCATTGCTCAAGGTCACGTTATGATCACAGTATCATCACCTGCAGAAAATGAAGTAAGTTCTGTGCATTTCGGTTTTTCTGTGTTAATAATTCTTAAAACTACTTCCCAACATACTGCATTCTAAGAGGTTGCTCTGGTCCCATCATTTGAAGCATAAATTAGATTGGGGTGAGGAAATGGAAGAGTATAATTAATGATCATTATAGTTGAGAGCAGGATTAACCTGTGAATTGGATATGCTTTAGAATCAGAAAGCTTCTTTTGCTACAGACTTCATCATTTTATTTGTTTATTGTGAATTCTAAGTAATGTGTTTTAAAAAAGAGATTACTTAAATATATATTTCTTCTAGAACCATGCTTAATGGTTCCAGAGAAGTTTTTAAAATTTTGAATGATTGAATCAAATCACAGTTGTAACATATTTTAAGTATTTGTCATTCTGAGCATAAATATAACCTGTTGAGTGCAGAAAAAATACTATGGTGATTTAAGGCAAAACTCACCTCTTTGTCTCCAGAGCTGGTACTGGTGACTAAAAGTAGATTTGATACTTGCATTTTTTTGGTGTTTTACAATCAGCAGTTAACTGATGAATGTTCCAGGGGGGGAAAGGATTTCACTGTAGTTTGTTCTGTCCTTCAGTCTAAGAACGGTGCAGAGCAGACTTCAACGGTGAAGCTTCCAATAAAAGTGAAGATTATTCCTACTCCACCTCGTAGTAAGCGAGTCCTTTGGGATCAGTATCATAATCTCCGTTATCCACCAGGATACTTCCCCAGGGATAATTTGAGGATGAAGAATGATCCGTTAGATTGGTATTTATCTCAGGTTCTATTAAATCAGTATTTCTTGATTGTGTGTTAATGTTACTGAGTGCCAGAGAGCTCTGGCCTTTTTCAGTGTGGCATGAGATTATCTTTTCTAAGAAATCCATGAAAAGCACATGGATTCTGCATGCTTTTGGTGCAGGATTATTTTTTTTTTTTGCATTCTGTGTTTTTATTCACATGAAATTAAAAGCTTTTAAAATGCACATTTAAGGCACTGAGATTTTTGTTTGGCTTTCGAAGTGTAGCATTTTTCTTTCCTGCCCTAATTTCTCCTGGGAAGTTAAGGGGGCCACGTTATTAGCCACTTCAGCATTCGCTTATCAAAAAACATGAGCAATTTGAAAGACTGAATCCTAAAGAAGAAATCCCTTGTCTGTTGAGGGAGACCATCTTCAAAGCAGGGCTCGCCTCAGCTGATGTCTTCCGTAGATGGAGAGGGAAACCATCCATAGGAAGAATTGTGCAGCAATGTATAAGTGAGGATTAATTGGATCAGTGACTAAGACATAGGCTTTGGGGAAGCTACTTGGAGCACTCAGATATGGCGAATGGGTAGGAACTCTCTGCTGAGTTTCAGCAATTATTTATACAGGTGGTCCCTGTGTGTTTCTTCCAATTAGTAGTTAAAACTGCTCTTACTGGCTCTTTTGTGAGGAGGAAGCCCTGTGAGAAGCATCTGGTTTTAATGCAGCAGCGTTTGTCTGTGACGTGATGCAAACATGTAGAATAATGTTTTGTAAGGAATGTGCTCGATCTCTAGCTTTGACTGTATAACTAACACTTCTCTGTAGCACTTGGAACCAGTGTAATTTGTGAAGAATTTTGCAAAGAGGAGATCGTGCTTGGAAAACTGCAGGTTATAACTTGAAAAAAGTGGACCTTTTAGAAATGAAGCTAGGGAGTAATCTATAATTAAAATGTTAAGATCAGATTTCTGCATGCCAGATTTAATTGCCTTCAATGCTTTTCTCTTTTCCTAAGGAATGGTGACCATATCCACACAAACTTCAGGGACATGTACCAGCACCTGAGGAGCATGGGGTACTTTGTTGAGGTTCTTGGTTCCCCGTTTACATGTTTTGATGCAAGTCAGTATGGTAAGCATGAGTTAATTGCCTTGTTCTCCATACTCTTAACTTCTTCCTAAAATGACCTGGGTTTTGGAACACCAAAAATGTTGTGGGGGCACAAAGAAAAATTCTCATGGTAGTGGAAAAATATTCTAACAGTGGGTGTATTTATTATTTATATGCTGATATTTAGTTGTGTAAAGTGTCACTGCAGAAGCTTGCTTTGGGAGTCTAGTAGAATTAGTGCAGTTTTCTATCCCCATAATGAAAAAATAGGAGGAAAAGCCCACCTCTTTTAACCCCTAAAGTGAGTTAGAAGTCCCTTTGTATTCAGTCCCCCAAAGGCAGATCTGTATTTGCCAAAATCTTTTGGCGCAGTCAAAGTGAAGCACGATGTAAATAGAAGACTGAAATCAGAAGTGTCCGTTCTGTTGTTTGGGGTTTTTTCCTCAGAAGTGGCATTTTAAAACATTGATTTTTGTGGTTAGATAAAAGAGTGGGGAAAGTATTCCATTCAACCATATGCAATTAGCAAAGCAGTATGGGGCTTCTGTGTTCATCAGGAAGGAGATTGGATAGATTTTCCAGGCAGGGGGCAGGCAAGCAGTCTCCATGCACTTTTCCGCTCCAGTTTCCCCCTCGATTTCACCATTACATGCTCCAAACAGGCCCTCTTTCGGGCTGTGATGTTCCTTAGTGAACTGTAAAGTGAGGGTGCGTTGTCCTGACCATTTTCTAGTTCTGGAAGGGTTGTCAGTAGTTATCACTTGTTTATCTTGATTCTTCAATAAATATCTCACCATTGGTTTTTGAGTTCACTGAATGTACAACTAGATAAAGAAATGGGAGCCCTTAAAAAAGTAACATAATAGTTTCTCTTCTGAGACCACTAGTTTTATAGTTGATAGGGAGCAGCGTTAGGCGACTTCTCTCCCCTCTGATTCACCGTTACCTTGAACCTCATTTGGTTAGTAGTTTGTTGGGCTTCCAGAATTTCCTCAATGGGAAAGAGTGAGGGTTGGAAAATGCAATGATCTGTGGTCCATCTACCACTTCTCTTTAGCTTGTATTGTTTGCAAACTTGGTGAGGCTGCACTGTCCCATTGTCCATGTCATTAACATGCTTTCTACAGGATCTGTATCTGAAGGCTTTCCAAACGCAGACTGTCTGGACTTGTAGAAGTGGCCTGGTTGCAAAGGACTGTGAGACGCAGGGCGAGCATCAGTGCTTGATCAGGTTGCTCAGGGTATCGTCCTGTCGAGATCTACATTATCTCTGAGGATGGAAACTCCACCACCTCTTTGGGCAGTCAGAAAGTGAAGAAGCAAAGCGACTTGATATTTGAAACCAATCAAACAGCATAAACACGTATTCAGGGAATAAAAGTCTATTTTTCTGGTTGTGTTTTTCAGTGATGCAGAGACGGTTGTGCCTGCTTGTTGACAGGAGTGGGAGAGGGCTATATGAAAGTGGCAATGGCGCTTTAGTCAGGTCTACTAAAATGCAGCTGTAGTTTTCAAGGTCTGAATCAAACTAAGTTGCAGGGTACTTGTTGTCTACCTGGCTGCAAACCTGCAGTAGGGAGTGCAGTGCCTTTTAGATTGGAGCAGTGAAACACTTTCCCACTATGGTTGCATCTACATTAGCACTTCCGTTTGGATCAGCAGTGAATCTCCTGGTTGTCCTCTTCTGCCACAGTTTGGCTCAGTGTATGGAGCATTTGGGTGAGACCAAACTGCATAGTACACACCAGACATAGGCGGGCATTCAGTTCATGAGACCATACAAGCACGTGTCCTAAGTAACACCCGTAAAAAAGAGTACTGTGCTGCCAAACTAATTTTTGGATACATTTGTGAACTGAATCATCTTATATTTCCTATGCTTAAATGTTACTTCTTTAGGTGAACTACCAGAGCAGGGCACGTGGACCAGATGTGGTGCAAAATGTGCGCTTGTGTTGACTTTTGCATGGGTTGTGTGAATAGCGATAACGTTACAGTCAACAGCCTGTTTTTGCCTTTACACACAGGGACTTTACTGATGGTGGACAGTGAGGAAGAGTATTTCCCTGAAGAGATCGCCAAGCTGAGGAGGGATGTTGATAACGGACTTTCACTTATAGTGTTTAGTGACTGGTACAACACATCTGTGATGAGAAAAGTCAAGTTTTATGATGAAAACACAAGGTACTGATTTGTGTCAGTTCTTTGGGAAATAAAATGCCATAGAATTGCCATTTTATGCACATATTACCCTAAAAATCCCAAATGTGATATGATGGACTTCAGCACTTGTATGTTGCCTGTAAGAAGGGACTACCTGAAGAGCAAAATTGACCTTAAGCTGCAGCTTAAGGGTAACAGCTACCTATTTTATCATGATTGTGAATACTCCCTTGGGAATGTAGTCTTCTCTTACATTTACAATGAAAAGAAGTAAGAAATTGGAGACTGACAAAGAAAAATGGATGTGTTTTCACTTTCAAGGAGCAGAGTAGAAAGAAAATGTGCATTGCAAGCAGTATTGCCAGGTTATGCACTCATTATTGAAATTATTGTATAAAGAGAAAATAGAATCATAGAATCATCTAGGTTGGAAGGGACCTTCAAGACCATCTAGTCCAACTGTCAACCCAACTGACAAAAAAAACATTACTAAACCATGTCCCCCAGCACCATGTCAACCCGTCTTTTGAACACCTCCAGGGATGGTGCCTCAACCACTTCCCTGGGAAAATACAGCAATATCACCCATAGGTGATAGAGACCCTCATAATTACTGTTCCTGTCAGCCTGGGTTGTGTTACTGTTCAGCTAGAAAGATCTGTTCTGCAGTTTGTGAGCAAGTAACATTTTCCTTCATTAGAAAAACGAGATGCATATTACATGACTGTTGGTTTTGACTCAGCCAAACAAAGAGCATAAGACTGAATTTCCTTCTAACAAAGAGGAGTTTTCCATGGAACTGAAATGCACTGAGGACTTTACATTAGTATTAACTTTTACTCAGAAGCATTGGTGTCAGAGAGACAGCTGCTCACATGCCTCTGAGGTTAAATATGGCTTTGAGATGTAGTTCAGTATTTAAGTGACTTTGAAAAAGCCTGCATGCGGGAAGACACCTGATTTCTCATTATATAAACTCTAGGAGTGTATTTTGTATACTAATAAACTGTGTTATGCTGTAATTTTTACAGACAGTGGTGGATGCCTGATACCGGAGGTGCTAATATACCAGCTCTTAATGATCTGCTGTCTGTCTGGAATATGGCCTTTAGTGATGGGCTGTACGAAGGTGATTTTACTATGGCAAATCACGAAAGTGAGTACTGGAGTCCATTGCTTACACCCGCTACAGTGCGGTGTTTGGAAAACAAGTTTTTGTGAGAATGAGGTGGAGCAAGAGTCAAGGGAACCATGCATATTCAGTGAGAAGAGTCTCATAAACATGCTTAAATGATTACTTCCTTCATAGACTGTATGTGAAAAATTTTCAGACCAGGTAATGCATGTCCTCAGTTGAAGCTTGCATTCCAGGTGCTGATACTTTGCAGAGTATTGTCTGTATTTGTCTGAACTATAAATATTTGTTGCTAAATTGAAGCCTTTGGTTTTAATTTTGCAAGTATGTGGAAATTTGAAATTTTGGAGGAAGAAAATTGATAGGGACTTTTTCCTTGGAATATGCCAATTTAGACATGCATCACAACATCCTGAAATGTATTGTGAATTCTTAGAATCTTTTTAATTGTTTACCTGAAATGAATGTGTTTGGGATTGGCTTCAAGTTGAAGCTTTGTGGTTAGGCCACAGGTCTGTGACCGTCCTGTTTTCTGACTTTCTAGGTCTGGCCAGTCTTTCTTTTTATCTGACCAAGTGACTTGATGTTTTCAAGCATTGTTTCCAAACCTCTGTCTTTTCACTGCTTCATTTGGAAAGTGTACGTGAAAAGAGAAGTCACCAGCGTTGAGGTCTCTGTGTGCTCACCAGTGCTGACTGAAGGAGACAAGTTCTCTGTAGTATAAATAACGACTCTTAATGTGGAATACTGTGTTTCTCAAGGCATTTGATTAAGCTTTTCAGTTTAAAAAAGATAATGTCAGTCTCCTAAATGGAAAGATCAGAAAGCAGTCTGTAAAGGTGAACCTGCGAAAACTGTGCTTTCTCTGTGAATACACATATTGGTCAAAATCTCAAATTCAGAGCAGTGTTCCTGGGAAAATTTTCTTCTGTGCTTGTTTTAACAGCTCACTGAAATATCATGGGAAGGGAGGGAGTGTCATTTCTAGTCTTTTAACTGCAGTTTTGCCATGTCTTTCAGTGAATTATGCATCCGGATGCAGTATTGCAAAGTTTCCAGAAGATGGCATTGTCATTGCACACACTTTTAAGGATCAAGGTATGCGCTTTCTCGTCTCTTTGCTGTGTTTTGAGTAGAACTTTGGAGTCGGTGCACAAGTAAAGCTACAAAGTCTAAAGGTATAAAAACAATGGAGGGAAAAACACATCAACACGGTAGGTATCCTTTCATCTTGCCTATAACATGTCGTTGGATGCCTATCAGGCAGCTGCAGTATGACTCTGTGCAATTCTTATATAGTACAATATCCATGTGTATATATGCAGTCATTTATCGTATTTTCTGTATGTAAACACATCTGTGTGGCGGGGAGGACGGAGAGGGAGAGTGTCAATTTGACAAGTAGCCTGCTAGACCTGCTTTCCTTGTTGAATCCTTTTCATTGCAGTCATGAAGCAAAACAGCTCACATTTTGCTTCTACTACCTAAAGGCAGTATCTAAAGAAAAGGAGACTAAATACTGAATTTGAAGTTTGTCTTATTTTGTTTTTTGAAATGAGCATTAGAGGCGGGAAACCTTTAACCTAAAACCATCTTTCTACAGACTTCATTTTAGTTCCTTTGTGAACTGGGGTATTTTCCCTCCTGGTGCGTATTGGAGCTTTCAGTTCACAGGAGATGAAATGATTGGCTGGGTTTGTAAGATACAAATGGCAGGTTTACAGCCAGGTGTCCTATGGGTTTTGCTGCACATACCTGTTTATACTGGGAAAGTTCCTGTGCTTTTTTTCATCTTTCCTGTTCATTGATTATCTCAGTTATAATTCTAAACATCTTGCAAATACGTCTTTTAGGTTGCCGCTTTATTACTCAGATACTTGCAGCGCTTTTGGAGGCGGGCTTTTAAATGATACTCCTTCAAAAATTTCTCTTTACAATATTGGTACAAGTGTTTCAGAAAAAGGCTGAGAAGCAGGTCTCTGACCCATGGCAGGGCTGGACATAACAAAAACTGGCTCTACCTGAGAGCAGCTGGGTTGAGGAGGGAGTAAAATTTGCCAAGGGAAGGTGGGAAAACTCACTTGAGTTTCTTTTTTTTTTTTTTAGCTTTTGGTTTAGGTATCCTTGCTAAACAATCCTTTTTGTTGCTGAAGTGAAAGCGGAACAGACAAAGCACAAGCTCTGCAGAGTTGCAGGGAGTTTCAAGCCCAGCAGTCTTTAAAATGGGTTTACCCTGAACCGCTGCTTTAAACTATTTAAGTCAAAGTCTTTGTCTTGCAGCTGCTGCTTACAGAGAGACAGATGTTGTGTTTCATAGAATGTCTCTATTCTCTTGTTAGTTCCACAGTCAGTTTTTTTGTAGGAATAGGTAGGCATGGCAGCAAAGTAAGTTGGGGAAGAGCAGTGTGTGTTGTGATGGCTGATTTTTAAGTTCCTGTGTCCTGTAGAATTCTGCATAAGGACTAAAACGACATAAAGCAATTTGTAAGGCAGATCGTTTTGATTTTAAACCTGCTGCTGAAAATATTAGGATTTTTCATTTGAGAATATTGAAGATGATCCAGGTTGTGAGGTCTTTTTCTGCTTTTCCACCAAAGACAGAAAAGCATTAGTACCAGTAGGAAGCTTCACAATCAAGGTCTTGGAGCAGTTTCATTTTTATCGTAACATTGTGAGGTTTTTGAAAACATTTTGCATAAATATGTCACATGAAGGAGTGGTGTAGCTGCATTTGTAAGTTTGCAATGTAGGCTGTGTTGATTTATAGGTAAGTTGATGATGTTTTAGCTTTGCAGACTAAGAAATTTATTTGTGCTTTGCTTTAGGTCTTGAAGTTTTAAAACAGGAGACTGCTGTAATTGAAAATGTCCCTATTTTGGGACTTTACCAAGTTCCTTCCGAAGGTGGTGGCAGAATTGTTTTGTACGGTGACTCCAATTGCTTGGATGACAGCCATCGACAGAAAGGTGTGTGAGCTTCAATGTGCAGGAAAACTTAGTGTCCAGTGGGGGTTTTACAGCTCCTATCAGAAGTAGCTGTTTTCTAGGGAATCTAAATATTCCAAACTTGGGATTAATCTCCGTTCTGCTGAGCTCTACTGAAAATGCTGTAAGGTGCCATTACAACAAAAGAGCACCCCACATTAAATACCCCCCTGATAGATGGGAGCATTCCCCGCCCCCCCACATAGGCCCCTTGCCTGTTTTTCCATTCCATGAGCTTCGGGGGCTGGTTTTGGGGTGGATTCTTTATTGGGAAGGTTTGGTTGGTGGGTTTTTTTGCTGCTTTGGGGTAGTTTTGCTTCCAGAAAGCAATGCTGTTACACATGCTTGATTTGAAGTTGTGAAGAGGCCGTTGGGGAATGCTTTCACTATTTCCCCAGTTGCATTTTCAAAATGTTTATGTAGTACAATGGATTTTATCTTTTGAGTTTGCTCATCAGCATGCCTTGTTCCCTTTGCAGTGTTTTCCTGTGAGGATATATGGTAATGTTCAACATATCAGTTGCGCATTACTATTTTCAGGTTAATTCTGCTCTGACACAAAAGTTACACAACTGGTGTAACTATCTCAGAAAGTAGGAAGTTCTGTTTGGGTTTTCAAAGCATTTGTTTGCAGCTTTAGGTGGGAAGTATGTGAGTTGTGTGTGCGTATGGTTTCTGTGACTGCCAGAGAAGCTGTTCTCTCTGTGTGGTTGGTCCTTATAAAACCTTTTTCTAGCACTTTGTCTGATCTGATTTTAAAATTTTTAAGAGATTGATTGGGTTTCTCATGACATGTAAAGCACAAGATGGTAGATCTGTGGCTCGAGAAGCCGAAGATAATGCAATGTGGGGTCTTCTTCTGCATTTCCACTGAATGGGATGTTCAACCTGAATTTTCCTTGTGTGATGAAAAGTACATTTATAATTAAGCTTTTGTCACTGACATTTTAAAATACTGGATTATGTAATCCATCCCTTGTCTAATTTATTTACGTTTAAAGGAATTTACTGCCTAAGGGAGCTCTCCGTCTGCAGCTCGTTTCTTTCTCTCCCAAACATTTTCTTTTTTCTTTGAAAGTTCTGTGATATCTACTTACTGTGTTTGGGTGCCTTCCAGTGAATTGCTGTAACACCAACATATCGGTGCCTTATGGACTTGCTGTAGATTATTGAAAGTACATAGCATAAGATATGTAGCTTTAAATTAAGTAATAGAAAACGGTGCTTTGTGACCTCCCTAATGCTGTTAAATTCAGTGTGACTTGTGAAACAAGAAAAAGTGGAAGGCTCCAAAGAAATCCTTTAAAATTAGCTTTTAAGTTGTGAATCAGGAGCTATGTCTCCTGCAGAGATATCAGTGGCTTTAACTGAGGTGAATTCCTAACATTTGTGAATATAAATCCTTAAAAATCTGATTGACCTCTTTAAAAATCAAAGGTGAGGGTTTAAGGGACACCAGGATTATGAGGATTAATTCCCATTCCCAGCCAACTGTTCCTGGGGGGAGAAGTTCTGAGAAAAATAGTTTGCTGTGCGGTGGAAATAGCTGATAAAGCATCGTCCTACTCCTGCAAATGTAAGTTTTAGAGAATTGTGATGTTGACTCTCTGGACTCCTTGTTCGTTAAGGGTAACTCTGGATTGAGGTAGTAGTAATTTAGGAGAGAATCAAAACGAGGGTTCACGTGCTGTTGAAGTGCAAAGGAAAACCACGATCAAGTATATATTGTGGCATTGATGCCCAGCCTGGCCTGTACCATAGCTGCTGTAGCACTGCTTTTGCTTTAGCTGGGACAGAGCCAGAACCTTTCCCCTTCATTTGTTTATTTATTTTTTTAAGCTTGGGAAAGCAAATGGGTCACAACTTTCAATTGAATGCACTACCTTGTTCTTACTTTTCTTTGCAAGGTATTTATTTTATCCTTTCCAAAAAAGTAGTTCACTGTTTCCCGCTTTAAAACGATATCAGAAGTTCTGAGCTTCCTGTGTTTCCACACCAAAAAGCCTTGTAATTTTTACAGGGACTTGGGTGGCCTTGCACAACCTGGAATTCCCGTATTTAAGACCTGTTGGTTTATGTCCTGCTCCCCAAAAGTGCCAGATTTGGTACACAAGAGAATATTTTAAGACTGAATGTTTATTTTTGTGTTTGTGTGGGGTGTGTGTTGAAAGTTGCATCTTTCTGAAATTGGATCTAGTACTTCAGAAGGAGAAAAACAAGAGCCAGAAAAACTGATTGCACTTCTAAACATCATTACAGCCTTCTTAACAGGAAGATAAGCCATTTTAAATGTGGCATAATACATATCTTGTTTTGGGGCTTGGGGCTGTGAAACCCACAGATTGCTTTTGGCTCCTGGATTCCCTCCTGCAGTACACTTCTTATGGGGTGATGCCGCCGAGCCTCAGCCATTCTGAAAACAGACAGCGACCGCCGTCAGGAGTTGGCTACTCTCTCCCCGAGCGGATGGAAGGTGAGAGCCTTTATTTCCCACAACTGAGGGAGTGTCAGGGTGCAATTGAGGAAGACTCAGGCAGACCTCTTGAGTTATATGCCAGTAAGGTTAGTTTGGTGCGAGCTCTACGATGTTCTGTTGTTTTACTAGAAGAGAGCACTTACTGTAGGGATTTGTGGTGTTACAGTTGTGATTTGACAGAAGAAAATGTTCTGTTCATAGAATAGGAATTTTTAGATGCCTGTTTGTGCTAGGGAGCATTCTAGTTACTACCTACGGAGCGTATATAAAGCGTTCAGTCTTGTCTCACGTGCTGCCAGCAAAACTTGGATTATCTGCCATTGTAGGTGCAGTGTCTTACTGTTTTGTAAAGTTAATTTTAACCGAGATTTAGCTATGAGTCATCATTACTCTAAAGAAGTCCTGGTTTTACAGCAGCTCTGTTTAGCATGGGGTGAATGTCAGTAACTCTTATCCTACCAGTCTTTTGCTAACCCAGTCTGTCTCTGCTGTGAGTTGCAGGTAACCATTTGCATCGATACTCAAAGGTGCTCGAGGCTCACTTGGGAGACCCTAAACCCCGGTCCCTTCCTGCTTGTCCTCACCTGTCCTGGGCCAAACCACAGCCTTTGAATGAAACTGCCCCCAGGTTAGTATATGTCTTTATTATAGTTACGGAACAAGTCTTGCTTTTGAGTTCAGCTGAAAAATTATTTGTTCCGTCTGCTTTGGAAAGAGACAGCTGGAATGCCTTTCCTAGAGAAGTACCAGATTGCAAAGAGGAAATGACGATTAATGCCTCTTCAGGGAATAATTCTGACTCGCCTTATAGCTACGCTGGGAACCTGCGGGATTTTAAAAATAGCTTCACGACTAAATTCACTGTTGTGATTGAGTGATCCCAAGTTAGAGTGAATGGACTTGCTTAAATCCATCGTCACTGCTTGCTTTTGAAATAGTTTTCTGAAGCAGCTTCTTGGACAGCTCACCTAGCTCTGCCTTCTGGTCTATCATTTGTCCGTCACTTGACGGAAATGTGTCAGCGTGTAGCCCATACTTGTCTGCTGAGCTGCTAATGGTGACTTTTGGTACTCGGTGTGCAAGAGAGAGAGTTGTTAGTAAATAGTTGCCAATCCAAGTGTGTCCCTGTGGTGTCTTAATTTAACTCCAGAGGCCTGCAAACTGCAGATCCTAAAGAATGGATTGGATTATCATTTGGTTCCAAACTAGTGAGTTATTTTTAGGTTCCAACTGTCACTTTCTCTTTATGTTTCTACAAAATTCTTTGCGTTACTGAAGCAAGTGAGCAGATGCCTCTGTCTTTAACTTTCTTCTAGCAACCTTTGGAAACATCAAAAGTTGCTGTCAATTGACCTTGATAAAGTGGCTTTGCCCAGTTTTCGACAGAACCGCCCCCAAGTGAGACCATTGTCCCCTGGAGAAAGTGGAGCATGGGACATTCCTGGAGGTAAATACTGAAAAAATTGAAAGTCGCTGTTTTGCTTTGTTTTTTGTATAAGCTTTGAAAAAACTACAAACACAGCGCAGCCCCAAGAGAGGTCACATGTTTATTTTCAGTTGTGAAAAACATGCAAATAGTAGTATGGCTGTCTTGGAAAAGGCTGACTGACGAAACCTGAGAGAAATACTTTTGCATATCAATACTTTATTCAGAAGAAACCTGGGAGGAAGATTTTGGTGGGTGATTTTTAGGTAGTTGAGGTTTGTTTTGGTGCTGTTCAGACCAAGGGGTGTCAGCAGCAGTCCCTCTCCTTGGGAGCTGTGGCTGGATACCTCCTGCTAGTTAAAATTCTTTGTGTGAGTGCACAAAAGCAGAGTAAAAATGCCTGTAAAAATGAAGGATTTGGTTCTATGGCTCATCCTCACCATGTGCATGCATCTTCTCTGGAGCAAGCACAAAATCACTTTCCTCGTAGCATCAGAATTTGGTGTGATTTATAGAAATTGCTTAGTGGTAAAATTGTGGTCGAGTGTTTGCACCGCTGCTCTAATGCAGACCAGAAGGTGGTTGTTGCGGGGGAGATCTGGGTTACACATGAATGTGCCCAGGTAGGTCAAGGTGGAAATGCTCATGCTTCTCTGTAACATTAGCATCCTGTCTTATTTTTGCTAATCGGTCTGCAGTTGTTACTCTTCCTGTCTGAAATGTAATCTGATTAATAGGTGTTTCATCTTTGAAACACGAGTTACCATCGGATCGCTTTGCTCAGTAGCGTTAATGCTGCAAAGACATCGTAGCTCACACGGTCACAAGTCGCTTCCAAACCTCTTTACCTTCCCAGGTATAATGCCCGGCCGGTACAACCAGGATGTGGGACAGACTATTCCAGTCTTTGCTTTTCTCGGTGCCATGGTGGTTCTGGCATTCTTTGTGGTGCAGATCAACAAAGCGAAGAGCAGGCCAAAGAGACGGAAACCGCGAGTAAAACGACCGCAGCTCATGCAGCAGGTTCATCCACCAAAGACGCCTTCTGTTTGAAAGCTCTCATTTGCCAAAGATGACCTCCTCCTACCGGTTGCTCTCCTGGGTGATCCATCGCTCCCAGTGAAGGTGCAGCAAACGCGGCACTGATCATACTGGTGGCTTGCACTTGACATCATCTCGTAGTCTTTGGTTTCTGGAGAGAAAGAGAAAAAAGGACCTTGGTTGATTGTCTGTTTATAGAACTGCAGCTTTAAGCAGCCGAAGCCACCAAAGACTTGAATACTGTTTAAGTGGCTGCTTAGTCACTACATATCCCAAGAGGGGAAAATGGACCTTTTTTTTTAAGCTGACCAAACTAAAATATATTTGTTTAGAGGCTATTTTCTATATTTATTGTTGGGGAGGGCGGGGGGAAAAGTCACTTTAAGGGCCTCTGCTAAGGAAAAACAGTGCATTTTTTTGGATGGAATGCAATTTTCTAGAACGGTATTATGCTGAAGAGTATAATGTACACCATTAAAGGAGAGAGGGGGCGAGAGAGAGACCAGTACAAACCGGTGAGGCATACTCCTGCAGTTTATTTTTATAAAGCCGACTACCATGATGTTTTGTAATTTTTGGTCATGATTTCACCGTTGTTGGTGAATAAGATTTTCAATAAATATGTTATCTATATGAAGCTGAGACATTGTGGTAGATGGCTCTTCTTTCCACTACCAGTCACAGAGAGCAAGTTGTTGAGTAGAGACAATTCTCATGTCTCCCCCTCTTTTTGTAGCGAAGCTGTGAGTTTTTCCCTGGCAGCTGCTTTTATCGCTGCTCCAAATAAGAGTGCCTTTTCCCAGGAGGAGCAGGGAGCTGGTGGCTACCCCAGGGAAGAGAAGTGTTGCCCGAGCAGGGAAGCTGTTTGTACTGGTGGGCTTTTGGGCAGCTCGTCAGCTCCTGCACAGCCCTGGGCACAGCTGGAGAAGGGAGAAGGTGCCAAAGACAGTCCCGCTGGGCTGTCTCACTGCCCTGTTCAGGGCTTACGATCATGGATGGTGGTGCTGGGCCTTGGGAAGGACACTGCAGGAGAGAACATTTCTCCATGTGGCCTGGGGCAAACCTTCCAAGAGGTGGCTGTGAGTAGGGTTTCACAGTACACAAGTGTCCTGCAAAAAGAGTTGGGAAAACCCATTTTCCCTAACCTGGAGAGCAGTTGGCTCTCCCCAGCCAGCCTCTTCCCTTCCAAAGATGCACTGGAGGAGGTGACATCCTGTTTGCCGTGTCAGAGAAGGGACCAAGCTTTCACTTTGCAGTCATTAGTGGAAGCTCATTGGGGCTGAGAGGGTCCCAGGGTTGTGCTGCTTGTGCCCCCCCGGGGGGGCTGGTGCCCGTTGCTCCTCCTGCTCTGACCATGCCGACACGGAGGGGATTTTGTCCCTCACATCCGTGGTGTCGCGGTCTCTCGTACAGCACCCGGCAACAGCTCTGCAAGTTGTACTGGTCGCGGAAGAGCTGTCAGTAAAGGTGTAAAATCCCTCAGAAGACGTTGCAAATATCAACGTGTAATTGTAGTCTGTGTTTTTGTTTGTCCTGAACAAGGACTGTCCATTTGCACCTTTGTACCTTTGACTGTCTTCAAACTAAGGGAGTAGTGTGGAAAATACGTCAGCAGCCCTTTTTCCATCAAAAAGAGGGGAGGAGGGCACCTGCTGAGGTGACACAGCAGTGGGTGAAGCTGCCGACCCACGGGGACCCTCAGGTTACAGCTCGCAGCCAGATAAATGGGAAAATGGGGAAAAGATGAGTGAGGGAGCCCAAAGCCACTAGCAGAGAAACCCCCCCGGGGGCCCGTGCCCCTTTGGGGGTGGGCTTTGTCCCTTTGATTTGGGGCGCTCCCATCAGAGGGAGCCTGGAAAGCTTTGGTGTGGGCGCTAATGAGGAGGCTTGCTCCTCTCATCACGGCGCTAATGAGAGATTACAGCTCCGCTGCGGAGCTTGAAACCAGAGTCAAGCTGTATCAAAGCGCCAGTCCGAGTAAGAGCCTGAAATACCAAGGGCTGGTATTTTACAGCCCAGTGGCCAATTTCTAAATCGTAGAGGCCAATTATTTCCAAAGCCTTTGGTGTGCAGCTAATGAAGGCCTGGAAGAGCCCTTCTAACCGGTTATAAGCCCCGTAGGTGGCAGCGGTGCAGTGGAGGCGGCAGGCACAATTAGCCATCCTTAATTCCTCCGAGCAGCTGATTAAAGTCTCTTTATCCGTCTTACCGAGATCAGAAGGACACATATTTGGGAAATCAAAAACGCATTAGGGGCCGTCAGCCAGCACCAGGGTCCCCTGTGCTGAGCCCTGGGGCGGTGGCATGTGCCAGGAGCGACTGTGTGTCGTCGTCCCCCCCCTGTAAGGGATGGTCTCCTCATCCTTGTGGGGTGCAGCCTCCTCCATGTGGGTCCCCTGCAGCATCAGTCACCCCATCCTGTTATCCCAGCACCCCTTTCCCTGCATGGAGCAGGGATGGGATGGGGTGGCTCCTTGCTAAGGTCTCTCCAGAGCAGGAGCTGCCCAGGTGGGCTTTTGCCTGCTGCGGGGACACCAAGGGGTGCTGGCCTCGTCCTGTGCCCCATGAGTGGTGAAGCATCCACCAGCCAAATGGTCTCTGGCTGCAGCCACCTTCCCTCGCCCTCCCCATGCTGGGATGCTCCAAAATGCCCCGTGGTGGGAATTCCGCAGATGGGGTGAACCCAGCCGGAACGGGGAGCTCCCAGGCTGCACACCCCGTGCTGGGACCTGCTGGGGCTGTTGGTTTGCCCCACCGCTCTTTGAGACGTGGGGATGCCCGCAGGACGCAGACCACTAGACCCAAGCCAGGACCACTAGTCCAGAGCCAGGACCACTAGAGCCGAGCCAGGACCACTAGTCCCGAGCCAGGACCACTAGACCCGAGCCAGGACCACTAGACCCGAGCCAGGGGGGTGCCACGAACCGCGGTCCGTCCTCCCCCTCGGCTGGCCACGGGGGCTTCGGGGCGATGCCCCCTCCCCTGCACCCGAGCCGGGGGTGGGATCGGGACGGGGCTTCCCTCGGGGGGGTTCCCGCAGCCGGTTCCTTCTCCCTCCCCCGGTGGCCCCCTCCCCACGGGGGCGGGGGGTCCGCGGAGGGGGTGGGGGGTGCGTTCCCCCTGCCCGCCCCGTCCCAGAGCCCTGCCGGGGAGGCGCCGGGATGGAGCGGGCGGCGGGCGAGGGCCGGCCCCTGCTGCCAGCGGCGCGGGGGGACAGCGCCGGGCTCTCCTCCGCCGGCGCCGTCTTCATCATGCTGAAGTCGGCGCTGGGCGCGGGGCTGCTGAGCTTCCCCTGGGCCTTCAGCAGGGCCGGAGGGGCCGCCCCCGCCCTCCTGGTGGAGATGGTAAGGGGGGGGGACCAAGGGGGGACCCGATCCGGGGTGGGGGACGGCGGCGAAGGGCTGCGGGGGACTCAGCCCCTTGGGGATGGTGACGAACCTGCCGGCCCAGGGAAAGGGGCAAAGAGATGGTGGGGTTCACCTGTCCCAGTGTTTGGGGGGGGCTGGCGGGGACCCTCCCCTTCTTAGAGATGCTCTTTGGCATCCGCTGCCACTCTTTTAGCTCAACCTAAACCAAAATTGGTGGCTGGTCCCCTACGTGCCTCCAAACCCCCAAATCTAAATCCAAAGTATCCCACAGGGCTGTTTCGCTGTCCTTTTGCTGACCTGCGTTACCCAGGGCCACAAGGTGACCTGGCCAGTGACCTGATCCCTGGCCACGGCCCTTCTGGGTCCCCCTGGTCTGTGGGGGTGATGGAGGGTCGGAGTGGTGCTTCTTGCTGGGTCCTGTCCCTGCAGGGCTCACTGGTCTTCCTGGTGAGCGGGCTGGCCGTGCTGGGCTATGCAGCAGCCCTCAGTGCCCAGCCCACCTACCAGGGGGTCATCCGGGTGGTGTGTGGGGCAGCAGCGGGGAAGCTCTGCGAGATCTGCTTCCTGCTCAACCTCTTCATGATCTCCGTGGCCCTGCTCAGGGTGGTGGGCGACCAGCTGGAGAAACGTGAGTTGTGTCCCCCCACCTCCCGTGCTTGCTTGGGGCCCGTGACTCCCAGGAGTGAGGGGAAGGTGGTCAGTCCCATGTGGGCTGGGGACAGCTCTGGGGTTTTCTTGGGGCCACTGGGGCTGTGGGGCTCTCTGAGCCTGCCATGGTGTGATGCTCCTGACCCCCTCGGGACACCCTTTGGGGTGCAGCTGACCCTCCCCACTGCCTCCTGCAGTGTGTGACTCCCTGTACCCCAATGGGACGCTGAGCGGGGCCCCCCCGCTGCCCCCCTGGTACGCGGACCAGCGCTTCACCCTCTCGGCTCTCTGCATCCTTGTCATCTTCCCACTCTCCGTCCCCAGGGAGATCGGCTTCCAGAAGTACTCCAGGTACTATCTGGGCACCCCATACCCCAAGCCACTTCCTCCCGGGTTCCTGTGGGACAATGGGACCCTCCCTCCCTCCTGACTGCCGAGGGTCCATGTGCTGATGCTTTCCCGTGCCCCAGCAGCATCCTGGGCACACTGGCCGCCTGCTACCTCACCCTGGTCATCGTCCTGAAGTATCACCTGCAGGCAGAGAGCCTGAGCTCACCTGAGCCCCCCCAGCCCTCCAGGTCGGTGGAGGTCACCCCACGACTCTCCCGCCCTGTCCCCCGTGGCACCAGCAGTGGCATGGGGCAGGGCTGGAGGCAGTGCAGGGGGTGGCTCTGGGTGGGGAGGGGGTGAGCTGGGGACAGTGCTGGCAGGGCAGTGGGTGGGTGGCAGCCCCCAATTCTAACTTTCACCCCAGAAATGCCCCCTTCTCCCAAAATCACCAAGTGGGAGCTTCCTGCAGTGGCATCCAGGCTTCACAGCTTATGCCACCAATGTCCCCTCTACCTCTGGGGGCCTCATGCCCTCCACTCTGTGCTTCCTCCCCATCATGCCACAGGGCGTCCTCCTGGGCCTCTGTCCTCAGCGTCATCCCCACCATCTGCTTCGGCTTCCAGGTAGGTCACCCTGTCCCCACTGTCCCTGGCTGGTGGGGCCGTGCTGGCAGCCTCCCGCAGAACCCTGGACCATGGGAACACCATCCCTTGCAAGGGAGAGGTTCCAAGGAAGGGGACCTGTGGCTGTTGAGGTGGCTGCGGGGCAGGACCAAGCCCCTAGGGATGAAGAAGAGTGGGACGGGGCACCCACAGATGAGAGGGAAGACGTTGGGGGTTGTCCCTGCACTGTCCCCCCAATGCCTTGCAGTGCCACGAGGCCTGTGTGGCCATCTACAGCAGCATGCGCAACCAGAGCTTCTCCCACTGGGTCGCTGTTTCCGTGCTCTCCATGCTCATCTGCCTGTTCATCTACTCCCTCACTGGTATGGGGTTACCGCAGCCCTTGACTCCCTTCTTGCCCCGGGGGTGCCCTGTCCCCAGGGCTCATCCATCCTCTTTGGGGCTCCTCTGTCCTCAGCGGCACGGCTGCCCACCATCAATTCCCTGTTGTCAGGGCTCTATGGCTACCTGACCTTCGGCGAGGCCGTGGCATCCGATGTCCTGATGTCCTACCCAGGGAATGACCCAGTCGTCATTGTCGCCCGCTTGCTTTTTGGTATCTCCATCATCACCATCTACCCCATCGTGGTGCTGCTGGGCAGGTGAGAGGGTGGTGGCGAGCTGGGTGTCCCCCCTTGGCCAGCACCCTCTGCTGGGTGCTGTGACCCCGCAATGCCCCCCAGGTCGGTGGTGCGGGACATGTGGGCGACCCCCAAGCGTGGGGCTACGGACGTGCCTGAGGCACATGAGCAGCAGAGCCGGGTGGTGCTGACGGTGGCCTGGATGGCCGCCACACTCGCCATCGCCCTCTTTGTCCCCGACATCGGCAAGGTCATCGAGCTCATTGGGGGCATCAGCGCCTTCTTCATCTTCATCTTCCCAGGCAAGAGTGAGCAGTGGGAGGGAGGGGAGGGCTTGCCAGTGCCCTCTGTGGGAAGGGGGGCTGCTGCGGTGGTGGGTGGCCCATCCTGACCCCGTTTTGGGAGTGCAGGGACGTGCTTGTGGGGGATGCTGCAGTGGCACCTGGGTGAGGGGTGCCATGGCAGCGGGGCTGAGCTTCTGTGATGGTGGCAGGGCTGTGCCTGGTGTGCATGACTGGGACCCCCACCCTTGGGCCACGCAAAAAGTGAGTGTCTGTGGGTCGGTGGGCAAGGGCAGGGGCAGGGACGGGGTGCAGCATTCCACGGTCCAGGAAGGGTCCCTGGGGGTCACCCTGGCCAAGGTGGGAGCCCCACGACGAAGGGGCTTTGGGGCACCTGTGGGCACCGAAAGCAGAAGCACTTCCTGCGGGACATGG
This sequence comes from Limosa lapponica baueri, assembly GCA_002844005.1. NCBI lineage: Eukaryota > Metazoa > Chordata > Aves > Charadriiformes > Scolopacidae > Limosa > Limosa lapponica. Next base: position 89,968 of record KZ505864.1, read on the forward strand.
GGTCTGTGGTGGGGCTGAAGGGTGGGTGAGGAGGGATGTGCCAAGGCACTGGGGATACGCCCGGGTATCTGGGATGTTCCTGGGTATCAGGGATGTTCCTGGGTATCTGGGATGTGCCCGGGTATCTGGGATGTTCCTGGGTATCAGGGATGAGCCCGGGCATATGGAGGTGCCCAGACATTGGGGATGTGCCTGGCCAATGGGGTTGTGCCAGGTATTGGGGGTGTGTCAGGATATCAGGGATGTGCCCCAGGTACCAGGGATGTGCCCAGGTGTTGGGAGTGCGCCTGGGTATCGGGGAGGAACCCGGTCACCGGGGAGGTGACCAGGTACCAGGCCCTTTGCAGGGCCGTATGGGATGGAAAGCTGTGGGGTTTGGAGGCACTGGGGCACCCGGTGGGGGGCAGAGAGGCATGGTGCCCCAAGGCCAACAGCCATCAGGTGTTCAGTGGTTCTTGTGCTGGGGGGGGGCGCACACCCATCACTGCTCCAGGCTGGAGAGGCTGTGGGCACGGCAGCAGTCCACGGCAGGGGGACTTGGTACGGTGCTGGCCGATTTTGGGGTAACTGTGTGCCAAAGGGTGTCCCCGCGGGGGAGCAGCCGAGTCTGAGTGAGGATGGAGGTGATGGGGGGGGGGGGGGCCCTGTCCCCCATGGTGACCAGAGGGAACACCCCAGGGGGTGCTGGGACAAGAGCACCCGGGGGTGGGGGGGGGCATGGCTGTCTGGGCAGGTGGAAGGGTGCCCCCTTGGGTGCTGGGGGCCCAGGCGTGCCCAGGGAGGAGGCGAGCAAGGGCACCCAGGTGGGTGACAAGGACTCGGAGAGGTCCCTCGGGAAGACCTGCCAGGGTGTGAGCCCAGGAATGCCGTCACGAGAAAAGGGGATAACATGAGCCGGGGCGATGGGGACAGCAAGGGGACAGTGCCAGCCTGCCTGGGGCAGTTCGGGAAGGCACACGGTGCTGACGACCCCACGATGGAGCAGCAGCGGGGTTTGGGGGTGAGTGCTGTGTCCCGGGGGCTCGATGTCTGGCCGACGTGGGGGGCTGTGTGCC
>KZ505864.1:91192-103338 GCA_002844005.1 Limosa lapponica baueri
GGGGGGGGTGTGGGAGGGGCTGTGCCCTTGCATGGGAAGCCGATGTGGGTCTGTGCCCCCTCAGTGGGGCCACCAGGCACAGGCAGAACCTGGGGTGGTCTCACGGTGGCAGTTGCCAGGCTTTTGACCAGGTTTTGTGTGTCATTGCAGTGGGCACAGGGGATGAGCCGAAGGGGCTGCCAGGGGCTTCGGCCGTCTGCCAGGAGTGATGCAAAGGAGAATGACACAGGAGGCTGAGACCCTGCAGAAGATGCCACCCCCAGAGGGTCTGGGGGTGGCATGTTACTGGGGGCTGGCTCTGTCCCACTGGGCCCCTGCTCATTGTCCCCACAGGGCTGTTCTCATGTTCTGGGGTGTCTTCTCCATTCTTGGCGGTGTCTTCGTCTGTGGGCAGAGTGCTGCCCTGGCTGTGCTGGGGCTGCTGCGCTGAGGGACCATGGACCCGCATCATGCTCTCCACCATGAGGCCCCCACCATGCCCACCCAGCCCCAGACACAGTTACACAGCTGTATCCCATCACGGCTTTATTTGGCATCACCGTCCCCATTGTACAGCGGCTAATAAAGATGGGACAGGGTATCGCAACGCACCCTGAGGGACCCCCGGGCATGGTGGGGTGGGGGCAGGAGTGAGTGCTGCATACGCACAGACAGACAGACAGACAGATGTACAGACCCCAGGAAGGGGGGTGGAGCCACCCCCACACCTGCAAGGCACCTACTACCACTGACCACACACAAAGGAAACCCCTTGGGACCACCCGCAACCCACAGGACTAAGGGATACCCCCCTTTGCCACCACCCTGACCCCACCCAGGGACACGGGTCTCCATCCCTGCAGGCACACACACACTGCATCGGGCACAGCCTCCCCCCCCCGCCCCAGCCTCCTCCCTGGGTGGCCCTGGAGACTAGCAGGGACCCCCAAATTACCCTCCGGGGGAGGGGGGGGTCCGGCCTCCCACTCCCACCCCTGCTCTTCATCACTGGCCTCATCCCCTCCCCATTGCCCAGCTGCCTGCACCCTCTCCCTGCCTGCCTATGCCTGGGGGGTGCCCCCTGCCCCCCCAAACCCTGCCAGACCCCAGGGGTGGCACGCACACACACACACACACACACAGAGACCACCCCACTCCCAGGAGAGGTGACCCAGGCAATGGGGTAGCTGTGGGGGGATCCTATGGGGTGCTGGAGTCACACACGGGGGGTGTCCTTCACTGCAGATAGGTCACACCAGCACCTCCCACCCCCCCGGCCGGGCAGGGGGTCACGGCCACCCTGCAGCGGGGATGGGTGCTGGCAGGTCCCCTGGCACCATTGGTCACTCTCGGCTCAGGGTGCACCAGGCAGCTGTGGGGGAACGGCACCAGAGGGTCACCCCTTCCTGGTCCCACATCACCCCCCCCCATCCATCCCACCTAGCCCAGTCTGCACTGTCCCCCACCCCGTGCCCCCTGCCCAGCCCTGCTCTCCAATAGTGGAGTGGTGCTGGCCACCCAGGGGTCCTTGTCCCTCACCCCGCGGGGTGGCCACCCTCCTACCTGGCACGGCCACACTGGAGATGGCCTCAGGCTGGCTCAGTGTGTCCACCTTGACGTGCTGGAAGCCCTTGCAGGTGGCACTCTGCAGGTGCCTGCATCCGAGCGGGAGAGAGGGGGTGACAGCCTCACCCTAAATCACCATCCCAGCCCCACCCCCAGAGGATCTAGCACGGGCTCGGTGCCAGCAATCCCGCTCACCCCCCTTGGGCAAAGCACCCTGCTGTGGTTCAGGACAGTGACACCTCCTGTCCTGTCCCCCATGTCCAAAGGCATCCCCAGGTGGGAGATGCACAGAGATCCCCCAAGCCCCCTGTTCCCTCTCACAGTGACAGCCCCAGGACAGACAACCAGATCCTCGCTCCTGCCATCAGACAGGGGACAGAGCTTGGGGCTCAGCAGCTCCAACACCCCCCCATGCCTAAGCAACCCACCCAAAACTGAGCTTTTTGTGCCCCCTCCCCTACCTCTTCCAGTCCTCTTCTGTCTCCCAGAACTCGTAGACAATGAAGGTGACTCCGTCAGGCAGCTTCACTGCGGTGACGCTGGCAAAAGCAGGGAAAGGGGTGAGCCCTGAACCAAGGGGCATCCCTTTCCCCCGTGCAGCCACAGACGTGCTTTAGGGTGGGCCACCAAGGGGTGACCCGAGTCCCACCAGCCCAGGTTGGGGAAACACTCCCTGCCCCTCCGCCCCAAGCACTCCCCACCCCATGCAAAAGGGCTGTGGTAGCCAAACATCACTACACCCAAAAATCCTGGCTGTTTGCCTCAGCCCTCCATTTTGGGGGGTGTCCCTTGCTGCCAGGGCAGCTGGACACACCCCGACATCCTCCCCTGAACCCTCAGCCCCCTGACATGTGGCTGCTGATGGTACCCACTGGAAGCAATCCCGCTCCCCGGCCACGCTCTTCAGGTACTGCTTCAGGGAGCTGCAAAACTCGCCCAGGTGCTTGTGCGACACCGTCATCTCGTCCCGCACCAGAAGGAGGTACTGCCGGGACCCCCCCCAAAACAAAGCGGCATGTGAGACCCGAAAAACAGGGTGAGCCACCCCTCCCAGCCCCCAGTCAGATGCCAGGCTGCAGGGACACTCCAGCACCCCATGGGCAGTGGCTGGACACTCACCGTGCAAGCCGTGCTCTCGCTGTCCGACAGCCGCTGGTGCAGGTCAAACCAGAGAGTCTGGGAAATGGGGGGAAAGAAGCGGAGGTGTGGGCTGAGGCTGCATGTGCCCCCCAGGCTGGTGGCCTTCTGTCCCCAGCACTTGGCATGACGGACCATGCCCCCTTCTCCGCAGGGGATGGCTCCAACAGCCATTTACACCCACACGCCTTCCTGTCAGGACCCTCCGCAGAAGCTCCCAGCACAGCTGACATCCCCGACACTGTCTCCTTGCATCAGCCCCAAAATGGCTGTCACCTTTTCGTGGTCCCTGAATTGCCCTGGGGACACAGAAGCAGGGGTACCCACCTCTCTTCAGTGCCCACTTGTGCCTTCCCCAGCCCTGGGCACACTCTTAATTCCTTTGGCAACCGTAATCAATATTTTCCTGCCCTGAATCACTGCTTTTCCCCGTTCTGCTCCCTTCCCCTTCTGACCTGAATATGCAAACCAATAGGTTTCCTGCATGGAAACATTTTCTCCTTCCGTCCCTAGATGGAGTCAGACTGCCTCTGCAAGAGACTTTACCTTCTTCCTTATGTCTTTTTCTTGTTTAAATAAACTCCCACTTAATCATGCTACATCCAATAGCTGCCGTCAGCTCATCAGAGGTAACATCCTCCACCACTACCACCATTAGCAACCCAGCTCCCACCCATGACGCACGCACACCATGATGCAGAGATGGGCTTAGCCACCTCTTGGTCACCTCCAAGTCCCTTGGGGCTGCAGGGATACTCAAGGGACAGCCCCACGGGTTGAAACGCTGGCCCTTACCTTGTCCTCCAGCCTGCCAATCAGCTCAGCCAGCCTATTGATCTGTCCCTCCAGCCCCTCTGCCTTGGTGTCGGGGGAACCTGTGGGGAGCCGAGAGGCAGTGATGGAGCGAGAGATGCCCCCCAAGAGCCCTGCTGCCCTCCAGGGAAGCTGAGCATCATCTCCATGCTGCCACTGGGACCGCAGCTCCCTTCCCCAAGCACCCTGGGCCACCCCAGGCTGCCGGCACGGCTGGGAAGTGGCCATCACTTACCGGTCTGGAAGCTCTTCCCATACTCCCTGGGGACCATCCGGCTGGTGGGAGAGTAGCTGGGCACGGTGCTGTCATACCAGGTGTCCATCAGACCATGGCCAGCCTTGCTGGGGTAGTGCCTGCAACCAGAGAGCATCCCCAAGATAAGGAAGCAAGAACAGCGATAAAGGTAGCAGGAACATCCCCGTCGCTACAGGCTGTGTAATAATCCCCCTTCCAGTGCTGAATAATCCCCCGTCAATAGGCAGGAAATTAGGCGAGAACAGACAGAGATTTCTTTTTAATCACAATTTAATGAGGTGTCTCAGGCTTGGAGGCCCTGCTCTTGCACTTCATTTTACAGGCCTTTATTTTGGTGCTTTTTAGGATGCTTCTTTATCTTCATGCAGATGTGTGAGATCATTTTTAGTGGGGTGGTTTTTGGTTCTTTTTGGCTATTATTACCATGAGGAAACAACTACAATACTCCTCATTATGAACTGGGCCCACATGTCGGCAAATAAAAGCCAGCAAAGTCTTTCATGGGCTCTAATTGCTCCGTCTGATGTTGGACTCGTTTCATCCACATTGTTTCCCAGGAGCTTGTACTTTCTCCACGTTTTGTGCAAGGTTTGCTGCGGGCCAGCAGTTTCCTTCCAAAACGGGGAGAAGAAGGCAATGTGGGGTGATGAAACCCAGAGCATTTCTCCTAGGAAAGCTGGTGAGATGTCACCAGAGCTGCCCAGGGTATCAACTGTGTCCCAAGCAGCAACAGCTCCTGCTATAACAGCCCACTGCCACCATCTGGGACATGCCTGCTGCTGATGTTAAAACCCAAAATGCATCTGGCTGCAACGAAGCATTCGGGCTCTGTGGTCCACGTGCCTCGGCCTCTCTGCCCACCCATGGCTTGGGGAAACCGAGGCATCCCCCTGAGCATCCCACAACCTCCGGGTTTGCAGGTATGGTGGGAGAGGGACTGGCTTCATGAGCAACTGATGAATGGTTTCTGTGGCAACCTGTCCTGGTTACAGCCTGGGATGGCGCTGCTCCGGAGGCACGTCATGCTGTGACACCAAGCAGGGGGCTCTGCTGCGGTTTGGGCTATGCTGCAGGGTACTCCTTGTATTTCAGCCCTGCCAGCACTTGAGAAATGTTGAAACCATCTCCTCTGTCTTCTTCTTGGTGGGATGTGCTGGGCTGCTGGGATGGGGGTGGTCCCCTTACACAGGACCTGTCCCCAGTGCACAAGCACCTTTTGCCTCTGTGGATGACTTCACCCGCTGGGTGCCCCAGCAGGAGGGACAGCATCCCCCACACAGGAAGCCACCCACTGCGGGCTGTCCCTGGCATACCCCAGACACAGCCATCATGCCGCTGGTGCCCGTGTTTTGCCATGGATGGGACCGGTGGCTTTGCTTGGAGGAGAGCCTCAATGCGGCCCTGTGCCACCAGTACCACCCAGTCTGGCCCCGGGGGGCTGCACCCTGGTTTGCATACCCCTCCCCGCACCACTTGTGGGCGAAGGGGTCAGAGGGACCCTTAGGGCTGAGGGAGACAGGGACAGGGCAGGACAGAGCAGTGGAGAAAAGCCCCGAGAGTTCTCAGGCAACTGGGAAGGGACGCAAAGAGGTAGGCGGCCACACGCCCAGCTCCCCTTTGCTCCTGGCCACTGCATTTTCCCTCGCCCCACAAAAGCATCCTCCTCCTCTCCCTCCACCCCCTGCACCAACAGGGAAGCAGGGAGGAGGGCAGGAGGTGCTACAGGCCTGGTGGGGTTGGTTTGCTCATCGATGGCATCCACCGCACTCTCCACAGAGCTCAGCAGCGACTGGGTCTGGTTGGCCGTCTCCTTCAGCAGGAAGCGGGTCACAAACTGGTCCACGTTGCTGCCACTCTCGTACACCTGCCAAGGCGGACAGGGAGCACAGTGAGACCCATCACTGACCACCCAGCGCTGGCGGGCACCCTGGCAGGGACAGCATCCATCCAACATCCCACCCACAGGCTGGCCCTCTCCGTGTCCCAGACCATAATGACCACAGGAAGAATCAGCACATGCTGTCCCACCCCACAGGAAGCATATACCCCTCCATCATCCATGGGTTGTCCGGCATACAGCCCTCCAGCACCTGTGGGTTGCCCAGCATATGGCCCCTCCAGCATCCGTCACCCCTGTGACAGACTCGTACAGGTTGTGACGGGGCGGGAGTGTGGGCAGGGGGGCACATCAGCACCGCTTCGTTTATCGATAAACACAGCAACATAAAGAGGTGATCACCCAAAGTCCGTAGTTGCTCTCTTTACTGTGATCTTAAATTACTTTACAATCGCCTTGCAGGGCAAGAGCCAGCAGGTGCAGGTATGAAAAGAAGCCCCTCCTCTGCTTTGGAGATCCCCACTCCAAGAGCTTCACCATGTTATTTAGTGCCTTAGTCCACAACAGTATGGGCAACCCAGTGCCAAAGTAAAAGGGGTCTGGGATGACTAACATGGCTCTCTCCCCATGAAGCCACGAGCTGAAGATGCCTTCAAGCCAGTGGCATAAAACCCTGGCAGTCCCCATCCAGCCTCCCACCCATCCCGCACTGCAAGACAAGAGCATATTTTGGCATTTGGATTTTTTTTTCTGAAGATGGAGAAGAGGAAAGCTCTGGCCATCTGGGGCCAGAGGCAGGGTGGAGACAGCCCACAGAGCTGCTCCCAGGGAGCTTTGGTGGAGGAGGACAGGCTGCTCGAGTGACAGAAGCTCCCAGGGTAATCCAAACCCTTGCAAGACAGAGAACCCTTAGTAAACTGTTTTAACAGCACAACGCTTAAAGCACCTGGGGCCCCTTCCCAGCACAGCCCAGTTTCTCACAAGGGCACAGCAAGGCTGTGCTGGGAAGGGGCTGGTGGCTAGCAGGAGGTGGAGGAGCAGGACCATGCCCAGCAGAGTCGGCATACTGGCACAACCAGACTGACACCAGTACAACCAGACCAACACCGGCACAACCAGTCCAACATTGGGCCAATACCACTCCAACCAGTCCAACACCAGCCCAGCTGGTCTGATCCCAGCCCAACAGACCAAGACCAGCCCAGCCACTGGCCACATCAGATCTGGCTGAAGCTCAGCATTGGAGCTAAAAAAAAGTTGTGGTGAAAAAAAGGCTCCTCTAAACCCAAACTCACTCGCACCACGTTTTCCCCAGATTCTTTCCAACCCGTTGGTGCCTGCTGGGACAGCAGGTGGTCCAGGCAGACCCCCCTGTAGGCCTGTCGCCGCGGGCTGGCACCTCCTGGCACAGGACTACTCTGGGATTCACAACTTGTTGGTGCCATGAGACAGGGACGGACACTCCTGGCTCCCTAGATGCCACCAGCAATGATCAAACTCAGGGTGAGACCAGAGCGGTCCCAGCACCACCTGAGCACACAGTAGCACAACATGAGTACCTCAAGCTCCCCAAAGCAAATTATTCTTGTTTTATGGCAAAGTGATTAACAAGGGCTATTTCCATGGCAACTGGAGCAGCTCCACAAGAACCCAGAGGGCCTTTATCTCCTATTTTAAATCATAAATGAAGAATGAGCTGCAGAAAAACACTTCTGAGAAACTGGTCGCAGAGCTGCTTTAACACCCCTGAATTGGTAGGGGAGCACGAGTTTCTTGATGGGCTTTTTGAGCATCTAACTAATGTGGCACTTAATGACTTCCCTCTAACACAAAAAACTTGCACTCCTCCCCATCAGAGCCGGGGTGTTTCTGGGGGGACACACATAACATGGTGAGCATTGCGGGACGGCGATGCTGAAGCAAACTGCCAAGCATCCACCATCTCCTGCAGCTGCTCGCTGTGGTGTTAACATGGAGATTCGTAACACCCTGAACCCAAGCGCAGCCAGTGGGGCACCACTTGCCTGGATGATGGAGCATGGGATGAGGAGTGTGATGGAGCAGTGTCCCCACCTGGGCTTCCTCAGGACCACCTCTGCCTCACCAGGGCTAAACAAAGGTCAATGTCTCCCTTGCTCTCCCCTTCAGGATTTTGCCTTATTTTACCAGGATGACTGCCACAAGCCTACACAGCCTCTGGAGGCTGGCTGCCTTCCCTGCCTGCTAGGAAGGGGGTCCTCAGCAAGCCCTTACCCCCAGGACACCAGAGCCACCACGCCGAGCTCGGACATCTCCTGACAAGTCCTGCCCAGTGCTCCCTCACCCTGTGCAAGCAGGGGGAAGGATGAACAGGGCTCCACTGAGCCCCCTCTGTGAGAGGCACAGGCACCACCGCAAGAGAAATAAAGAGCAATAGAGCCAAGGCAGTGATATGAAAACATTTGTTGAGCATTTGTATTGGGGAAAAAATTTGAATGCTTTTACAAATATTCCTGGATAGCTGGATGGTCTCTGTTCTCCCTAAATAAATACTCACAACTCACTCAGAATGAGCAATATACCCTATATATATATATATGTGTATTCTTTCCAAGCACCGTATTATACATATATGCACAGACATACACATCACATCTGAACAATGCTGTATAGACAGTGTATTAAATTCACTCTGAAGGTGTCTCACCCTTTGTCTTCCTCTGCCGACAGGCTTTGGAAAGAGCCCCCGACGGGGCCAAATCCGCCCCTTCACCCAGGCAGTTATTTTATCATTTAATACATCTTCCACTATCCACACTCTGGCTAAGGAGGGTGTATTAAAATCGATACATTTCCTTGGCAAAGATGTATCATTTCATTTGGGATCTGAAACAATTTCTTTTGTGGTTTCCCCCCTCCACGGCTGCTCCCCCCGCTGCCTGCAGCCAGCAGCCTGCCCGTAGTGGAGGCGTAACTATATTAATCAGGCGCTCAAACAGGCTCTGCTATAATTACAGATAGGTTTTGATTAACTCTCACACGCAGCCCTGCTCTGATTGCTGGCGCGGGGGATCTGATTGCTGCCTCGGCAGAGGGTGGCTGTTCCCATGGGCTGGGGGCTGTGTCCCTCCACGTGGGTTTAACACAGACCTGCAGACCTCCAGGGGCTCCTGCTGCTAAACACAGAGCTGTGTGTGCTCCTTCGAGTGGCTGATTGGATAATTCTTTTAATTAAGAGCACTGGTTTTTCTGGGACACAGTTTGCCCTGCTGAGCACAGGGGCTGGATGCAAGCGTTGGGCTGGGGGCTGCACCCGAGTGCCTGTGCCCTGAGACCCCCACTGCTACCCCAAGCACTGCTGCACTGCAAAGACACAGTAACTCCCCGTTAACGTCCCTTTCCAGCGAGATCTGCAACACCACTGCCTTGTCCTCGTCTCCTCTGATAGTTGTCCAAACCACGTACCACATTCCCTACGGATGCTCTGAGTGCCTCAGCTGATTTTAAACCCTCTCCCTGCTGTTTATCCCACACTCCATTTCCCTTCAGGTGCAAAGAGTGCACCGCTGCTTTTCCATTTCAATCCATACACCAAATAAATGGGGTAAGGTGCCGCTATTTACCTCCAGTTTTCTGCTGCTCTCCAAGACTCTATAGCCTGTCTCCTGCAAACGCCATGAAACAATTCCCTAATCAACCCTTCCTGTGCCTCGTGTGAACAGAGCACTCTCCCCAGCATGGGAGTCTGCTCATTTTGGGAAATCATATTTATGAAGCTGCAGGCTATGCTGAGTGCTGTCTGATCATGCGGACTGGCTCCGGGTGCTACAATATAAGGCTGTGGGGGTATGTGTAATTAAACATTTGGATTTTATTACTACAGCCTATAATCTTGGTTCAGCTTTAGGAAAAATCATATAGGCAATTCCCACGTTCATTTAAATCAGCTTAACTCCCTGCATTGAGGCGGTCTGAATGGATGGCTGTTGGGTACAAAGCTATGCCAGCTGCTACAGAGGAATATTGGGGTGTCCATGAAGTGCTGATGCTTTTTGGCAGGCCAATAAGTCCAATAACTCTGAAATTAAAACAATGGTGTGATTTTTTTTTCCCTCAACCAACTCTGGCCATTTGCCAACCCAGCTGTGACATTTGTTCTCAGGAGCCGGGTCTGAAACACCTTTTCAGCAATCCCTCAGACTCTCCTCTAGCAAATCTCCTATTTGGCATTGCAAAAACAAGTCATTAAGAACACCAGCTCCAAAGGAATCCTTCCCATCATCTTATTAAAACATTTGTCAGTCTGTCCTAGGGAGATTTAATGAGGTTTGGTCTTATTAATTCCACCCTGAAGAGTTATTTCCTCCTTGCTGTGCTTGAGAAGTTAAAATATTTATGGAGATAATATAATAATTGCTGCTCAATGAAGCTCATTCATGCCAGAAGCTCTTGGAGGGACACATCTCCAAGCCTGCTCTTTTCCATCCAGCTGGTCCATTAGCTCAAGGCTAGAAAGACTTTGGCATCACAGATACTATCCTGCCACAGAGTGTTTTGCTGGCAAGCCTTGGTTGAGGAAGGAGCATGGTGGCCTCCAAAGAAGCAGAAGAGGCTGAAAAAAGGCATCTCTCCCTTTACTATGTCCCCAGCTGCCTGGCCTTGATGTCCACTGCTGCAAATGGCTGGCTGTGTGCATCTGCGACAAGGAGCAAATGTAAAAGCCTAGTTGAAAGAATGGCCTTGAGATTTCTGCAGGGGACGGCTCTCAGGAGAGCCTCAGAAAGTGTCACTGTTTGACAAAGTGGGGCGTGAGTCAGAGACATTGAAAAATGAGAGAAGGAAGGAGTGGGAAAAGGACAACTTGCTGTACCTCCAGGTAACTGGGGAAATATTGCCCAGTGCTGGGTCCTCTGGTGAGACCAGGCTGAGGCCCAAGCCCCAGACCCCACCCCTCTCTTCACATCACAGGCTTTTTATGTGCCTCTAAAGCATGCTTTGCACCAGTGCACACATCAGGGCACAGGCTGCTCAAAGTCCCCTCACAGCTCGTCCAGCTTTCCATTTGCAATAGCATTTGCCCCAAATCTGCCCAAATTCTGGCACAGATTAATGAAAACACCCTTGGGATGTGTCACTTGTGCAAACCACATCTGGGATTTTGGTGCCAGGACCGGCATCGAGCATCCCTCATCAGGCATTGCAGACGCCTAAAACTGGGCTCTCATGGCCGTGTCCCTGTGGGTATCAAATGACTGAAAAAGGAGATTTTCAATCTCGTAGTAGTTTCTTTGCTGGCATTTTTAAAGGTCACTATTTAGCTCATTAAGACTACAGGATGTAAAATATAAATGATCCCCCGCCACCCACAGACTCAGAGACAAGCCCCTGCAACAGCCCCGCACCTTTGCCTTGCCTTGCAGCGCTACAGCCCCACCAGTGAAGCTTTCCAGTGCTGGTTTTCAGCAAGATTGGCCAAATTGGCTGACATTTACCAAGCCTGGGGACATTGACGGCTTCTCAAATTTTATTAACTCCAACCACCACTGAAGCACGCCCACAGAGAGATGGCACCGAACCGAGGAGGATTTTCAAGCGGAAACCACAGCCAATTCTGTTTCACTCACACTTTTCCTCCAGTTAAAAAAACCCAAACCCAACAACAACCCCACTGCCATGCCATGAAACACCCCTGCCGAACCTCATTCCAGGATGACGGAGAGGTTATCTTCCACCCCCTCACCCCTTTAAAAACCAGGCGTGTGTTGCGCTGTAACCTCTGAGTGGCTGATTTAAATTCATTGCTCATAATTGCCTGTTTTCTTCCAAGAGATATTTTCTTATACTCAGAATAACACTCAGACCTGCCTCTTGCTCCTTTCCCTCCACCCGACTCTTAAATCCCTTCAAAAGCGGAGATCCAAAACTGATTGCCTGGCACATAATCAGTAGAAGAAACCTGAAGAGAACAGATACTTAAATAGTTGATAAATGAAAACATTAACATATGAAAGACCTGCAGCCTTCCTGAAAGAGCTCTAAAAAACCAAATGAGACACCTGTTCAGATTAAAAAAAAAAAAAAAAAAGAAGACAGCATCACATGGGCTTTAAAAGACTTTTGCTATAAAATCCTCCTTTTATAAACCTTGGCCTCAGCCCCTTCTCAGCTCATCTTTGCCTTATCTGGTCCTGAAGGTTTCCTGCCCTGGACCCTTCCCAAGTAATTTATCACAGGACTTCCCTCTACTCATTATCAGAAAATCTCCTTGCTGCAATACTATCCCATCATTTCTGGTTGTGGCCACGTGGATGTGAAGGACAGGTGCACATTGGCCCATGCACCTTGAGTAAGTTCGCAGACAACACCAAGTTGGGTGGGAGTGTCGACCTGCTTGAGGGTAGAAAGGCTTTGCAGAGGGATCTGGACAGGCTGGATGGATGGGCCGAGGTCAATGGGATGAGGTTCAACAAGGCCAAGTGCCGGGTCCTGCCCTTGGGTCACACCAACCCCACACAGTGCTACAGGCTTGGGACAGAGTGGCTGGGCTGCCTGGGAGAAGAGGACCTGGGGGTGTTGGTC
>KZ505864.1:104869-174951 GCA_002844005.1 Limosa lapponica baueri
CCTCCTTTTCTCCAGGCTGAACACCCCCAGCTCCCTCAGCCGCTCCTCACAAGACTTGTGCTCCAGACCCCTCACCAGCTCCATTGCCCTTCTCTGGACCAGCTCCAGACCCCTCAATGTCTTTTTTTGTGAGAAGGGGCCCAAAACTGGACACAGCTCTCGAGGTGGGGCCTCACCAATGCCCAGTACAGGGGAACGATCACCTCCTGAGTTCTACTCACCACGCTGTTCCTGATACAGGCCAGGATGCTGTTGGCCTTCTTGGCCACCTGGGCACACTGCTGGCTCCTGTTCAGCCACCAGTCGACCAACACCCCCAGGTCCTTTTCCGCTGGGCAGCTCCAGCCACTCTGTCCCCAGCCTGTAGCGCTGCATGGGAGAGCGCTATTTATTCCCTTCACCATACTGTTTATCTAATCTTAGGAGCAACAGCTTTAAAATGGGAGGGAGGAGAAGGAAGACCATGTCCATGAGAGGTCCATGAGAGCTGGATCCAGGGCAGCACGAGCAGGACCTCCATAGAAGATGCTCTTCCTTCTTGTACTGAGAGGAGAGACATGAATTTTGCAGCGACAGACAAGCAGACAATAAGCAGCGACAGACAACAAACATCTTTGTCTAAAAATAAACTCCAAGAGAGACTTTCTTAAGATTCATCTCCCTGCCAGCCCTGCTGTGCTCCCCGGCAGTCTGGCAGCCCGGCTGGATCTCACACACAGCCCTGCGGGGCTGGCAAGGATGTCACTCCAGATAGCATTGCATGGAGAACGAGGCAGCCACAGCTTCTCTGGGCAACCTGGGCCAGGGTCTCATCACCCTCACAGGCAAGAATTTCTTCCTGAGGTCTCATCTCAATCTCCCCTCTTTCAGTTTAATATCGTTCCCCCTCGTCCTATGACTCCCCTCCCCGATCAAGAGTCCCTCCCCATCTCTCCTGGGACTGGAAGGGGCTCTAAGGTCTCCCCAGAGCCTTGATTTCTCAGCCTGTCCTCATATCAGAGGTGCTCTGATCATCTTCAGAAGCCCCGAGCAGCTGACACTGTTTGTGCCGGGCACTACCCAGAGCTGCTGCCACCGTGCTGCTGTCACACCCTGCTGTGGGCCAGCCTCCTGCCGCCACAAAGCTCTGCTCCAGGGGCCGCAGATGACCTGGGTACAAATACCAAGTTTGTTCAGCAGAGCAGGAGAAATCCTGCTGAAGTAAAATGAAAGGACGAGATAAAGGATTAGCTAGAGGGTGGGAGGAAAAAATTATTTTTAAGGATTATTTCTACTGACTATTTTATCTTGAGGTGTCGTCATTCAAAAACCAGCAATATCATATTTGGCAAGCTTAATTTTGGCAGGTAAGAATGCAAATCAGAGCGCTCTATATTGCTGTTCTGGACTGTGCTATAAAACACCAAAAAAAAAATCCATCCATCATTTTCAGCATCCAAGACTGGTGGCAGACGGTGCTCGCTCTGGGGCTGTAACTGAGCTGCTCAACAAGCACTCTTTTGCAGTGGTGGCTGAAAGCCGGGGGAGACCTTGGCCATGGCCATGGGGAGAGGAGGTCCACCACAGCGGCTCCTGTGACAACATGTCATAAGGCAGAGACAAGAAGGGTGAATGGCAGGAGGAACAATTTAACTCACAACTATTCACCCGTAAGTATATACCCCTGAGCTCCCCAGCGCTGCTGGAGCATCAGCAGCTGGTACTGAAGGTCAGTAGACTCAGTTTTCCCTTTATGATTTACATATTCTCTCATCTAAATAATGATTCTCGGAGGAAAATGTATTTGCAGCTGGTTAGAGTACAGTGCCTGTCCATAAGACACACGTGGGATATTTGGCAACCTGACACAAGAAGGCTGGCAGGGTGGGTGTGATGTGTCACCACTTGGTCATATTTCCACTCCCAGTGCATTAAATGAGGCAAAAAGGATTCTGGCAAGTGATTTTGGCAATGGAGCTGGCAGCAAACAAGCAAGGAGTAAAACACCATCTTTCACATCTCCTTTTGCTCCCCTCCAGGATCGAAGGTGATGCTGAACTTCAAGTCCAGGGCCACCTACAGGTCCTCAGGCCTCCTTCATAACCCCCTCCTGCTGCTCCTCTCTCCTCCCTGAAGCCAGTCTCTGAATCCCCCCATATTTGACAGCATCCCCCTCCCCTGCTCTGCTCACCCCACCCCTGGCCCTCGCTGAAGCTTTTCCACTGTCTCAATGAGCACCAGAGAGATCAGCTCTACTTCATTCCAGTAAGTGCAGAAGGGGTTGTTGAATTTCAGCTCCGATTTTGGGCAATTCTGCTTTCTAAACCCTCTCCTTCCATCTGGGACAGGGCACACGCCAAGGACGGTCACCAGCACTTCTTGGACCTGTTCGGTGCCAAACAGGAGCTTCTCTAGGAAGGAACGATTTGACCTTAAATCTCAGCTGCTTTGTCCTTTAGGGCTTTCCTCACTCAGCATTTTTGTAACTCCTTTGCAGCTTGTTTTTAGAGTTTGCCTCACCGCTAAAGGTCAGCTGTGCTAGTCTTCCCATGCTTGTGCTGCAAAATGCTTATTTGGCAAAAGTGGGGAGGAGGAGCAACCCCAGTGCAGCAGGCAGTGGGATCTGTAGGAATGGGGCTAATTGAACCTCTTGGGTTCAAAAAATCACAAAATGTGCTTATTTTTTTAACCCAGCTGAAGCACATTTCCTGGCGTGTCTGGGCGAGAGTGCTGTTCAGTGGTAATTGTCCCTCCGGCTCCCTGGGCCCCCATCCCTGTCCCCCCTCGAGTCCCACAGTGGGCAGCCCGAGGGAGGTGGGGTCAGTAACCAAACAGGGGGGACAGCTCAATCTGGCTCCGGTCCCCCAGCTCCCACCAATACTGGACACACCAACCGTGTCCTTCTCAGTCACGTTGGTTTTGATACTTGCCGACTGCGCTATAAAACAGTAAATGGGAATTATATAAGAACATCTCCCGCCATCAGCTTTGGTTTAGATCCTGAAAGTTGATTTCTTTTCTCTCCAATTTAACTTTGCACTTCCCATCATTTCAGCACAGCACGGACATCACCGTATTGGAAAATAATTACAATGACAGATTTTGTTTTGCTGCATGAGACCTTCCACTATTGAATCTAATTACTGCCGATACTTTATGAGCTCCTCCAGCATGAGATAATTGCTGCTTTCTCTTTTTATGAGCAAGAAATAATCAGTTGTCTTTTAAGGTGAGAAATATAAACAGCAATTAAATACTATGGTTATCCAGCCCCTTTCATCAGCAGGCACCTCTCGTCAGAAAGCCAACACAGGACAAGGTTAGGCTTCATTTATTGTTTGCACTGAATGCTTTTTTTTAATAGGGTGGAGAGGGAGGGAATAAGCAGCACTCCCAAACGATCAATAGTTTTCTCCAGCTGATGAACTACTTATTTTAATACAGAGAAGCAGGAGCATCTCACAAGAGAAGTAGTTTGCTTGTGAGCGAGGGTGCTCAGCACCAGCACCAAGCCCTTTGCAGGCTCTGCCCCTGGGGAAAAGCTGCAGAGACAGCAACAGGCTCGAGCGTTGGGGGGGGGGCACAAAACCACACTCGGGTCCTACCAAAACGTGCTGCTCTGGCAGTCTGTTCCCTGATCCAGCGTTTCTAAAAATATATTTATCTCCTAAACATCAGCACAGGGCATTACATGTGGAAGAGATGGAGCGGCAGGAGATCTGCATGGGGGGACCCCTCAGAAAGCTCGCATCAGTTTTTGCAATCCTGGGATGGAATCTTCTCCCTGGGGCTGAAGCTTTACCCTGTAGGTGTGAGCTCAGCCCAGGAAGAAATAAAACACCCTTGCGACATCCCCCAGGCTGGGGTATGGGACCACACATGGCTGGAACCTGGTGAGAAGACCTCAGCAGGAGTATTTTATCAGTTTGGATCCTAAGAAGCTCTCTTCTGACACTCTCTTTTGGAAATCCTGACACTAAAACCAGAAACTCTAGTAAATAAATACTTTTTTTTTAGGGAAAAAAATATAGGGAAAAAATTTTACATCTCAGAAAAAAAAAAAGCACTAATGGTTTGCACTCGGGAAAGGCTTCTGATGCTGCCTGGAAGTCTGTCCTATCTGAATGTCGGAGATGAGTTTCTCTACCATCTACAACAATTTATTTTCTGTTTGGGGTTTTTTTTTTTCCCCTTCAGTTCTTTACTTGAACAAAGCGTGTGTGTTTGAACAAATCATCAATGAGGTTTGTACCACTTTGTTCACAAAATCACAGCAGGGAGCCGGTGTTTTTTATGAAATGCTGCTTTGCCAGCTCCTCTCTGTGAAGGAGTCTTGCTCCATCTGCTCACTTGCCAAAAGTCTGCCGGGCAATGAAGAGCAACACACCCCATGGGCTGATAAAAGGGGGGTGATGAGGGGATGCTGGGGCCACGCTCCCCTCGCCTGGCTTTAGCGACTTAGAAGGGAGATGTCTGCATTTGAGATCCTTCAGAGTCACGTGAGGAAGATGCCTCCAGCGCTCTGGATCTCTCCCTCCACAAGATCATGATGGGGGTGACCGGCTCAGGTTTAGGTAAATAACCTTTACCTGCTGCAATTAAGGCAGACGAATCCTGCCATGAGTTGTTAAACCAGGGGGAGAAAAATGCTCTTCTTAGGAAGTGCATCCCAGTAGATTTGGATTATGAATAGCCATCCTACCTCTGCTGTGATTTCTTATGCAAGGTAATACCCACATGCTCAGGAATTTCATGTGAGATTCCTTTATAAACAAGGAATAAGCCATCTTCCTCTTGCAAAACACTGTGAGGAATTAGTCATATATATTAACCTCACATTTGAAAATCAATGGTGGAAAGTATCATGAATATTAAGTTGAAGTGAATTACTGAGATATCTATGTTAACATGCATTTAAAATACATAGTTGGCAAATCTGACTGCCAGAAAATTTACTGATAATGAATATAAATGAGGCATGAACAGACTTAGCAATTTAATTAGAAAAAAATGAACTATTACTGTTGTCCTGATTTTTTTTACCCCCTCATAATATGCTAAAAATTCGCAAAACAATATAAAAATGATAAAAAATTCACAAACGCTTCAGACAGATCATGGCTTGGCCAGAAACTTTTGTCTTCAGTTTATTACGGCAAGACATCAACATGTGAAATGTGTGGCTTCACTTTTCATGCTGCTCTCCTCACACACATTAAAAAGGATGGATTTGGATAAAGCAAGGAAATCAGGATCTTTACTCAACAACCAGAGGGGAGAGAAATTTGCTGTTTTCCATTCTAACGCCTAAAACTTTTTATCGTTCCCACACCTTAAACGTGGAATAATTTGAGTTTCTCCTTTAGCTTCAAAGATAAACAGAAGGGAGATTTCGATTTGGATTACTCAGAGGAGGGCTGGAGTTGAATCTGGAAGCCCTTACAGGTGCCTGGAAAAATTAAAAGCTCCTTCCTTGGCTCAGTCCTCAGTGCACCACATCACTGCTCACCAGGGAAGAGGAAAGGCTACTTTTCTCTCATTGTGGCACAAAATATGGAAATACAGCTGAAGGTAGAAGTGGGAGAAGGATTGATTATCCTCAGGTAATAAATATCACCAATCACTTTATTAAGTGGTATGGAAAGGACAGAAAATGG
This sequence comes from Limosa lapponica baueri, assembly GCA_002844005.1. Lineage (NCBI taxonomy): Eukaryota > Metazoa > Chordata > Aves > Charadriiformes > Scolopacidae > Limosa > Limosa lapponica. The sequence goes on from KZ505864.1 coordinate 110,506, forward strand.
TTTCAAAGGAACAAGAGCTCTATAAACACTTCTCTCCACCTGACAAGACACCAAATGAAAGGTGCACCTCCCAGCAGGGACATTTACCTGGTACATCAGCTCAGATTTTCTAGATATTTTTAAAAAAACTTCAGTATGCTGCTTGATCAGTGTCACTGTCTAGTAGTCCATTATTAACAGTACACCGTTAAGGTACATGGTGGATTTTTTAAGAAGCTGGAGGTACCCTGCATATATAAAGTAGAACATTTCCCCTGTAGTTCTTCAAACACACAGCCTTCTAACTTCTAACACCACAGCTGTGCACATGAACGACCGTATTGCTGGAAATTAGATTACCTTCCACCACACAAGCTGTATTTAATGGCAGCTTTATAACATGACGTTTCCAAAAGCACTCCCAACGACGCTAACAAGAACTCATGCATTCAAAATGCCACTCAAGAGACCCATGGGCTGTGCTGTCTGAAGACATCAGGAGCACCTTCCAGCTTCAGACAATGCAGAGTGTAAGGCATGGCACAGACAAGACCTAGGAAGGTCAGACTTAGGAAGGCTGCTGAAAAGATATGGTGCTCTGCCACAAAGCCCCTGTGCCACCATCTACTGCACAAAACATTGGCACTTGGTTCACAATTTGGCCGCTATTTTCAAGATTCATTTGCTGTTAATACAAAAAAATGTCCACTGTTGTCCTGTTGCTGTGACGAGCCACTTAACTGCACACAGAGACAACACTGCTGAACAGGCTGAAGACCTTAGGATTTAGATGTTCTGATAACATTTGCACTGTTTGCTCCGAGCCCGTGGAGCACAAGGCGCAGTGAGGAGGACTCACCCGCTTGGTGTAGTCCATCGCCTTCAGGATGGAGAGGTTCAGCGTCTCCAGTGAGGCCAAGACATCTTCGTAGTCTCCCATATGGTCAGCAAAATAGTCTGGGAAAATCAAGAGGGGCATGATGGGAACGGTTGATGTAACTTAACACTTCAAGGCTATGTGATACAGCAAGGTCTGTTTATTGGTGGAAATCAAAAACTCAGATTGTGCTTTCAGTTACACTTTAATATATTCTATACCCTGAGTCAAAGTCACGGTTTGTCCTGCAGCGATGGGAAGTGGTGCAATTCCTGTGAAGTTTGGTACCATTATAAAAAAGAGATGCAAGGCACAGTAGCTCCCGCTGAAAATAACTTACCAGGTGCTCTATTTCCACACCCACTTCTGCATTTGACCATATCTTGGCTCTCTCCCTCCTATTGCCAACATGGAGGGAGCAGCCTTGAAAGAAATCCCCTTTCCATTCCTTTGACAGTCTTTACCAATCCAAGCATCCAAATACCTGCCAGGTTCCCCCCAAGTTATATGTGCTGAGCCTGGCCTTACACCTTTCCCTACATTCCCATCCCATTTGCGCCTCAGCCTACAATCACAGGTTGCACATGCTCCTGAGAGCAAAATGCGCCTTGAAAGGAAGAGAATGGAGCTGCAAGCTGGGTCCGAAAGCACGTATTCTCCACAGAGAGGGAGGTCACGCTTTCTCTGTGCCATCCTCATCCCTCCTGTGGGAGGGGTGACCCGCACCAGGCTGCACCACCGTTCCAGCAATCCCAGCCACTCTTCATCAATAGACAATACAGCCAGAACCGGTGACACACTGAGCCCTGGTGGGGTTCTGTGCATGAGCTACGGAGTCCTGAAATTCGTTGTTCACAATGGAAACAGTGAGAAGTGACGTGTGGCGGCGAGCCCTGCGGTGAGTTTCCAGTATCAATGTGAAGTTACCTGTTTTCTGGGTGACTGACATAGACTACAGCTAAAAACTGTTCCTTAAAAGCCACTGGTGCCGTTTCTTAGCACCAAAGCATGAAGCTTCACAACAAGGGGACATCTCTGTGGAATGCAACAAGACATAAACTCCAGGTAACAATCCCACTAATTAGGTTCTCTTGGCTTAATTAGAAGTGCCTATAGCTATTTACAGCCTGAGAACATATCCAAGGGGAAGAAGATTTTGGCAGAAACCAGAATGTCACAGCGTGATTGACAGCAGCTGTTTGCTGTTCCACAATAAGCCAAACAGCTTATTTTCACCACAGTGTGTTTATTTGTGTTATTCTTATTACTTTGCTTGGGAAAAAAAAGCTGAGTAGATCTTAAAGGTACAGGAAAACTGTGCACATGCATTTTCTGGGCATATTAAGTTCTGCAAGCTGTCCTGTGACTGGGAGCTCCTCCAGGCGTGAGGAGCTACACGACCATATTTAAGTGAGTCTAGGTGCTGGTGAACTGTTGCATTTGTTGGCAGGAAAAAAAGCCAGAACTTTTAAAGATGGTACCTGATATGGATTAAGCCATATCAAAGTTCTCATATAAGCTGCAGGGATCAAGAAATCCCTTTTAAGATGCTTTCAACATCCTACAACACACAAGCCATTTCAAGAGAGGGACCACAGCTTCCATTTTGCTGAAATGAGGTTTTATATTTAAACTAATGCTTAGAAGAATAGCAAGCAAATAAGAAATTGCAGACAAGGACAGGTATTCAGCAGATAAGTGATCTAGGCAGGCTCTCACACTGATCAATCACCTCCAACGGGAGGCTGAGGAGGTTATCTCCCTCCTCTCCTGGTAGCGTCATCCCCAGGAGAGGCAGTGAGGTGGGATCATGCTGGGTAACAGCTGTGTGATTTTCTGATTTTATCAGACCAATGGAGAAAGCAGGGTGGGGTCAAGCAACGACGTTACTATCCCTGTACTTCTAGCAAAGGTGAAAGTACAAGCTGTGGGGTTTTGGTTTCTTGGGTCATCTGGCAAGGAGACCTAACGCAATAAGGAAGGAGTGATGGGAACAAGCTCATCATATCATCGGCAAACCAAAAAGATTTAATGTAAGGCTTAGTTTCTTTATATGTATAATTATATATTCTTCTATTTATATATAAGTGATGAAGGTAAATGGCCACCTGCAGAGGCGTGTCCTCTTCTGTATCTCAGCACAGAAGGGGAGGGGAGGAGATGGCTGAGCCCTCTGGAAGGCCACATACCTCTGCCTCCCCATCTCCTCCTGAAGCGCTGGGACACAGGAAACATTTCCCAATACCAAGTGTCCATGGAAAAATAAACCCAAGTGAGCAGCAGGAGCCCTCTGCATGAGTCAGCTCCCATGGAGGCAAAACCCTTCAGAAACCCCAGCAGGAAACATTCCCTTTCTGTTCAAGGTGTGGGACGAAACACTATCAGAGATTTTCTTTTCAGCCTTTAATTTCTGCGAGCCATGGGAGGCGCAGCAGAGGTGCTGCACTCCTTAGGCTTCCTGCTGGGACACACGGAGGTTTGCCTAAGGAGAAACACGTTATGGGTATTGAAGGGATACTGGTTTATTGAACTTCAGAGTGGAGCTGGAAGCCATGACATTGCCAGAAATTAAACTCCAGCTCGTTATTGAACAGGAGCCAAGTGCTCCACTCAGCTCTGACCCTGTTTGTGTTGCAAGAAAACGAAGAAAAATTTTGCCAATTTTCCTGTGGAATAAGGGGTGAAGCAGCAGAAGTGCTGAGACTCACACACCCCACCCCAGCTCTGCAGCGCCCACAGCACCACCAGCTTTGTAACGGGTTTCATGCATCCTTCAAAAGTCCACATGCACGTAGCCATTGCTTTTGCCCCAAGGGAGTGACCACACTCACCGCACAGCTCCTTGGTGTCCACATTGCTGGAAGAGGGGGAGGACGAGGCAGGGGAAGAAGCAGGGAAAAGAAAGAGAGAGAAAAAAGATTTTAATGTAAAGGACAAAGGATACAGTTCAGATTTCTGCAGGTTTAACCCCAGATACCCACCTGAAATGTCACCCACCCCTCGTCATCCCCAGTCACTGGTGGGGACAGCCTAAGGAGAAGGCAATGGTTGGTGCCACTCAGAGCATCCTCACACCTCTGCATCTTCAGCATCTGCACAGTCAGGATGGGTTCACACATTATTTTGGACAACCCCTGAGGGGAAAAAGGGGCCCTGTGCCTATAGAAGACTCTGTACCCACGCGGCACAGCAACTCCCCTGCCTTCCTCCCAAATATCCACCCTGGCAACATCCCGACGAGGTCCCCACTGTGGCACCGGAACCCGTTTGTTCCCATTTGCTTGGAACAAAAATGGGCACAATTAACTTATCTAGATAGGTCAACATTCCTGGATTCTACCCTTGCAAAGCGTCCACGGGGAGTTCCAGTTCCTGCCTGAGATTCCCTCCAGGCAAAATTGCACAATTATTTCTTAATACATGAACATTTAGTTTACCTAATGACAACTCAATAGCCAACCTGCTCAGGAAATAAAGGTTGCTGCTAATCTCTTTGTGCCTCAGATTCCCACACAATTATTAGTGCTGTTCAAGCACTGGAAAGATCTCTTAATAGAATTATATTTTATCAATCCATTTATGTCCTAGAAAGCTATTTCTTTAACTAAAGTCACCCAGGCTCTGGCTGACCTGCCGACATAAGTGGATTAGGGAAAGAGATGTTTTCAATACCGCTTTCAGCAGCAGCTACCTCTCACAGTCCTGCCGTGAATCCCAAAATCCTCCCAACCGCTCACCCGTGCCGTGACCAACAGGGATGCTCCCAGCAGTGGGCTCTTCCCTCCCTCCATGACCTGAAGCTTTCACTCACTGCTGGCCCTCTCTTGGGATGAGACATCCTTCTGAAGGGACAATGTGTGGTGGGAAAGCCTTAATTTGGGATTGCTCTTCACTACCAAGGTCATGTTGAACTCTGTCATTGAGGACTCACAACACGAAGCATGGTGCCTTTGCAGAAAAGAGAAAATTCAGGTGGGGGAAGAAACACAGGAGATGTATTTCCAACACCAGTACAGCCCCACACCCACCTGAGGACCACTAATGGTCTTTCATCAAAGTTCTCACGGGCTGGTTAGTAAACGCCAGCACAGAGCCTGGGAAGTCAACTGATACGCTCAGGCACAGGCTTAGTTTTTACATTAGCATCATCCACAAAGTCTTTAAATAATATTTTTCAGAAGCCAGTTAGTGTTTATAAACACCTACTGAAGTGGTTATGGGTTTGCAGCTAGGGCACGTTACTGAGAAAAAAAATCAATTATTGTATTCCATGTGGTTTTGCATTGTAATAATTGACCTGCTACTGCCAAAAATGGTCTTTTATTTCCCCCATCCTGCCATCATATTATTTAACTTAATTGTGCTTGAATGTCAACTTGGCTGAGAAGCGGCTTTTAATTTTAAGCCATCTTGCATTAAGAATAAACCTAATCCAAGAAATTACAGAAGTCATGAGAGGACTTAATAAAAAATATGATAATGTTCAGATGAAAATTTATAAGAAATCAACGGGTACTTGAGCACGACCCATGGCATTTCCTGGGATTTTTCCATCCCACAGGAGTGTGTCCATCAGGAACATTGCAGCCATGTCTCCACCAGTGTTATGGGGCTTTTATTGCCCAAATGCCGTGGGTTATGCCAGTAGGGTTTTTTTATGCTGAAAGTATTCAGGATCTGGGTTTCAAGCTTCAGCTCCCCACAAATACCCTGGGCATCCCTAACCCTTCATCCCAGCGCTGACCTTTAGCAGAGATTGTCGGAGTGGTTGCATATCAAGAAGCCCTTCAACATGAAAACATTTAGGCAAGCATTAGCTACCAATTTTTTTTAAGCTGCCAGATAGTCAACATGCCCATAAGCCACAATAAATGAAAAAGCAAAATAGGAACAAGTTATTCTGATTTTTCCAGAAAAAAAGAAAGAAATCTTTCAGCTACCAGAGCACTTGGCTGTGAATTAGCTTTTAATTTTAAGCATTCTTACATTAAAAGTGTGACTAATTAAAGAACTTATTGAAGCCATAACCCAACTAAGTAAGCAGAATATAGTAACATTCAAATGGAACTTTAAATGAAGAAAACATTAGACACTTCTGTGTTTCACTTTTTTTTTTTTCTGCAAAATAGAGGCCACATCTATCTGATCTCATTCCAAAACAAAAGTTTTTCTTTCAAAGTAAAAAAAAAAAATCAAGAAAATCCAAGTCTTTTTGGTTTCAGGCCTTTTTCTCTGCTTTCCAATCAATGAAGCTGTAACGTGCAGCAGCACAAGCTTGCATCCCCAGTTTTGCTGAGGATGTGCACCCTTGGAGATTACTTTCCAAGGCAAAGATATACTTTGGAGATCCTCCATTTGCCTCTTGGGAGCGAATTCCTCCGACAGAAATACGAGCCAAACACGAGAGCTCAGCTTTCAACCTAGAGCATCTTCTGAAAAATCAGAGTCCAAGCTATAAACTAATTTGGCCACAAAAAGGACTGTTTATTGCTCACCACCCGCCACCATTTAAATACACTGGGATAATTTGACCAGATAAACATATTGGCAATAGGGAAATAGTTTTCCCTGCTGGTTCACATTCAACTATTTCAAAGAATAAGTCCTCAAAGCGTGATACTCCTCCCTCATACGTGGGAGTTTAAAGAGCAACAACCATGCTGAGAGAGCATCTCCTCAGTGGGCTTAATTAAATGAAATTGCCCAGAGGGTAATTACTGCCGCACAACCAGCAAGAGGAGGAGGCTTCCCAGAGCAATCGCTGTGCCTCCTGCCTACTCCACAGAGAAATACATTTCTCCCCCCAAAATCACACTCAATGTTAAAATGCACCTGAGCAAACGAGGATCCCTGGGAAGTCACCTCTTTGCCTAACCACATCCCTGATTGCAGATTACCCAGGGGATGGGCTTCTATAAGAGTTCTGCTGACTTTCTGCTGCTTTTTCATTGGTTCAAAGCACTTTTAAGCTGTTTTTCTTCTCTACCTGCCTTTCTTGAAACACATTGCCATTTTTCAGACTTTCTCCTGGGGAAAGGCGGGGTGGCAACACCAGACAGGGGGCACATTGCAGCTGGGGGTCTGATAGCCCAGGGATTGTGAGCTCAAGCTGAGCATCCTGGCAGCCAGATCTCTGGGTGGGTGCAGGTCCCCCATGACACCTCCAGGTCTCAGTTCAGAGGCTCCAGCTACATTGGTCCAGATCAGCCCAACACTTTGTTTAAACAAATCAACTTTTTCCAGCAAGAAGAAAAAAAAAAAAAAAAAGAAAGATATTTCTGGAAATTCCCCACCATGATTATTTGCTTTAGTTCTTAATAAGCAAGCCCAGTGCAGCGCAGCACTGGAAGGGGTTACCCAGAGAGCATTCCAGGAGGTCTTCAGGACTCAGCATGGCAAAAGCAGGGCTGTCCTGGTCTAGTGCTGGTGGCAGTCCCAATACTAGGGACTAGAGCCCTGCAGAGGCCCCTTCCAACCAAAACGGCCTTGTGTCTACCACCCAGCATCTCTCCCTCTCTTTCCCAGCATCTCCCTAAGGCAAGGCTGATGGTCTCTGACTTGCTGCTTTTAACACGTTTCTCCAGGCTTCTCTTCAATTATAGAAAGAAGCAGAAAAGTTATCTCAGAATGGAAAAGATAACGTGGAGGAACGGAGCGTGAAATTCCCTTCCTGGATTCCAGCTCAGCCAAGGGAAGATGTCCCAGGCTCTCCCAATGGGCGGCACAATCAAAAACATAATGGGAATTCAGAAGTTGCAAATACATCAAAGTCTCATCTTCACAGTGTATTTCTCATACAAATCGCTGCCTGGATGTGCTGCTCAAATGCCACTCAACACCTGATCAGCTTCAGCTGAAGATAATAACTCTTTTATTTGGGCAGATGAAAGGTTTGCATCAGCAGCCACACAGCTTAGTTGCTTCACCAGCACAGAAAATGGAGGTTTTTCCGAAATCACGTTCTACTTTTATTTCCATCTTCAATTCACAGCTTTGGGTTTGCTACAAGGCTTCAAATGAGCATGGAAACAAATTATCCTCTAGCGCTAGCCACCTGCAAAACTCATTTTCATTTAGGAAAGACTAAAAAAAAACATGTGCAGCTGGAAAGTATTGTATCTGATGATACGTCTTCTAGTCCCAGCAGCAACAGCGCTGTGTTATCTCAGCACCTCAGAAGTGGAAAATGTACATCTAGGTGCCTACTAAAGGGTCACAGATGGTCACTCTTGATCATCAGTTTCTGAACTCAAAGAAACATTTTTACACAAACCCCAGAGTGAGAGAAATTATTCCAGGCAAAGCATGAGAAATACCAAATACTGGATGTCAGCCAGGAGCTGAATAACTTTAATTCTAAAGAACTAAGCAACTTTCCAAGCTCTTCATTGTACTCTTCTGGAGAATCCTGCTAAATCCTTCCCAAGACCTACCCAAGTACCTCCTTCACCTGCCCACTCGCTTTACAGCAAAAACCCACCGCTCTTATGGTACAAAGTAAAAAAAGGACTTCCAAAATCTGAGCTGCCACACGCATAAACCATATGCCAAGGCTGTCCACAACCAGATGCGCATCCAGCCATCTTTGAATGACACAGGCAGACAAGTATTCATAACATATGTTAGTTTTGGCTTTAATTTCTGCCATGGCAAACTGGCAGTCAGGACTCTGGTGCCCACCTGGCTCTTGCTTTAAAGGATGGTCTGTATCTCCTGCCAAATGTCCCTGATTCCTGCATGAAATAAATTTAAAATGTATTCTGTGGTGCATTTCAGCAGGAATAATTCAAAGGTGCATATACCGGCACGAGCATGCTTGTCCCACACACAATTCAGTACAATCGATAAATAGAGTGAGCAGCGAGTCTTAAATAACCCAGCAGGTATTTCTCCTTCAGCTCTGCTTTTTCCAGCAGGGCAGGGAGTAGCACCTATTTAAATGCCCAGAAGGGACGGAAGAGAGCCCATTTGCATGAGCTCATACAGGGTTCACCATCCACTCCAGACAGAGGTTCCTCCCAAAATCCATATTACATGAAATAGAGTCCACATGGATCACCATGTAACTGGGACACTGAGCACAATGATTTAGATCAAAACACCTACAGGGAAGAGCTCCCACGGGGGCTCCTGAAAGGGAGCGAAATGCTGCCTTCTCCAAAACAAAACTAAGAACTTTATTCTTGCCTTGGCACGTGCTCCATCATCGAGCACTCGGGGAGCATAGTAAGGGGGGGCTGAAAGCCCCAGCAGTGAATCATGTCTTTTCTCCCAAGTGCTGGTACCACAGAGAAGAAAAAATAGGGACAAAGAATTGCCCAGAAACAGAGAGAAGTGAAAGGAGAATTTTGTGTCAAGTTTCCACATATAGATTTTGCATTACGAAGAGCCTAATCACCCATGGTGCATGATTTGGGATTATAACAGCTTCTCGGTACCGTGGGAGACAATCTCTTTCTTCCTACTTGCCCTTGCTATCGGCAGGACTTTTGTTCACCAGTTTGAAGGCTGAAGTCCAGCGTTCCCAAGGATGTTTTTGCCCACTTAAACCCAGGTTGCAAGTCCTTCCTGCTCCTTGCACAGCTTTCCTCAGGATTTGGGCAGATGATGACCAAGATAGGGGCAATTTTGCTTCTCTTCCACACCGCATGGCCACCGTGGCTAATGCTGCTCAGCAAGACAGCGGGGCTGCACTGCAAAACTCTATTCAGACCCACTGAATGTTAGTATTTTAATATTAGTATTTTCTTATGGCTTTCTCTGTGGCGCCTCACCTTGATAAACCATCTGCATTCTCATTAATGCAGACACTGCCCAGATCCAATTTTCAAGCCCTAAGACCATATGCACTGGAAATGTTAGCGCACCAAGTTGTGCACTAGGGCAGCAGAGTGCTCATTACAAGCCGGCAATCTGGAAAAACACTCATTTTTCAAGGTAAACTGAACTGACCTTCAATACAAACAAGCACAGTAAATCTGGCAGGCTCAGGATAAAACACACTCCTTTACTCATTCTGCTCCAAGGCTGCTTCCTACCTACACAAGGAGTCCCTGTGAAGTCGCTGCAGTGTCGCACAGGGAGGCCAGGACAGACCTGTTCTGCCTGCAGAAACACAGAGAGAAACAGGAGGTCCTGGTTCCCTCCTGAGCACTCAGCCCCTGCTGAGTAGGGCTCTCCATGACCAAACCAGACAAAAAGCATCTCACATCCTCACATCTGGAGTTTCAGCATCACAAAAGTCTCCTTTAGGTGACCGTCCAGCATGATGGGAAAGATCAGAAGACCTTCACTCCTTTCTCCACCTCCTCCCCAACGTGGAAGCCCCTGGGCACATCCACGACCATGGCTGGGGGCTCTCCTGGGGACAGTCTCACCTTCAGCAAAGTGCCACATCACGTTACGGCCACCACACAGCCCAGGGTGTAAGGTTCACAGGCAGACCTGCTTACTGGCATCCTTCCCACCATGCCAGAAGATGCTGAGTTCAGCTTGGAGCAACTTTCATACCTTCACAGGAAGGCGTGTGCCTTGTGAAGGTTACTGCAGCTCTGATTGCAAAGGAAAAGAAGGGGGCGGGGGGGGGGGAAGTCTGGTTAGCACTGAATGCTAACTCCTAATTGATTCATCATGACACTGAATCCCACAGGTGGGCAGCACACTTTGGGGAGCAACAGGTCCAAAAAAGCCTGGATGTTCTCCAAAAAGCCTGCGATACCCGAGTGCAGATGTCCTGCCTGGCAGTGTGCTGCAGAAAGGCGGTTGCCATAGCACTCGGCCTGAGTGGTAATTAGGGATGTGACAGGAAGATGTCTCTTCTCTGGCCAATGGCCTTCAAAGCAATTGCAGTTCCCTTGTAGCAGTAATAAACCTCATAAATATGATGCAAAGAGGCTATTAAACTTGCTAAACAGAATCACTGAAGTCCAAAGCCTGCAAAGCCGAGGTACGAACGCAGCAGCCGAAGGGATCTCCATCCCCTGGGACCCCATCTCAATCTCAGCCCCTGGTCTCCCATGAGACCCACCCCCCCTCTCCGAGCACAGCCCCTTACCTCAGCCTTGGTTTCACACTCATCACTGTCCTTGAGCAAAGGCTTTTGGTGTGGATTTTTCTAGGCTTGAAAAAGGGAAAACTCTTCTACGTGCTTTCCAGAGGCTCTCATGAGTGACCCCACCGGCCCCCCTGGGCCACGTGCCCCGTTCCCCTCCCCATGGCCGCGGGCCGTGCACAAGGTGTAAGTGCAGCGAGCACGAGGCCATACACACACAGAGGGGATCAGTTTGCCCGTAGCGCCTACTAACAGCAATGTTCCTGCTGTTCCTCGTGAAGCTGATAAAACCATGGTGGGCACCTTGTCAGCATGGGGAGGATTAAACACCGCTCCATTCATAACACACTTTTTCAGCAGCACAGCACTCAGAGTTTCCTTTTCCTTTCAGGGAATCAATATCCACCATGAAGATAGAGACTGTTACAACATAACACGTTATTTGCTTAGTTTTGCATTTTTAAAGACTCCCATCTGTTGCTATATTTCAAGGCCAGTTCAGTTCCTCACTCCCTTGCCAGCCTGATTTATTCTGCAGTCATAGATGTTCATGAAGCACCAGGTCTGCCCTGCGCAAGCCTCCGTGCAACCTCATTTCCTACCTACAGCTGCGGGTCCGGGTCAGAAATAGCACGGTGAAGACCCCAATTGCTTCTCCCACATCCCCAGAAAGTCCCGAGCTGCAAGCCATCCCCTGAGGCAGACCAGATGCTTTATTTCATCAGTGGTTTCATGACAACCAAAATAACATTTTCTATGCAGTGAAGTATTTGACAGAACAAAACATGCAGCTCTGATCATCAAGGGCACCCAGAAAAGTGACTGAATATGGATAAAAATGAAACCAAATGTTCTGGATGCTGTTGGAAAACATGCTCCAAGCTCTCATTAGTTAAAAGAGAAATAAATGTCACTTTAAAAAAAGGCAGGGGCAATAAACTGGCATCTGCGGAGTACCAGACATTTGTTTGCTCATTCATCACCAACTGCAATATGGCATTTCAGGCTGCCAGCCGGTACTAGACCGTTCTGCTTTGTCACACAGCTCCGGAGCTGGGGTCTGGGTACCACCGGTGAGCTGGGCTCAGCATCGCTGCGGCTCTGCCCTGCCTGCCCTATCGCTTCTATAAATTAACATCAAAAATGCAGCAATTTTCCGCAAAGTGCTGATCATGAATCCGAATCCCCGGACCCCATGGACTGCAGGAGAAGCCCAAGGCAGAGATATCCCAAGGCCGCTCTCCCTGCCTGCCCTCCGCAAAGCACTTCAGGCTCAGGGACAACACAGCCTTCTGCAATTCAGTTGTGGGCAAGGGGTTGTCCTCCCCCTATGTATCTAATCGGGCCACCCATGTTAAAAGCAAAAATTGGTGGGGTTGTTTCTGCTCATAGAAGAAAGTTTTGGGTGACAAAGGCTCCTCCTGCATCTCTCTCTGTACCTTGTAAGACCATTTCACAGTCTATTAAAAATAATCAACATCTCTCTCTGCTTTGCCAGAGGTAGCCAGAACCTCAAACCACTCACTTACAAAAGACAAATGTCTTGAAAAGCTCATAAAAACTCTAAACAAGATGACAACACAATAAAATGCCTGTTTACAGTGCAATTGATGTCCTGACAAATATATCAATGCAGCACACTGATTTACTAAGCTTAATCCAACAGTTGGTTTCTAAGCACAGTCATCACTTTAAATAAAACAGACATTTAGTACAGTACTAAACATTTTCAAGTCTCTGCATGTGCCAAATCCCTAATAAATTGCATCTAAATCCTTAACTTTTTTTTTTTTTTGGATGGATGACTTGATCTTGAAAATATCACATCAAAGAAAAGAGGAAACAGGTTTAATTTCAGCCCACAAGTAATTTAGCTGCTAGGAGGGATGGCACTTCCAAATTTATTGAGTTGCCAATTATTATAGACACACTTGGGTCCAGTGTGTGTATACACTGGGTTATAGCAGCTCTCATTCAATTTATCCCCAGGCAGAGCCAGGAAAAACTGGAACTGTAACCCTTGAAGGAGGGGTGGTACGCGCCGTGCTCAGCACAGAGGCAGCACAGGCCACCCCTTTGCTCTCACAGTATTTCCACCAGCGCCGCTTCGGAAACACAGCATGGTTTTTTGACGTATTTCCGTCATGTTGCATTGAGATAACTGACTATTTAATTTTGGCACCCTGGTCCCATGCAGAGCCAGTATTTTCAGCCTGCGTCCTGCACCACAGCCTGCTTTAAACTCAGCTCTTTGTCTCGCATATGCCTTTCATGAACAGCAAGCACAGCAATTGCGTCTGAGTTAACGATGCATCAATTTTGCTGTCAGGCTTGTGCAAATTGATCAGCCTCAAGACAGACTTTTAAATACCAGCCGCTTGTGATGCATTTGGACCACTCTGTAACGTCAACTCTATTAGTGGGATAGATACTGTAACTATTTTGGTCTATTCAAAGAGGGATGCCCTGTTGGGGGGGAAATAAAAAATAAAACCAGGAAGGAAAAGAGTATTTTCAATCTATGATGCTCATTTACAAAATCACGAGGTAGCTCTCCTGCCATGGAGTGCTTGATAAAGTGCTTTAAAAAACAAACAGAAAGTTGTCCAGATGAGCTCACATCCACCACTCAGCCTTTGCCCCCACGAGTGTTTTCCCACTCTTGCCAGTTCAATAATATTTTCCCAGCTGCTCTGTTAAAAGCCAACAACATCCACAAGCATGTTAAGGCCTAATCCACATTCAGCTAGGACCGCTTCATTGCAGTGGCAATCTGAGCAGATAACAGATTGCATTGATGCAGCACTTCTTCTTCTCCAAGTTGTGATGCTGGAGGGGCTCAGGTCATCTCCCCACCAAACACACAGGGAACTTCAGGGCACTTGCAAAGCCAGTGCTGCTCTTCGATGTCCACCATGCCAGGGTGGCAATGATAAACCAGTTATAAATGCAATAATAAACCATTTATAAAGGCAGAAAAGATTTATGCATTCATAACAGGGACTGGAAATCACTGCCTGGATTTCAGAGTGGTACCGCGCTGGACCCTGCAGGACCGAGCTACCTGCTGCTGACCTGGACCTCCCAAGGTAAGAAAGCCAAGGGACATCATGATTTTTCACCTTCACAGGAGCAGGTTAGTGGCACTGTGACTTGCAGCAAAGCTATACTTCAGCTGTTTTTTCACAAACTTCCCTCCACTTCTTGGTCATAGAATTACAGAATGGTTTAGGTTGGAAGGGACCTTAACGATCATCTAGTCCCACCCCCTGCTCTGGGCAGGGACACCTCCCACCAGACCAGGTTGCTCCAAGCCCCATCCAGCCTGGCCTTGAACCCCTCCAGGGATGGGGCAGCCACAGCTTCTCGGGTCCTCCTGTTTCCTTCAAAAGAAGTAACCACTTATGCATGTTTTAAACCCCTTGTTATTTCTTTTAGCTCAATTTTCAAAGCAAACCATTAAAACAATCAAATACTCCTTCCTTTTTTTGGGAGGAGCGGGTCCCTCAGGACTTTTTGCACAACCTGCCAACAGTACAAGTCAGTCAGAAATGGCCTTTTTTGATGAACAAATGTTTAACATTTTGCCTATTTCTACTTGATACAGAAGCCTGGACTAATCTGGTTTCTATTTGTAATCTCTGTAATATTGAGCTGCAAAAGAGACGGGGTAAAACTAATTGTTTGGATCTCAACTGAATGATTTGCTAATTGCCAGAAGCAAATGGTAAGATATTGAGAGCATGAGTTAAAATTAAATCAGCTTCCTCCTCCTTTTAGATTTCGCAGGTATCTTGGTTATCACCAAAGCTGTATGTAGGAGAGGAAGATATCAGAGCAACAAACGTGCCGGTTTGGATACATGACACACAACTGGCAGGAAACTAGTAAAAGAATAGTAAAGCAAGAAATCCCTGTACTCTGCTGCCTGTATGTTCCCAATATCTTCGTTTCTCATGTATTCTCTTCTCCTGCCACTGAAAAATGACCTGGAAAAACCTCTTCCCAAGCTCAGTCCCAAAGCAGGTGGCTTGCTCTGCCTATAAAGCAGCAGCTGAACACATCCGCTGCTTTACCGTGGTGCCCTCTGCACGCTTATTCAGAAAAAAACCCCACAGGGATAAATTTGTAAGACTGGAGCATAAACCAGAATGCTATGATCTCTTTGAATGCCTAAATAACTCGAACACAAGCAGCTGATTAGAGTTAAATATCCTAGTCACTTCTATGGTTTTAATGCAAGATCTTGGTATCTTTCCATTCCCGAGAAAAGAAAAATCTCTGATGCAGAACAGCCCAGCACAGTCCAAAAAACCAAGCTGCTGAGCCCCAGTCCCAGCTAGAAAGCCCTCTGGTGCGACACTTCTCTATCCTGTTTGCAGAGACAAACCCTGCTCCACACCCTCCACAGCCAACACCAGCCCGCTGCTCCCAGCCCAAATCTGCCTTGCTGCTGGTAGCTCCCTCCAGGGACCCTGTCAAGAAGCTGCCTGGGAAAATACCTGGGAAATACGATTAGAAATAGAAAAATGTTCTCAAGTGTTTGTTCAGATGAGTCTCTGTGCAGTTTTTCCAGCTTTGTGTTTCTCCCAGTGACCTTCCCAGTGAGTGGTTTGTTTTAAAAGCCCCTTTTCTTCAGTGAGCCTGCAATGTCCTGTAGCTCTATCAGCATGCAGCTGCTGAGCACCAGCTTTGGCACCAAGTATTTCTTCACTTAAATCAAAAGTAGAGCAGAGCATAGCATAAGTGACATGTCGGCACAGAGAAGAATAAGCTAGGACTCAAAAACCATCTTCCACATAAACAGAAAGAACAAAATCCACCAAATGCCCACACTCTCAAGCGCCAGAAATAAGAGCCAGACGTATAATTTTTGTGCAATCTTTTTGTCCCTTTCAGAAGAGACAAGAACTGTCTCTTGAATCAGTTAATCAAAATCTCAGCTGATTATACCATCCGCAGTTTGTTTCCCAGAGAGCTAATTGAGAACATTCAATATTCAAAAATTAAGTTGGTTTCAATGGATGCATCCATCTCCATAGTGTGGTCTTTGGGCTTCCAGACAAATCCAGCACACAACTGAATCAGGTTTGCAAATAGCCAAGACGGGGGAGGGAAAGAAAAAATATAATCATAATCATTATTGTTCCTTGCCCAAGAAGTGGAAGTACTTTCTTTTCAAATTTGAGAGGGCTGGACTACAGAAACCTGGAAAAAAAGCACGGGCAGCAGAGCACTGCTGCTAAAATCTCCATGCCCACATCTATCAGATGGAGTCTCCTCCATCACCAAACGACTCCAGACCTGATGTAGGTTGTGGGAAGGCAAAGCATCTCAGAGGGGTATGCCTGGGGGGACTGTGGTATCCAAGCAAAGTGGTAACAACAGACCTTTTCCACCAGAGGAAAATAATCACTGGAGCAGAAGGACAGCAGGCGAAGGTACTGAAGGTGTCCAGGTCTGGAGCAGGGTTGTGTGCTGGAAAGAGGGTGTTCAGAAACCCCATGTTCACTTGTGATGATGTGAACCTCTGTTTCTGCCCAGGTTACCAGCTGGAGCACAAGGTGCAGCTTCAGCTTGCACACATCAGGCTCCCTTGCAAGCTATTCCCTGCTTGCTGTTCGCTTGGGAACAGACTTCGAACTCCTTGGCCACTGACCCCACCAGAATGCCACATTGCTCTTAGACAAACACCACGAGCTTTCAGAGCTCAGAGTACCACTGAGCCAGGGAGCTGCAGGGCTGCTACCAAGACATCTTCCTTTGGCTCTTCTCATGGGGAACAGCATCAGTCTGGACCCCCAGCTACACCTTGCCAGCATCTCCTCCCACTCTTTGGATGCTGATCACCATTGCAGAGCATCAAGCTGCACGGCCACAGGCACTGAGCCTTATCTGTTTGCACAGGGTCTAATGTAAACCGATTTTACTCTCTGCAATCTTACTACTCGCTGCAATCAAGTAACGGAGAAACAAAATTCATCTGTGCAGGCATCAGCCCAATTTTGAGAGTTTCTGGCTCTGCAAATGCCCTGATGATGTTTGCAGAGGGTAGAAATCAGAGAAGAGCTGGGGGATGTTTCCTAGCTGAGCTAGAGGAGGAAGGGGCCTGGGGAGGCCAGGCAGGAGGAACGCATGCTGCCGTGCTCCCTCCCTCTCCTAGCACCGATGCTCCACACGCCTCCAGCACGAAACACACACCACAACCAGCAACTCACAACTGCAGGAGGCAGCTTGCCCCTGCTCATATTCCTCATTAACGCTGACACAATCTTAACAGCTTCTCCTGCATGATTAACTTGTCCCTCGTTTGCTCTGCTTCCATCAACCTTGAGTAAGCGGCTCTCGCAGTGGGGCCCTGAGGATCAGCTGTCCCACTGTGCCAGCCCAGGGACAGACCCATCTCATCAGCTTTGTCAGGCAGCAGGTCGCCCCCACCAACAACAGCTCTGTCTCGGATTGCGGCTGTTTAAACACCTTGCGCAGGTCCAGGTACCCCCAATCTGCCTGTGAAAGCTCCCACCCAAAGCTCCCACCCTGTCCACGCCAGCATCTCAGGGCTCTCGAAACCCTGGAGCTGAATCCATCACTGGAAGCAGCATGGCTGGGCCAGCACAGTGCTCTCTGAGCTTCCTGCTTCTCAGCAGAACTAATTAGCACAGGTAGAGAAGCTCATCAGCATCGTTACCTGATTCTGAGGTGGCCCTACACAGCCATGTCTCCGTTAGCTCTGGGGCTCAACACAGCACTTGGGCTGGTAGCCGCCCGCCCCGTACCCCACAGCCCTGCACCCCACAGCAACCCCAAACTACTCCGATTTGTAATACAGCTCCCTGTGGTATCTGGTCAGGGGAGGAAGGTGGCTCCTTGTCTCCAAGGAGGAGGATGTTCAGTATCCAAAGGTTGACATTTTCCCATCCATCCCCCATCCCAGCACAGCCCTGTGTAACCTCCACGAAGGGCAGGAGGCGACATGCTGCTGAAAATTGTCTTCGGTTCTCCATTTGTCACAATCCTCCAGCAAAAGTGACAGTCTGGGGAAGCTGTGAAGGGCTTCTAAGAAGAGATACCGCTTCTGCTAATTATCCTACACGCACGCCCCAACCTTTCCTGTGTTTGCCACTGGAGAGAAGAGCTCATTTGGAGAAGGGGGGAGGGGAGGAATAAAGCAATTAAAAGAAGAGCTTTAAGCCTAGTGAAGCGATAACAAATGACAGAGCAGCAGAACACTAATGCCATGTTCTTGGCTCCTTGTGAATGGACCTGTACAGCTCATTGGAGAGAAGTCCTGCTCCAGTGAGCAGATCTCTCCCTGAAGGATTGTCCTTTGCAGCTATGAAAAACGTACGAGACAGAAAAGGAATTTTTAAAATCCCCTGCCAGGACTAAATTAGTTTGGTCAACAGCCACACCTGACCTCCCCCTGCTTTCACAAGGACTGAGAGGGGCTCCTTCCTTCCGAGGGGCTGCAGAGTGGGTGTCAGCGCTGGCCCAGGGATCGGGAGCAAGACGGGAACCGTGGGTCAGGCAAAGCAAGTTTCACCCAGTATCACAGTAACAGGTTGAAAGGGTTTCATCTGACCATTTGTGATCCTAAAACTGGTTTGGCTTTCCATTTGCGACAACTTTTTCCTTTTAAAATTGATACATATCATTAGAAAAGGTAGGAAAAGTTGTAGATCATACTGCAAATACAATAGGACTTCCCAGGTGAACATTAATCTAATGTTTTCTAAAGCCCTGTTCTGCCACTAAACCAAATATATGTATTTTTAAATATGTGTCTACATATCATACACATAATTTGTGCAATTCCAGTAGCATTGATATTAATAGTAACATATCATTACCTCCCCATTAATCTTCAGGCAGCTCCCCATAAAGCGCTGCTGAAACCTCCTGAAATAGCAGCTAAAACCAATAATGAAAAACCACCTAGCAACATCTTGCTTTTGCCTCCTGCCTCAGCTGGGAGGGAAGAAGGGCAGCTAGTGTGAGCAATAGAGAGAAAAACGCCACTTGATCATTGTTTTTAAGCAACAGCAGGTTTACAAACATAATTTTGCCAAAAAAAAGGGGATTTAAATATGTGACACATTTTGCACGCTCCTGCTGCCAGATGAAATAACCAGCAATGACGGGACTTGCAGCACGTCCTCGCACCCTGCCATGGATGGCAGGTTCTCTTACAGACATACCTGATAATAAAACAGGTGTTTGGAGCCCATGCCCACCATACCACATCATTACCTTCCTAGAGACACTTCCCAGGCAGCCAAGAAGAAAGAAAGAACCTTGCTTATGCCCCTGGGCTATTTGGGGTATCTCAGTTCAGTTCAACATCCTCCTAACCACACCTTGCGGGCAACGAGGTGTTTTGTAGAGGACTGTGATTCCCAAGACAGAAGCCCACCTCCCAGCTGCAGCACACTGCGACTGACTCTCCACAGTGATTCCTTCATCATTAACCAACCTCATCTTTCCACTCATCTGCCCAATTTTTCTCCTTTCCGCTGTCTTCCCAACTAAAGCAAGTCAAGAAACTGATACAGACATTCATTTTGTCTGCTCCAGTAAGGCAGTTCCCTGCTCCTAAAAATACTCCAGGAAATCGAATCAACATTTTGTAATTTGGCTGGTAACAGCAATTACTAATAATCAGCAGGAACATAATTTTCTTCATTTTCTACTCTAGCTGTAATGTAATTTCAATAGCAAACTGTTTCGCACACTAAACAAACATCATGAGCAATATGAGAAAAACAGAGATAAAAGGGAGTATCAAAAAACAGCTTTAAAAATAAGCAAACTTCTATCAGATTGCACATGATGGTTATTCAAATGGCCTTTTGGAAAGATAAAGTTAATATTGTTCCTTTTTCCCCTGTAAAATAGAAAAATGAAAGCTCCACTCTTCTTGCTCGATAGCAGCAGCACTTGAAACTACCACCCTAACCCTTGGGCACACTGGAGGCTGGAGGCAGCATCCTTCCTGCCTGATATACCTGCAGCCCTGCCGATTTACTGTGTGGAGAACAGAAGACAGGGCAAGGTGAAGAGCACACACACAACTTGAAGGACTGTACTAGATGCAAGACTGCAGTCAACAAACTACTCGTTTCATAGTGAAAAAGCACTTCTGCAGAAGGAAGCTTGTCTCTGAAACAGGTTTTCTGGAAACCAACAGCACTCTTGCAGTAAAAAAATGAGGAATATTTTCTTCCCCCAACTTGATAAATTTGCTGTAGGTGTCTACGCTTTCCAAATCCATAAGCAAGTGCCAATTTCATACAAGGATTTAACTTGGAAGGGTGACCAACTCATTGCTTCTCCTTCCAGCCAAGAAAGGCAGATGCTACAGTGCTCTGTGCAAGTATTGGTCCCTAACAGGTGTTGATGACTGAATCAAGCCATCTTGGCGGAAGAAAAACGCTACTGAACTGTGGGAACTCTTGCCATGCTCAGAAGCTGCTCAGCAAGACCCTGCTTGCCAGCAGCACTGGTGCACGACACTTAGAAGTAGCACATTTTCTCGCTGTCCATTTTAGAAGAAATCCCTTACTGAGGCTCGGGGCAAGCTGCAGATTCTGTACAGTCCCCAAGTAAAAAGGGACTGCAATCCAATTTCAACAAGTCGCATTTCAAGAAAGTCAGAAGAAACACCCACACTCTCACCCCCCATATATCTTGATTTACATACCAGCTGTCTGCATCCTTTCAAAGGCCAGATGAACTTCGATAAGCTCAGGCAATGCTATAAATTTTTCATAAGAGAGGCAGGTGAGCACCCGAGTCCCAGAGTCTATAGAGAGCCCACCTGGAAGCATCACCTGCAGCTCGATAAATAGACCCACAACACATAAGGCAGCATCTAGTGTCCATTGAAAAGTAACCATTGGAAGGGATGGATTACTCTCAGCAAATTTTAATAACAAGATCGCTTAAGTTCCGTTGATTAATTATTCAGCGAATAGTACATACCAAGCTGGTCTTTGGCATTTCTGACCTTAGAATAAACTTTGGGAAATACACACATTGGAAAGATGGAATTTTGAGAAACCTCACATTTATTTTGCTTTCAGAAACGTCTTCAGCAGCAGCCCCTGTACCAGGAGGATGAGCTTTAAATATTCTGCTTTGATCCAGCAGACTCTAGAACAGTCGCTCTTTCCAGGGGATATTTTGGATGGGTGGCAAAGCATGCACCCCCCGCATGGACAAGACTCTATCTACCTGCTGCCAGAAAGCTTTATAATTAACCAGCCCGTTATTTTTTTAAGCACTTACTGCAAGACATTTGAAATTGGATTCTCTTTTCATCTGCTTTTTGGACAGATTTTTTTCTCTCTAGAGGAGTAAGAGTCACACTGGAATATGACTCAAAGCTGGCTTTCTTTTATATTTCTAAAGAGCCTAAGCTATTCAGGCTTTTGAAGAGGATTTCTCTTGGAAAGAGAAAACCCCACCAGTGGGCTGTGCCCTTTGAGTTGGTGCCAGTGCTGCCATCAGCTGCTGGCAGGGGGGCTCCCACTGGAGCCTCACAGACCACATGGCTTCATGTTGATCCCAAACACCCCCAGTGCCAGAGACTTAGGGGGCTCACAGACACCTCAGACCCCACCAAAGGCAAAGGCAGTCAGAGGCGGCACTGAGGGAGAGACAGCAAATGCAGGTGGAGGGGCAGCTAATGAGTTTATCACCTTAATTTGATCGCTGGATGCAGCTTGCAAAAGCTTGATTCTCAGCGAGTGTGGTCAGGTGGCACGTTTAGTTTCAACTTTGATGTAACATCAAACTAAAGCATGCCTAGAGCCCTCCTCTGCCATCCTTTTCCCCTGCTGCTATTGCAGCTGTGATGCTGACAGCGCAGTGCTGGTCGTATTGCTGGAGCGGGTCCAGAGAAGGGCAACGGAGCTGATGAGGGGTCTGGAGCACAAGTCTTGTGAGGAGCAGCTGAGGGAGCTGGGGGTGTTCAGCCTGGAGAAAAGGAGGCTGAGGGGAGACCTTCTCCCTCTCTACAACTCCCTGAAAGGAGGGTGTAGCCAGGGGGGGCAGTCTCTTCTCCCAAGGAACAAGCAAAAGGACAAGAGGAAATGGCCTCAAGTTGCACCAGGGGAGATTTAGGATAGATATTATGAAAAATTTCTTCACCAAAAGGGTTGTCAAGCATTGGAATGGGCTGCCCAGGGAAGTGGTGCAGTCACCATCCCTGGAGGTATTTAAAAGCCGGTCAGACGTGGTGCTGAGGGACATGGTTTAGAGGCGGACTTGGCAGTGCTAGGTTAATGGTTGGACTTGATGATATTAAAGGTCTCTTTCAACCATAATGATTCTATGATTCTATGATCTGTCCCCTTGCTCCTTGCCCAGGCTTTGTGCAGACAGAAGTGCAGCCACATCAGGCTGCTGGGGTCAGAGTAGAGACAAAGCACCATCAACAGTGGCTGCAGGGCTTGGGCTGGCCTCCATGGAGCTGAATTCCAACTCTACCCACTGCTAGAAGGACCGCTGCACCCGGGGATATTTTGGATGGGAGGCAAAGCAGGCATGGTCCAAGTGCAGGGGATACAGAGAGATCACAAAGAGACAAGGCCACAAATCATTCCAGTTTTTTGTGTGTGAAATAGCTGGATAGGACAATGCATACAGAGGTTCACACAGTCACCTTTATATAGCACAACGAAGCTTTTAGATAAAGTCGAAAAGCTGAAGAGCCATTTAAATTACCCTCATGACTAAAACTAAGCATCATCTCAGATGCCATAAAGATCAGGTTGCACTAAAGAAAATGGCCTGAAAAAAACACCAAGACAAAAGGAGTCCTAGCGGCCACCATGATGAGACACAAACCAAGCAGAAATGGAGATTTTGCCGAGTTTTGCAAAGTGAGTTGCACTCCTGCAGCCTCCAGGGTGCTTAGCTCTCCGGACCAGCGCTGCCGCTGCACATTAATGCAACGATCCAAAGGCTCTGTGAAACTGGGGAGTGTCAGCACAGGAAACTTACTTGGTGTTGTCAGAGTCAATGGTATGAAAGAGCTTCTCAAGTTCTTCTTCGTTGAGCGTCCCGTCAGAGAAAAAGGCCTGGAACTCCTCCAGGGAGAGCTTCCCATCATCTGCAAACAGCAAAACAGCCACTGTTAGGGAACAGGCAAAACAAGGGGCACAACAACTGACAATCAAGAATTATGTTCAGATTTAAATGTTCAGACCAAAAATTATCTCCAAGTGCTTCTGCAGAACCGGCCCTCAAGCAATGCAGTGCTCACTGGGTACAGGGTGGACTGGCAGGCGAAGCTGCATTGCTCCTGGGTATGGATGCACTGGCTGTTAGCAACTAATTGGGCTATTAACCCAAAGCATGACTCAAGCCTAAAGAGGAAAGCCTGCAAGCTTCATCCTAAAACTGAATTACGTTTAATAAATTATGGAGTGCTTTGTCTACCCTATGTTTGAGTGATGCAGGGTGCTTATTAAGGAACATATAATAGACAGGCAAAGACCCAGGGCTGGAATTAATGATAGACCCAGCAGTATCTTTTGCCATCTCCATCCAGCTGCATCTTCTCCAACACGGTGCATCTCCCAGCTCTGCGCAGAAATGCAAAATAGCAGCTACCAAACATAACAAGACATGTGTTGCTTCAGTTGTCAGCTGTTTAAACACACAAAGACTGTGTCAACTTAACGTTGTGCCTTTACTTCTAAAGGGACCTGATGACGCACAGAAGCCATCTGCCTGGCCATACGGGCTTACAGCTTGCTGGCTGCCTTTTGGCAAACCTACTGGCCTGCGAAGGAGTCACGAGACAGAGGTTTAATAACGTTCTCCTGGGCACCTAGAGAGGAACTTGCAGTAATTTCAGCAGCAAGTTCCAAGCTCATCCTTGAACGATTCTTTTGATACCAGCTCTGGCCAGAACCTCACAGGCACTTTAGCAGCCTCACCCCCCGCTGTACAAAGCGGCCCTGCAGATACTCGGTGCCTGGGGGAAACACTTTGTATGTTGTTTTACAAATTGGCCCCAGCATTAATTTAATACTAGGCTTAGTGCAGCCAACTTAAATGACCAGGAAAGAAAAAAAAGATCAAATCCACCTACAAGGGCACATAAGGAGGACTCCTTTGCTGATAACAGGACAAAGGCTTACAGTTAACTGTTAAATCTGGAGCCTTTGTCTGTGTGCTGTGGACAGGTACAGAACATCTTTGAAGCCACAGCTGGAAGTGGGAAAGTCTGGAGAAAGCTCCTATGAAGTTCAGCAATAAAGCAATGGGAGAGAGACAAAAGAAACTTTAATCTACCTCGAGTTTCTTGTTCAAGCCGCTGACACTGTGCTCTGGTGTGCACCAATGCCTAGGGAGGAATAACTACCCCAGGTCATGTACTATTTAGAGTCTCTCCATTCACATCCACAGAAGATTCATACACTGAAAATGATGCCTACTTTGCGGTAGGAGAATGTATCATTTATTATTTAATCAAATCAATTATAAACCCTGTTGCTTCTCTTTCAGGAAATGATGCTAGAGGACAAAATTAGCCAACTTACCACACACATATCAATATTTCTTCCCCGAACTAAATAAGTCTGCTGCTCCTAAAACATACCTGCATTGCCAAATGCTAACCCAGTTTGCCTTGCCTGACACAGACAAATTTAGACCAGTGATAAATTAAGCCCAAGATACTTATTTAATTGGCAATTACGAAAGGAACACAGCAGGAGAACAAAATCCACAGTGAAAAGGGTATCATTTTCCACAGCACCACAATGGTTATAGAGAGTGCCCAGCTGCCTAGATTGTTTTTCTGCATTCGTCCCCGAGAACGTGACCTCTTTGCAGCAGGCAGGGTGCAGAATACCAATGCACGACTCGGAGGAAGGGTCCCAGGTTTGCTTTCTGTTTCTGATCACAGAACACTAAAGCATCTGTACTTCACCAAGCGCATATCGCTTGAAGCATCCCACCAGTGTCACCTGGAAGCTAACCCTGAGGGGTTAATAAAGGCTGTGCCCAGAGCTAGAGCCCCCTCCACACCATCCAGCTCCACCTCTGCATAGTGCACAACTGGATGAGCAGCTGCCCCCACAGTGCTCCTGTTCATGCTGTATCCTAGCCAAGATCAAGGTTTGGCTCATTCTGATCCTGACTGACAATGAATATGTCTCCAAGCATCAAGATCAAAAGAATAACAGCATTTCTGTCTCACGAGGGCCAAACAGTTCTTTATATATGGTACACTTTTCCTGTAAACCATAAACTAGTGGTTCTTCACCTTAAAATTGTCCTTCCATGCAGAGGGCAGGCAGAATTGCCAGGAAAGTAACATAAATCAACTTACTGGGAAAAAGAAACTGTAAAAGCAAGTGATTTTTTTTCAGGAGAGTACTTTAATCCAAATTTACAGTGCTCACCTCTGAAATGCACAAAGTGTTTCTAAGTTTAAGGAAAAAGCCTTTTTCCTTTACCTAGTTTCTATCTTATCTATTTTTCCTGCAGCCTCTGAAATGCTGGTGTTTAAAATCTGTGCCAAAATGCTGCTCTAACTCCTATCTCGCAGCCTCCGGAGTCACAGATGAGAACAGGTACCAACACGTGCCAAATTTTGCTGGCATTTAGCAGCCCAAAGTAATACAGAATGAGTGAAGAATCTAGAGGAAGGAGGAGATGACAGTAAATTTTATTCCATTTTTGGTTTTTTTTGAGACCCCACAGAACTGGTTGGGCCCTGGCAGGAATTTGACTAGAAGTACAAATTTCACTTATGAACAGTGCTGAAGACTTTCATCCCCCAAATAATGCCATAAAGTACCAGCCAGCTTAAAGCTGATTATTATTTAATACAAGCTGAAATACTTCTCTGCAAACACACACAAGCAAAAGCCTTCCAGAATAACAAGATAATCCTTGCGCTGCATATCTATAATTGTGAAACAGCTTGAAAGCCACAGGTTGCTCGAGCCCAGTAGGCAAGGAAGTCCTGGGGGAACTCAGGCGATAAGAGGAAGCAGACTGGGCTGGGATTTGACAGTTAAAATCAAACTGGTAGAAAATCCTGGGCAAGAAGGATTGACCACAAACATTACTGACACCAGGTCTACCCGCTGGCGTGTGCTGTGATAAGAGTTGATAGAGCTGCTGTGCCCCAGTAGCAGCCTTATCAGGAAAGTCACAGAAAAGCAAGCTTTTCCTGAAAGCAGAAGTGTCTGTGCTCACCGAAGAATGGATAAGACTTCCAGAAACCTGCTTTTTGCTGAAAACTCCCAGGATCAAGAGATACAACTTCTCCAAATGAACTGTCAGGCGTCGTACCAGAGTGGCAGCATCAATCGTATGGTTCGACCTCACCCATGCCATGCTCTGTAGGTGTTTGTCTGGGGACACTTCAGTCCTAAGTAGCTACTTTTGATAGGAAGGGTAACAGAAAAATTGAGTTTCCACACCAAATCTTACTAAACAAATAAAGTTTCCAGCAGTTTTAAAATCTAGAGAAGTCTTTGTGACTTTTTCATCTAGATGAGCACACTAAAGGCAGGCAACCTACTTTCACCTGCTCACCCCCGTCCCCTTTAAACCCAGTACCTAAAGAAAACACCAAAGCTGGCAGTGAGGACAAATGCCACCAACTAAAATTCACCTACATTGGCACTGATCAGCTGAGAAAAGAGATAATCAGGCTACAGCTATTCCGTCATCATTTTTTCCTGAGAATCTTCATTTTACTCTAACTTTTCAAAATAACTCAATCACAGGCAAAGACCAAAGCAAATTACCCACCAAACAGAACTACCAAAGTTAAAACTAACCAAAGAGAGATGGATATAATGGAGAACATCAGAAAGCCTCAAATGGAATTTTATTATTGCTCCATTTGCCATCACGAAAATCTGAGGAGTCTAGAGGCAGCTTCTACACCTTCTAACTCACACAATCAGGCTGTTCTCAACCACTAATGCAGCCAGGGGAAAAATCAAACTAAGATCCTAAATCATCCAAAATATAGGAAATCTGATGGCTGAGTTTTTGGAAATTCACTCAACGATACAAATAGCTAATCTACAAAATAAGGTCACTGTTCTGAGCCTGAGTTTGCTAAATCCACTTTCAATTACATCAGGCTAAGACTGCTCATATATTTTCTAGCTATATTACAAATATATTTCATTACTTATTTTTATTACTCTATGAGTTCTAAAATGCTTTAAGCCCTGCTCAGTGTGTAATCGCCAGCAGAGCTACAGGTTAGGAAATTGGATGTTATTGTGGCCTGTGAATAAAAATGACAACTGCATTTTTTCCTTCTTCCTTAGGAATGTGTGTGCAGATACAAAAGCCATTGAGAACATGGATGGGCTTCCACCCTGGACCCTTTATCCAGCTTCCTTGGAAGTCAGTGAGAACAGCTTCATTCATTTAAATGAAGCTAGATATAGACTTGAGTTTCCTGACAGTCCTGGGCTTTCAGGAAGAATTACCTCCAGGTCCACGGATGTGATCTGTGATGGATCTGAAAGCTGCAAAACCTGCCACAAAAGCTGGATGTTCTCCATATTCAGGCACTAATGGGGCTGTCCAGGGCAGGCAGTCCATCACTTATTGCCCCGTTTCCCTGTGCTATGGCTAACACAGATACTCCAGGAGGTACCGGAAACTGCGTCCTGAGAATCGGATGCAAGCGGAAGTCACACTGAACAAAGGAAAGGATATAAATAGGCTCCTAAGCCTGGAGAAAGCCGTTTCATCTGCCATTTTCAGAAGAATTCAGTGTAGGTTATTAACCATTCATTTTTACCTAGATGCTGTCCTGATGAGTGTCTTGATGTCCTCCATTGTCTTAATCTGTGGCTTTGGGGAGGCTATTGGAGGACCCCCCATCAGGCTGAGCTGCCGCTCTCACGGGAAGCTCCTGGGCCACATCCCCGAATGGCTGGGACTGCACCTCTCACGGCATCGCACAACCTTCCTGCTGGCTGAGGACGGGGTGCATTCACCACAGCCCCTGACTTCCTCTCAAGTCATCTGCAGCTCCTCCGCAGCCAGCTGAAAATTATCCCCCCACTTTGACTCCAGTATCCCAGTGTTACTACGGGAGCAATTGAATTTAGTCGGAAGCCGGCCTGGTGATTCACCTCCAGCTTTGGCTGAAGCTGTGAAGCCACAGGAGCTCTGGTGGAGAAGCAGAGCCCACATTTCAGTGGCTCTTTATAAGGACGGTGCCATTGCAACTGGAACAGAGCCCCTGCAAACATTGTTGCTAATGAGATGCAACACACATCGTTAAAAGGAAATTACTACAATTACAGTAATTTTCTAGTGAAAGGAATTTAAGGAATGACTACAAAATCACCTTTTTTTTGAAAGGTAACTAATGCCCAGCCTAGATGTTTTCACAAGGGTTGGTACCACACAAAGCCATGTGCATGGATAACCGGAGAGACAGATTGATGTTTCCATCACAGATGATAATCTCTGTTTGAAACGCTCCCATGAGCTTCCTAATGCTGCTGGGATTGCTGATGGGACTGACTGGTTGATGCTGGCATGGGAATGCAAAGGCTGGCACAGAAGAAGCCACAGTTTCCCATACAGACAAAGCCAGGGACTGAACTTCAGAAGCTGGGGTTTGGCTTACTTAATTCATCGGAAAACACTTGATAAATGTTTTTCTTCTTGCCATTAACACTGTTTCGAGGTGGTGTCTCCTGTCTTCTGCCAGTGACCCCACCACAGCTCCCATGAGCACAACCTGCAGTGTTCCTCGCTCCGGAGCAGGTTGCCACATGCAGCTCTACTTTCAGCATCACCATTTTCTTTTTGCCACGTGTTAGCACAAACCTTTGCGATTTTTTTGAATTTTTTCAGTCATAAGTTGCTCATACCAATTGA
This sequence comes from Limosa lapponica baueri, assembly GCA_002844005.1. Taxonomy (NCBI): domain Eukaryota; kingdom Metazoa; phylum Chordata; class Aves; order Charadriiformes; family Scolopacidae; genus Limosa; species Limosa lapponica. Next base: position 139,305 of record KZ505864.1, read on the forward strand.
AAAAGTATCTCTTAAGAAGTCAGCCAATACCCCTCCCTAGTCATTTAGCCCAGTAATAAAGATCAGCTCTCCTTCAGCAATTTGAAGGTACTTCTCTCTGTATCAAAGCACTGAGTCCATCAAACAAAATACGTAAGTCAGTTTTGGTCTTTTTCTTTCCGCTCTGCAGCAGAAAGAAATGATGCAGTTTTGTGGCAGGACTGGAACCGGTGCATATTCAAAATCTGTCACGTGCACTGATATAGCAGTACTGAGGCTCCTTTTCGTGCCAGTTTTAACCTTTTCATTTCCATTAAAAAAGGGGGAAAAGTTACTTTCATTTCAAAATAACCACATCAGCCAGCATAAGACGTTGAGGAATGAGTTAAAGCCTGTTTCTTGTCTAGGATGATGAGTATGCATGTACCAAGCAGCCAATGTCTGGCAATCTTCCCTGTAGGACCTGGCCTGGGGAAGAGTGGGGATTTTCATTGCAGTCAGAAACCTGCACCTCCTTCCCACCAGAAGCAGCCTGAGCATCCAGCAATGTCCATTAACATGCCAGAATTTTCACCAAGCTGCTCAGATCTTATCTTCAAATCAAGCCTTTTGTCATCCTAGAATTAGAAATAATTTTGCCATTATTTTTAATAGAGGCTATAGATGGATATCAAATGTAGGCTGGTAGGCAGGGAGACACGCAGGAGTGATGCAGCACATTTTCTCCCACTGTCTTTTGTGAAAACTCTACTTTTTTTTTCCATTTCCCAGATAATCCTCACCCTGCTGTAATGAAGTGATTTAAATGGGGTTTTTTTCTGTACTCGCCCAATACATTGACTTCAGATGTTTTAGCATAGCTATTTAGGGATGTCTTCCAAAGAAATTCCCACTCCTTTACAAACTAAATGCTGGGATCAGACTTTCCCAGCGTGCAAATAGTCTGTCCAGGTTCAATGCAATTGCTGCTTAATAGAGGCTATAACAAAAGTTACCCAAACATTTAGACAGAGATACCAGCAGTCCACAAAGCTTTCTTAATTCACCATTTTCCTATGGAAAACCTGTTTTAGTTTCCCTCTCACTAACTAAATTTACTTTCTTTCCATTTAGAAAGAAAATGAATGTCAACAGCTGTTTTCAATATATTTGCTTCACATCTGTAGCAGCACAAGACAAGACTGAGTCAGCCCCTCCACGTGCTGCTGCTCTGTAATAATTTATGAAAATCTCAGGTGATCTGGGTCCCAGGACACATTGTACATGGACGTGTTGGTCTAGCTCAGGGCAGACTAGTGGAAAAACATTCCGGAAAAGAAAACGTGGCTTGCAGTAAGGGACCTCCTGGTAAATAGTTCACGTGAAGAGGCAGCACCCGACCCCTCAACACCTGCCTTCGGGCTCCAGTCTGTGCAGCGAGAGAGGCCGGAGGGGAGGCAGCCCGGACAGACATGCACCAAGGGTATTTACTGGTCAGTGTGGTAGCACACAGGAGACCTAAATACCATAAATATATGGCATATAATAAATAAACGTAAAGAGATTGGCGACCTACCTTCTCCCACCTTCCCCCATGAGGTCATCTCCATTTCCAAGCTGTTGCAGCCACCAGCAGACCCAGCTTAGCTCCTCAAAGTTATTTTTCATCTTAGCTGCCCTCAGCCTGTCTCCTTGACGCTGGGTGCTATTAAATGGCTGGCTGACTTTGAACGACCATAGCTTTTTAGCACCTTTGATTTATTTGCCCATTCAAACCATTTCCCCTGCAAGTTACACAAGCACAAGCCACCACAGCAAAGCAGCAGATTCCTGTGCAGAGCTTGCAGCCTCCTGACCCTAGCAGCCCAATTCTCTCTTCCAAAGGCTTTGATTCTCCATGTATTCAAAGATCTGGCTAGCTCTCTCCAGCATTACTCAGTCCCATCTTTCTCTGTTGTCCCAAACATTGTCTTCCTTCTCCATTAATGTGCCTTCAGCATCTTCCCTCCTTCTTGTCCTTTTCAGACTTGAGTTTTGGATGCAGTTGTACAAAAGTAGGATTTCTGTTTAAGAGAAGATTGTATGGAGAGAAGTGGCTGAAACATCATCAACCTTTGATCCCTACCACTTGATCCCCAAAATTTCTGTTTATTGCCCAGGCAGCAACACCCAGTTGCATTTCAAAAACACCAGCAAGCTCTCGACTACCAAACCCGCGATCAAAGCACACGAGCTACTGACAGCCTCTCTAAACATTTGATGTAAAGGGGAAATAAAACACAAAGACAGCACAGCTTGTCATTAACACAAGACTATTTAGTGCTCCAGCGATCTCAAAGCTGTAAATCCTGACTTCAAAACTTCCTCCTTCCATTTAAGGCAAAATTCTCCCATGGAGACCTTGCTTAAAGAGAATAGAACCTGCCTCCTACAGGTGGCCTAAAAGTGCCCTAAAAACAACTATGCTGCACAGGAAGCGCTACAAACCAGGAAAAATACACTAAAATATGTAGTGGGAGAAAAATTGATATTTGGATATGTATATTAAAATATTCACTAGTGTTGCTGCTATTTTCCTATGTAACAAACAGTTAATTTCTATGCACCAGCAACATACAGTGTTATACATAATTCCCTGCAAGGTTTCAGTATTTCTTTATTTGTACAATAGAGGTGGCCTGGGAATCACAGAGCTTTTATTCCACTACTGAGCTCTGCCACCATCAAAGCAGAACAGTGGATTTATTTGGGATAGTTTTTTGCACTTCCCCCCACCCACATCAAAAGCTACACATGTGTTCAGGCTGCTGCAAGGCTCTTCCTCCTGCCACACCATGGTCCTCCTCCACATGCATCACACTGGATACGCTGAAAGGCAGAAAGCTCGGGGTGATGGGCAAAGATGGAAAACTATGGCAGCACTCAGCATGTTCTCCTTCAGGTCTCCCACAACAACAAGATGGGGCCCTGAGGGAGCTCATGGATTCCTGGACCTTCACCTTAGCTGAACAAAAAGCCTCTGAGAAGCTACCATGGGTGACCATGTGGAGTCCCTTCTATCCAGATCCCACACACACACACCAGTGCCTGACCTCCTGCCATGTTCAGCAGCAAAAAGGGAAACCTGGGTTCCCCTGTAGGGAAGTCAAAACTTCACTTCTGAAGCTTATCAGTAGGTCACTTCATTTCCACCTCTGCGAGGGCAGCCAAAAGCTCCATTTTGCTGAAAAGTAGACTCTTGAGTTCAGCTCCCTCCTGCACCCAGCCAGACCGGGAGAACACGACTGATAATCTTGGGAGACTGCTGGAGCAGCCACAGCATGGGCACAAAAGCTCCAGAACCGCTGTTGGATGTACTCTGCATCCCACCAGATTTAGGGAACAGCTCAAAGACGAGGAGCCCCAGAGCTCTGTGCATTGAGACCAGCAGCGAATCCAGACCATGGAGCTCACCCAGCACTCAGCCTTCTCAGGCAGCTGCAGCAGATGCTTTGCCAAAGACCGAGGTGAACAGGAAAGAGAGAAGGAAAAAAATTTTAGATAGCAGGTTCTTTGTCTTCAGTCAAATTGCATGGGGAAACACCATCGCTTACTGACAGTAACTTCTCACACGTTCCTAAAACACATCGCAGTCCGTACAGGGCCCTCTCACTCCCAAAAGAGCAGCAAAACAGCTGATGAAGGAGGGGAGAGGACCACGTAGACTATACTCGCAGTAGAGCAGACGATAGCAGAGCCCAGCAAGTAGCAAGCTTGCCCAGCAAGTAGCAAGCTTGCCCAGCAAGTGTGCACATAGCCATTTCTCCTAGACTACAATATTGTCCAAATTTGGGTGTTATTTTACTGTAAGAGCAAGAAAGGAAGATCTTGGCATCATAATGGCCTCCTCTGCCAAATGAACATCCCTGCTTCTGAGTGGGGACACCTCAGAAAACAGATTTAGAAAGGCAAGGTGTGTAATTTTGCACTGTGCCCCAGCTAGTAATGTGTTAGCTGAAACACTGGGGAACCAGGAGCTCCAGACAGACTGCCAGCACAAAAGTTTTCAAACTTGATCATTAAACTTTGGCAGAAACATCCAAAAAATTGAGCCTGGGTTGATAATATCGGGAAGTTTCAATCAACCTGAAGCAGAGGCCAGTGCTACCAACTCCAATACACGGGCTCCAATACATAGGCTCTGCAACAGCCTATTAAATCTAGATTTCATGGAAAGCTGAGAAACAGGCACCAAACAGCCCTAATCCCCTCTGCTCCTCATTAAGCAGCCATTCTCACTTGCTTTCTCCTCTCTAAGGTGCAGATGAATATTTCAGAGAATCAGGGTAGGGCTTGCACTGTTTTCAGCTCATTACACCCAGCTGAAAAAAAGGGAAGAGGCAAGTGTTTCAGCTCCTGCCCTTCACGGGGAAGCAGAAGGCTAAGCCAGTTAAAAAAATTTTGCTGTGAATGCAGCTAGAACATTTTATTTGATTTCCTGATCTATGACAGCAGAAATTGCATGTCAATGTAACCAAAGCCAGCCCCAGCCCTCGGGTGCGACGGCAGCACTGGGTCCCCACGGGCTGGAGGGTTTCCCCGTGTCAGGAAAGAGCCATCCAGCCATGGGCAAGTGTGAAACCTCACCTGGTTTCTGTCAATGGCAGTGGTTACACCATGGCTTTGTTTCCTCCTTGTAAAATAAGCATTATTCTGTGCTCAGTAAACCACACAGTGGATGAAAAGCGCCGCTATAAATGACCTTTTACTACCACTGATAAGTGGCATCACGGCTGTTCCGGTGCGGTAGCCACTGGAGTTGTTGACTGTTGACAAATTAGCAGCAAATTGCCACAGAATAGTGAGCTACAAACTCGTGCCTTTCTGCAATCCCATGAAACAATATCCAGATTGCATTGGCAGCATCAACAGTTTTCCATTCTGCTAACAAGCTGTGCAGAGATGAAGACAGCAAATTAAACTAACTCGAAAAGCTGATACCTCATTTGCATTCTCAGAAGGCAGAAAAAGTTACCCTACTGCATTAGCATTTGCAGCGTATAGGAGACTCACATCCTTGTGCCAGGGCTTACAAGAAGTTATTTGAATGGAAAATCAGAACCTGCATAATTAATAACTTTCTTCTTCATCTTAACCCCTGGACTGTGAAGTCCAGACATAAGCCTACCATGCTTATGATCTCTCACAACATGAACGTTTCATTTCTTGTAACTCAATGGTCTCAAAATTCCTGTTGCAGAAATTTCAGGCTCTGAACCAAACTACTGCTGATGGTCCCTCCCTAAGAAATTCCTTTGCCAATAGCTGAGTCTCCTCCAGAAACTTTTTTTTTGGGCTAATCTTTGCTGCAGGACCCAGAACAAGCGAGAGCCAGAGTGGTCCCTCCGCACGGGATGCTCCTGCAGGTCTCCAGCGCCGCCCATCCTGGCTCCCTGCAGGTTGCACAGGGAGAGCAGCCAAGCAAAGCCTGGCTGAATCCAGCCCAGTTGCTCTTAATTTTATGCTCCCACTTAATAAACTTCTGCTTTTCTTCTTTATTTCACAGAAAAACATAAGCCCTATGCTCAGTGTCTCCAGCTATTTGTCCAGGGCAGGATGGGTGTCCCAGCCCTGTCAGAGATATTTAACATCTCTAAAGCAAACAATGCAGATCTTTTCCACGCTCTTTGAGCAAACCAGCTAAGCAGCACAGAGGCAGAGCAGTCCTGCAGGGAAGGTGCATGTGCTCTGAAAAGACTGCAAAGAAAAAAAAATCCTAAATACATTTTTATCCTCCAGCAGATTAAACAAGCACATCTTTAATCACATACCTCTGCTACTACCTTTTAACAAAGCTCCAGCATTAATATCTTTTCTGTTTATTTTTTTTTGTAGTTGTTAGTTTCAAAAGTAGGTTAAAAAACACCCAGGACTCTTATCAAGGCTTTTTGGTTTTAAGGGAAGGGGAAGATTTTGCTGTGTTTTCCACAATGCCCCACGTTGCAGAATAAAGTACAAAGGACAAAATAGAAATTTAAACAAATGAGGAATAAAATGAGGACAAGAGCCACCGCAGCATTGAGCCGCACAACGAAACCCTACCCCAGCCCACGCCAGGCAGGAACTGCTTTAACAAGTAGGTCACGGCGCAGCATCCCCGAAGCGCCCATTCAATGTGCTCCACTCAAGATTTAATTGCAAAAGCAGCCAAAGCCCGTTAGTACTGACACGAAAGGCAGAAGGAAAGTTGTGTACCGCCCCAAGACTCTTGTTTCAAAGCACCACCCCCGACCCCTCCCCATCTCAGCATCTCCCAGTTGGATCTTTTCAGCCCCAGTCCCCAGCATCCCAGCCACCGGCTCTGGGGCTCTGTGGTTCAGCCTGGCCTACTTTAATTTGGCTAAAATAAAATGAGGAAAAAAAAGTATTTGAAGGACAAAGCCAATTGGAAAAATGCCCACAACTTTTTGGTTGGGTTTTTTTTTTTTCCCCAGGGGAAAATAGTGTCACCTGGCTTCTCTTCTTAGAGAAAGTTTTCAAAGGAACATCTGAAAATCTCAGACCCAAAGTGTTGCAGGCTTAATCCTACCATTTTCCCCTGAACATTGACAATGCCCTCTCAATTTTTATTTTACTTCTCTGCAGCAAACCTGAATAAGTTTCCACAGCGTTCCTAAGACAGTGTGAAAAGAAGAGAAAAACCCTCTGGTGTAGTTTCTCATTGAAAATTGAGAACCATAAATGCATAAACCAATGGGGGTGACCAGTGCACATGGGCTGTTTCCTAACCCGGTGCTGGGGAAGGGTCCCCCTGCTCCCTCCCCCAGCCCCGCTGCAGCTCATTAAAACGCTTCTCCGGGAGATGGGAGTTTCAGAGAAGGCTTTGTGAATTTTTAATGCTGTGTACTACTTAGCTGTTGCTGAATCCACATTTTCTCCAGGCCATCTCAGCAGCATCCGCAACCTGCAGCAGCACACGCAGCCTTTCCCAGCGTCACCGATAACCCCGGTGCAGCACCCTGCAGCCTCTGCACCGGGAGCTGCCGCTCTCTTCCCCTCTTTTCTCTCTAAGGTCTTAGGAAGTATGAAGGTGATGGCTGGAGAGCAGAGGGGGAAGCGACGGAGGCTGGCATGGGAAACCAGCTGGGAAACCAATGCGCTGTGCTGAACGAGAAGGAAAAGAGGAATGCAGGCCACAAAAGTCAAGATACACACTCGTTTGACAAAAGGGTGAAGCGTGAAACACCTTCTGCTTTTGGCAGAACTGAATTAACCCAGGAACGTGGCAGCACTGAGGGCCTCCAGCACCTATGGTGATGCTGAAGAGAGTTTAAAAGATAAAACACACTCGTTTGAGCTTTCTTCTCCTCCCCCAAGCTCTGGTAACAGAATCATTGGAATAATTTTGTAGGTAAAAAAAAAAAAAATATCCCACCGAAACCCAACAGCATCTAGATTTCACAAAAATGCATCCCAGGAAAGGTTATACAGACTACCCATGGGAAATCCAAATTGATGACATTTTTTTCCCAAAGGTGGGGTGCCCTGGGAGGGGGACCACAGCCCTGCTCCGTTCTGCTTGGGACCTGCAATGGGAGTAAAGACCAAGCAACCAAGACAAATCAGGAGACACTCTGCACAAAGAGATTTCACCACAGGTTGCTTGGCTTGGCAATAGGAACGCTTAAGGGAACACTGTATTTCTTTGAAATACTTAACATTACGAGCTTTAGCGAACTTAGAAAATGTTAGGTTTAGCCCTCAATGATATCTCCTGTGATGTTCGATCAAACCCTCCTCATGCGGAGGAGGTGATTTATTAGCAGAGATTGGACCCTTTTGAAGCAATAAGCATCCTGGAGCAGGAGAAGGCTCATCTAAGAACTCCATCAAAGCAGCAGTTAACAGAGATGTTTTCCGTCTCCCAGCCCACATATCACTGCCAAACCTGTCATGGAAAAACTTTTCAGAAAGCAAACGTCGTTGCAACCTCAGGGGAGCACAGCTCTCTGGGCTTTCCTTTGCCTGCAGGTAACCCACTAAATCTACCTGCTCCTCCAAATTATTAGTGCAAGCTGGATTTCTAGACTGGTTCAATGCACAAAGCTATGGGTGAAGTAAACAGGGTTTCTGAGCCAGCCCTTGTCCTCAGGGACCTGCTGGCCTCGTTGTACACACGTGACCTCGAAAGGTTTTTGTCTTATTTACATATATTAAAAAAAAAAAAGAAAAAAGAGATAAGAATAATCTAGGATACAGGAAACAGAACAGTCTTTACAAAAACATCGTTGTTGCTCGTGGTGCTGGTCAGTCCTACTGCAAAGCCTCAGGCAGAAGGAGGTAGCACTGGCCAAGCAGACTGTGGGTGCGTCCCAGCACACCCCGCTGAGTCCATCAGGGGGTGATCCATGATGCAGTTTCCCTTCAGGGAAACCTTAGAAAACCTCCCATCAAAGAGCAACATCTGGCCAAGGACGACCAGGGTGCTGCAGGGTTTGGTGCCGTGCACTCATAGGAAACCTCTGACTGAGGGCTTAGATGATATTTGGCATGAGAGATAACACAACATTTGCTGTTCCCTGCAATTTCCACTCTAATTAAAAAGAAGCTAATTCCAGACCTCATCTGTCTCTCTCATGGAACACACTGACATGCTTTTGCAGAGAGAAAGGCACTCACAGATGATTGGTTCAGTGGTTTCCTACCTGCTGAAGTCCCGTGGGATGTTTGTGTGATGGAACAACTTGGCTCCTACCGCAAGCTCAGCCTGTACGTACCTGCACCGAGTGCTGCAGCAGCAGTGCTGTGAGAAACATTTAATCCTCATTCTTGTTTTATAAAAGGATCAAAATGCTCAGCGTGCTGATAATTCAAAGGCTTAGCAGTCCCAACATCCAACTATCAGAGCAAAGAAATACATACCACAGGCTTAAAACTTGAATATCAAAATTGTAGAAAACAGGAGGTCAAAGGAAAGAAAAAACCCTACTTGTGCTACACTGCAATGGCCCAGTCCTGTTCTGTAGTGATTTGTGAATATAAAAAAACTGCTTTCTTTTATTCCTTGGTAATTTGGTCTCTCGCTGCATCAATACATTTGCTTATTTTAGTGCAGAGCTCTTGGAAAAAGCACACAGGGAGGAAGCGAGTGGCTCCAGCGACCCACAGTTTGAGGTTTTTGATACTGATATCCCTGTGGGACACCTCACCCAACAGCCCCCGGCAGTTAGCCAGGCAGGGGGCATGTGTGCAGCCGGTGTGTTTGCTCCCTTCCGCTCCCACCCTGCTGCATCCCTGCTGTTAACTGCCGCCTTGGTCTTGCAGAAAGGTCCCCCCTGCCAACAGATCCCTTCTGCTGCCATTTCCTCTACCCAAAGCCACCCTCCAACTCCCATGAGGTCTCTCTTTGCCCATTTCCCCCTTATGAGCTCTCCTAGAGGGAGCAGAAATGGGAAAACATCAAGTAACCTCACTCATTTGGGTATCTGCATTCTGCAGATCTGTCTTTTTAGGAAACACGCCTACAGAAATTGCCTCCCCAGACAATTAGGCAGCACCACACCCCGGCGTGAAGGACAGGGCAAGCCAGTGAGCACAGCTTCTGATTGCACTTGCTTAACAAGGGTCACCTTCTCCCTGGCTGCTGACCTCTAAAATGTCAGGTTCCTCATTTAGAAAGCAAAGACTGGTTTTTGAAAACTTTTAAGTGTCTGTGTCCTGCTCCAGCCACATTTGATGACGATGCTTTAGAACATAAGCCACTGCTCAGTTTTCCTTTTCCCCTCATCTCCCCGTTTATCACCTTGTCTGCTCACAGTGCCCTTGCCACAGGAGGTTTTAATAGGCCTCACTAAGCACAGTCCCACTTTCGTAACTTCTTTTCAGTTAACTCTTCTTCCAGTTAAATGCTACAAAACCATTTCCCCCTCTAGTTTCCAACTTAGGAATTCCTTTTGCAAGATCTAAACTCTGTTGTTTTCCAACAACTAGATTACAGGATGCAGAGGAGAGGAAACAAGTCTGGTTCCTTTCTTAGAAAAATACAAATATTTCATCTTTGTCTTACAGTGCTGTGCAAGTACTTCCAATTTTAGTACACACTCTTTCCCCCCACTGCTTCACACATATCAAGCGTATTAATTAATACTTCTATCACTCCAGCTACAAAAGTATAACAAGACCATCTTGAGCCAATGCCTGAACTCCATAAAGCCCAGGGACAGAAACATATCTCCAGCCTGAAACCCAGCCAGGGAAGCTGTGCCTTCCCATCGCTGGGTTTTCCCAGGCAGAAGCATTTACAATTCATTCCTGGTCCCTTCCTGCCCCTCCATCCTGCCCCTCCATCCTGCCCCTCCATCCTGCCTTTCCTCTTACCCCCCCCAGGGCAGATGCAGGAGCTGGTGAGCGATGCACATTTGCTGTCTGCGGCCGGTGCTGCCACGGCAGGGCTGCAGCTGCTCCCGCGTGCCAGGAGGGCATATTGCCTCGGTTATCTCCCACGGAGCCAAAAGTAATCCCTCCATGCTCTATTAGGGATAACAAACCACTAAGTGGCATCAGGTATTAATTCCTAACCGGTGTGTCTATTACAGATGAAGAAAGCAAAAAGCATATTATACTGTGAGGAGCCTATTAATGTAAATACACTGATTTCGGTTAATCTTGGGCTATTTGCCAATATTAATTCAACCTTTGTTAGATACTGGGGAGGGAGGCATAAGGAAACAAAAAAAACCCAACTGATGGTACTACGAATGCGAGGAAGGAAAAGCAGCCTTGCTTAACGGAGTGCAGCATGTTTGAAAGCCAGCAAACCAGCCAGCTGGAAAAGTAACGTCTCCATGATGAACAGAAAATCCTTTCGAAAGGAAAACAAGTTTCAGCATACTTATTTTCATTAGCAGACCAAGCACAAACCTGTGTTTTGGTGCCAGCACAGCAGAGCAATACGTAACCAAACCACCATGTGCCGAAAGAATACACAGGCTCTGCAGGCTCCTGGAGTCAATTATTTTGGCGTAAGGAAAAGAAATCCCATGTTTACATGCCCAGCACCAGAAGCACCCAAAAACCACCTGCTTTGATCATTACCAATAGCATCGCCCCAGAAATCTGGCTCTTTTCACAGCCTGAGGTTAGGAGAGGGCTGAAACCCCTTGCGCCTGTACTGCGTCAGGCTGGATGCCTCAATACCAGTATCTGATTAAAGGCAGAAACTTGGCAGCAGGAACTGACCTTAGATCCAAACCCAGAGGCCGGGCTGAGTCGTTTCTTGAGCCCAAGCCCACTGTGCACCAGCCCTTTAATGTTCTGCTGAGCAGCAGCAGGAGTGCGGCCAGAGCATCTTCCCTCGCAGCTGAGCTCCGGCTGGGACTCGGCCAGCACACAGACAGGCTTCCCCCTCTGCACCGAGGCTTCAGCAGGGTCACAGAACAGAAATTTCCACTCTAAAAATAATTTTCAATGATTCCCACCTTTAAAACTTTCTGAAAGCAGTGCAGGCTTTTTCCAGACTGACACCGTACCTTCCCACAGTGCAGACGACCAAGCATAAAACTAAAGACACCCGGGCTCCCATGTCTCATGTCCATGAACATCTGGTTTTCACTCTTTACTAACACATCCTCCCAGGGAAAAATTAGCTATTCCTTTCCCCCAAATTGTCCTTGCTGGAAGTTACAGATTTGGATGTATCATTGTTTTAGCTTCAGGATTTCTTTCCCCGCTGCAAGTCACTAAGATAATTATTCCCCTCTCTCCAGTGTATATTATCTAGCAACCCATGGATTTTAAAAGAGGGAGAAAAATAATAGGAAGAAACACATGATTTATAGCTGTTCTGGCCAATTGCCTGAACACAGGCTGCCAGGACTTATTTTCTCACAATTGCCTGGCAAAAACTGCTAGCGAATTATAAGGATTACTTGCAGCAGTGTATTTGTTCTGGATTCAATTTTTGCCTTATTTAATTTTAACAGCTATAATAAACCATCTTCAATAAATCCAGCTGATCTGCAAGGAGATATCCAATTAAAAGCAATGCCAGAGCCCGGAGCTGCCCCTTGCTCCCACGCTGCCGAGAGCAGAGGATGGCTCACGGGCACCGGGGCGGGAGGCAGGAGGCAAAAGCAGTGATTTTCCTCAATGCAGGATCTGCTCCGCTGCCCCTGAGGGACTGTGCTTCCCAGGCAAACATAGGAAAGCCCTGCTGCTGAGAGAGGGAAGCAGCGATGGAAGCTGTAAGTGAGATTTAGGTGAGGTGGCAAGAGAAATAATGCACGCTGGGGTCATACATACAAGACGCCTGCGGTGGTGGCAAAGGCATTTTAAAGAGGTGCCATGTGCTGAAATGTGAATTGCCATTGTCACACTGCACCTTGTCACTCATTCGTGATACACCAGGAGCACACAAACCGCATCACTGATCCAGTTTAAAACAAGATCCAGGCTGGAACGTCTCTCCACCAAAGGCAGCATCATGCGTAAGTGCTTCCAGGGGAAACTCACTGAACACTAACGGGAAGCTATGCATAAAGTCATGTCACAGCCACCCTGTTCCTTTGAGCGCAGTTTGGGAAACTCTTGCAGCAGTGACACCCTCCCACCAAGGGAGCAGGACAAAACCAAGCCTTTTTTAAGCTCATTTGTGGCAAAGGGACCCAGATCTTGCAAGAACAATTTCAGGGCTGGCATATGCAGAGTGGACTGTCAGCTCCAGTGCCTGGTGAAGTCCCCGCTGCCTGCATCCCCCTGTTAAGGGGCTCATACAGCCAGTGGGGATGGTAATACAGAGCAGGGAGGAGCAGCTGAGATCCTTCAGGCTAATACCTAGCAGGGAAACTAGGTATCACAAGGATTTAAGAGCCTCAAACCAGAGCTACAACTAGCTTTGATGCACAAGAAAGCAGCAAGCTCTTTGGCTGTCCTACATGAGGGATGAGCACATTGCCTTCCACGGGAGAAGAGAGTTATACAAGGTGGCCAGAGCCCCACAATTTGTGGGGTTCAACTCCCAACACTCAAAACACAAATGTCCACCCTGGGAGCTTGTCCCTGCACCCAAGTCATGCCCCTGCTACACATCAGCCGAGTCCCCAAAGCCTGCAGCCAGCTGTACCCGTTTAACCTGCCAAATTGCTACAGCCAGCCAAGTTGCAAAATTCCTTTCCAAGCACTTTAAAATTTCATCTCTGCCAAGAAAGCAACATCAAGAATTTAGCAAGAGGAATATCGATTTGCTGGATCTACTTTGAAAAGCTTCCCAGGTACAGCAACATGAGATATTAATGAGACAGATCAAAAAGCGCCTTAGGTGCTAAGCCCTCAATGTCCGTCAGTTCCCTGGCTTGCCATTATAGCTGGAGCCTTCCCTTTGCCTTGCGCTGCCAGTTCCACACAGAAAAGACCTTCCTATAGATACATACCCTCCTCTCCTGAGACCAGAGCATGGCATCATGGTAAGGTTGGACATCACAGCGACGTCTCCACGAGATCATGGCTTTGCTGCAGCAGAAGCAGCTCCCCCCTCCCTGCCAAACCTGCAAAATCTGTGTCCCCGCCCGCAGGTATCCGGTGTGCCTGGTGCAGCCAAATACTCAGCAGACCCACGAAGTGTTCATGGCTATCACCTCTTGAGGATGCCCTGCTATTTCGGCTTTCTCTGCCCTTTGAAGGTTGCTACCCAGCCAGCCCACAGGGACATCCCCAGCAGCTGGTCCAGACAAGGAGCCTGGAGTTGGTTTGGGGCTTGTGTCATGAACTCAGAGGGGAGGGATGGCAGCGTGGTTTTGCACAAAGACTAACCCATCAGCAAGGAAAATATATGAATATAACATTTCCAGTGAAATGGCCTTCAGGATGGCTATAGCCCCAGCTCTCTGGGCCAGCTGGCAGCAATCTCCATGCTCCAGAAAAGCCAGGGCAAGAACCACCACTTTTAAGGCATTACCAGTAAAGCTCATGGGTTTTGGCTAGGGATCACAAGTAGGTAATAGCTCCATAAATGTTTCATAGTGCCCTTTGCTGGCCATCATCGTGCCACGTAGACACGTAGACTGCTGTGCAGTCCCCAGTTATACCTCTCAACTTTGGCTCCAGAAAGAAATGTCTATAAAAATCCTCTTGGCTAATTGAGAAGCTTTTCAAAGTCTTCTTGGGAAACTACGATCCCTTACTCTCACCCTCCACAACTTGCGACGTGGCCATTAAATCTGTCACCGTAATATATCCCATGCACTCCTGTCCAGCCTGAAGTCTCTAATGAGGCTTGCAGAAGAAAGCCCACATTTCCCAGCCCACAGAGAGAAGAAGAAAATAAACCTCATCTTCTTCAGGTATGTCAAACCTTAACGTGTGTGCTTCAAAGCAAAGCAGGAGCATTTGGAAACACTGCCCTCCAGATGGAAAGAGCAGAAAAAGAGCCTATAGAAACATTCAGGCTCCATCACTCTCTAAAACCAACCTAAAAGGCTGAACACAGCGAGGCTGCCCCGCTGCCCAGCGCAAAACCATTGCATTAACTAGTCGTAGCCCAAATGCGGACACCTCTTTGCCCTGCAGATCAGCATTTGCTAAGCATGGGGATAAATGTTTCCTGAGGGTCAGAGGTTTGATGAACCACGGGAGGATGCCCGTGGGCAGGCAGGTCCCAGACCACCCGGAACCTCTAATGGAGATAAACGCAGGCAGCAGGAAGGCTCGATTGATGGGTCGGGCTGGAAATCTAGGCACTGGGGCAGAACCGTAGGTGGTTTTCAATGCAAAAGCTTTGATCTAGCCTGCTTGTCCATGTCTGAGCCCTCCGAGTGAGGTCTGGAAGAGAGCAGAGTTCAGAAACAGCCTGAGGACTGATACTTTCGCTCATAGGAAGATGGCTCTTTGGGTCAGCATCACCATCTGAGTTTTTGATGGACTGAAGTATAGCCTAACAAGAAAGTGTGAAGACGTGAAAGGCTGTGTGTTTAGATATCTGACTGTCTTTGAGGTTTAAATCCATTTACTGTCAACGCAGAAATGCCAGGAAGCCTTGAAGGTTACAGCAATTATTGACTCTTACTGTGGGTTTTGCACAACAGCTGAATTTTTGAGAGAAGGTGGAGAGGAAGGCTTAGCAGCCATGAGATGAGAAGGTGCTGGGCAGAGAGGACAGCCAGGAGCTGCCAGCACAGCCCTTGGGCAGTCCAACCTGCAAATATGCTTTAGTCACAAGGCAGCAAGTACCGCAGACTGGCAAGCGGGGCTGAGGAAGGGCAAATATTAGGTGATGCTGACCTTTTATTTTTTTTTCTTTAAGTCTGGCTTGATATTCTAGCTGCAGATTTTACAGCAAAAAAGGTGGAGGACGCAGGTGATGGCCAACATTGCAACTACGGTCAATGATTTGTACCTTGAATAATGAGGTAAGGACATTCTGCACGATAACATCTGAGCGATACATGAGGTGGCAGCAAGCCTGGAAGGCCAAGTACTCTGTTTAAATAGAGCAACCTTCCCAGCTATGGATAACCACCCCCATGCCCCACCACCACCATTCCCCACATGTGCAGGTCTCACTTGGCCTAACGGTGCCTCCATTGCCGCCGTCCATGAAGGCCTTCATAATACCTTCTATTCTGGTAGCCTGCTCTTTTAGCCGGGAAAAGCTTTAGAAACAGGACAAGAAAAATAATTTTAGAGAGTAATGGGCTATAAACTGATGCTGTGCAGAAATAGGTGGGTGTCCTGGTTCTGGCAGGTATAGGGTTAATTCTCCCCAGGCTCTAGCAGGGACACAGATACTGCATCCCATGGGAGCCATGCCCAGGAGCTGCCAGGGGAGGGGGCAGGAAGTCACCACAGGGGAGCGGGCTGGGGCGTCCCGGGTCCCCTCTTCTAGCTGTGGTATGGTAATCGTGTTTGTATACTCCTCTATCTGTGTTACTGTTACTGTTTTCTTGTTCCCTTTACTGTTCTGTTATCCCAACCCATGAGTTTTGCCTTTTTTCCTTCCAATTCTCCCCTCACAGCCCTGGGGGGGCCGAGAGAGCGGCTGGTGGGGCTGAGAGAGCGGCTGCCATGGGGTTCTTTGTTGCCGTCTGAGGCCAAACCATGACAGTGGGATATAGACATTTTTGTTGTGGAAATGAAAGCTCATGCGCTGGCAACACCGTTGGCTTGAGTTCATGGCGGAGTTTCTGGGCTGGATCCAAACCTTGCCCAGCTCAAAATTCATCTGGCTTTAGCCTTGCATGAGGTAAACCACACGTGGGCCCAGATTAAAGCCAAACTGCTGCATAACTGTCGGCCTGTAGCACATGGGGATACAAGTCCTAACCCTATGCACTCAGTTCAAAGTCTACTTTGCAGAATGAAGGTCAGCCAAAAACAGTATAAGAAAACCAAAACAAAACCCCTTAGTTCTAACATGCATTTTATAATGAGAGGAGACATGAGAAGATAAACAAGTCCTAAAAAATCTCAGCTCTTCACTTGTGCTGCACACAGTGTGTACCATATACCTTTGCATTCTTGTTGAAAGCAAAAAGCAGCTCTGAGAGGGCACAAGCAGCTGAGAATTGCCCTTTCAAGCTGGTCAATGATGAAAACCAAACCCTGATTCAGTACACTAAG
The DNA here is from genome assembly GCA_002844005.1 of Limosa lapponica baueri. Classification (NCBI taxonomy): domain Eukaryota; kingdom Metazoa; phylum Chordata; class Aves; order Charadriiformes; family Scolopacidae; genus Limosa; species Limosa lapponica. Next base: position 155,853 of record KZ505864.1, read on the forward strand.
TTCACAGGAATAAGGGGTGGAGAGAAGTGCCGGGCACATCTAGTGACAACCTATAGATCATGGCCAGCAACCACCTTTCACAATTTCTACATTATCTCAAAATTCACCATCTGGTTGATAGGTTTGTTTATTATTTTGGGAACAGCATGTCCCCATTTAAACAGATGTCATCTCTTCAAAACCATGTGCTGTGAACTTTGCAAGGGCTTGGAAGGATAACTGAATATACGATAGAGAGCCAGGAAATTATACAGGAGTCCCAATAACTGAAAGCAGATCCAAACTTTCTCCTGGTAAATAAATGTCATTACACAATTTTACAAGGTGCTTTTTGATTGTCACATGAAATCTAGACTATCTAAATGAAAATCTTATTTTATTTATTTTTTTAAAAAAGATAAATACATTTAGACAGGTCATCTGGTCATGGAAGAACCTACCAGATTTATCCATACTTAGAAAACTTGATTCATCCCTGCATTTTTCCACTTATAAGTGGGTGGCTGCTAATACTGTTTTTGTTATGCAAGGATTATAAATATTCTCACTTAGAACTAATGACTCAATTTGGATGCACCAGCAGGATATGAATAGCTCAAGGTTTTCCCTGTGCGTGAGGAGCAGTAGCCACGCAGAAGGTAATTACCCAGGTCTGGAAGATAAGTAGTTTCGAAGAGTGGTAGCCCATTACGGCAGGGACAGCGAGGCTCCTGGGACCTCAAAGTAAAAGCATAATTTCAAAATAGGTGCAGAGTTGTGGCTGTGAAAGGAAGAGATGTGTGTGCAACTGGAGGCTTGTTAGGCCTTTGGGGTTGTTTTCAATATGATGGAGGTATCGCGGTCCTAGCCTGGCATCTTTTTAAGATATAATGAAAGCACCCGAAGCCACGATGTCTCCATTGTTCTTCCTTGATGCCTTGGGTGCCATATTATTGAAGTCCCAGCTGCTTACCACCATTCAAGTCCTGTGCAAGTGTATTTTCCCAAAGGACCTCAAATTGATGGGGAAAGGTAAGGAGATAACTACTTCAAGTCTTAAAACCATCTTGTGGACAATTACCATGCTAAATTCCAATCAAGTCGTTTTCTAAAAATGTTTTAATGCATTAACAAGGTAATTAATAATAGATGCCTGCTATTTTTAACTCAGAACAACTCTAGAATTAAAGTTTTCTGCCCAGCAGTCAGATGCCATAAAAAAAGATGGGCAGGGCGAGCAATATGAATGGTGACAGCTTCTTGGGTTCCTGAAATAAGGAAAGGTAGAACCAGCAACGCAGGCAGGACAAGAAGCAAGCAATACACGACATTCAGCACATGTCATGATAGCAGGACTGTGCTTGGACCATAATCCCATTTTCCTGATCCCAAAGCGCCTCCTCTAACCTGTAGCCCTGCAGATGAGGAGTTCATGAGGATATAAAGCAATGAACACTAAAAATGGGGTCTTTGGACCACCTGTCCACCAGTTCCAGTTTTCTCCTTCCTTCTCCACCTGCATTTCTCTGTGCTCCTGTAAGGTCCAGTTTCTCACAGCTCCCACACTGCCAGAACTGAAGAGGCATTTTTACCCTTTTTTGCCGCAAGGACTTGCCCTGCTCTCCCACCACTAGCTCTTAATCAAGAAACCCAATCCATGAGAGAACCTCAAGCCTCAGTCTCTTCCTTTGTGTACTGCTGATCAACAAGGCTGATTTCTACTTATGCAACACTTATGCCTCAGTTCTTAACCATATCAAACCGGGACTGAGAAATGAACCTGAAGCTTTTCATTTATTTGGGTTTCTTTTTTTGCCCTTTTCCAGCTTTAGAAGCTTGTGAGCTCCACAGACCGTGGGGACAGCGGTGGCACAGGCGTTACCGGCACAATGCCATCGGGCAGAGCAATGCTGCTGGTTTATATGTAAGAAGCAGAGCTTGCTTTACTCACAAGGACACAACCCTGCTGCAGGCTAACCAGGCTCCCTAGCCAGTCTGTTATGATGCTGATGTCCAAGGATGCTTATGTGCCCCCATCCTTTGTAGCACAATGTGCTGTGAGGCTTGCAACACTGGGATATGCAGACCTTTACTTACAAAGAATAACCACATAAATCTCCTTTAATGAGCTCTTAAGTCACTAACAGCTATCTGTGTGCAGCTATTTAAAGGACCAGCCCTGCTGGGATAGGAATGGGCACAGCTCCATTGCCCTCGGTGGCTCTTAACCAAGAACTCTTTCCAACCACTTATTCCTGCTGCATTCATGCTTCCTTTTTTCCTTTATTAGCTCTGCTGTGTCCTCTACAGGCCTTCAGCTGTTCATCTCAATCAACTAAAAACTGAAACCTCTTCTCAGTATTTGTACTCCAGATGTCTGTGTTAAATCTATAAATTAAATTAGTTTTATCCATGTTCACACTTCACCGTATTTCATTGTTGATAACAGCAGAAGCTATCCAAGACAGCATGTGTTGAATGGCTTTGGTCCCATCCACACCTGCTCTAGTTATGATAAATTCAAGGGAGAAGCACCGCGGTTTGGGCCGGTTCTTGGTGCAGAAGCCACAAGGACAGCAACAATAGGAAGGTGCCAAGTTGACGGAACCACAACGCAACCTCATCCCTGGTCACTGTCAAGGGACGTACCGCACCATCGCCAGCTCTTCCTGCCACATTCTGTAGGCACTTTATAACCTTATGCTGAGTTCTTGGCACATTTTCTTTTGCATCTCTCTGCTTCCACAGCAGAGGTCCAGAGGTCCACCTGACCCCCAGTGTCCAGCAAGCCATCCACGGGGCAGATCAACAGCCGTTTCCGTGAAGGAGATCTATTAATTATGGCAAAAGCTCCGAACTAAACCACAAGATTAAAGCCGGATGCACTTCACATTCAGTTACACTTAGGACATAGGAGTTGGGTAGTTGCAGTGACTGGAGATTTCAAGATAATAAAACTGCAGGGTTTGGGAAGCAACGTTTCTATAATGAATTGTTAGCAATTAGGCTGTTCTGTCAAAATGAAACTGTCTTAATCTTTCAAAGAGAATGCTGGTCTATTTAACTTATAATTGATTAACAGCTTTCCAATGAGAGGATTAAAGTACACAGTAGATAACTCAGATGATTGACAGTTCTGCTTCATCAGCCTAAAACAAGATGCCTCCGTTTTCCTACCACATGCCAATTAAACGATTAAGTATTGTTTACTGGGAGTGTGAGGATTACAAGACAGTAGGTGGATTTATTAGCAGAGAAAGGAAAAACACTCCTACACATAGGAGAAAGATTATTTTGAATGACTAACAGCCATGCCCTTGCAAAGCTTAACTAGAGCTAGATGAATTATTCACTGCCAGAGGGTTATGCCCCAGCCCTTCTCCCCTCTTTCAGACCATTTGGCAGTTTATCCAGATGTCTCCGATGTGTTCATCACTTCAAGGTGTGCTATGCAGATCGTTTGCTGAGTTTATCATACAGATAGCTGTAAGTCCAGCTGCTTGGTATTATCAATGGAAGAAAGGCTGGGGGCTTAACTCACATTAGAGACAGACTCTCGATTCTCTGGGGCAGGAGACCAAGACATCTTTTAACAAGCAAAAGCTGCCTCATTAGCAGTCTCTTAGTACACACAGGCACTGAATCAAATCACCTTGATACAGGCACCTGAACATGGCAGGAACAATAATGTGTTTTACCATCTTGCACCAAGAACATCCGATTTTACATGGATTAACAATTTACGCTGGGGAGCTTTGGAGGGAAGGGGAGGAGGGAGAAGCTCTTGAATTCACACAATCAGGCTCCATAGTTACCGTGTCTGAGTGAGCCACATTGCTTTAACACAATACGTGCCATTTTTACCAGGCTGGAGACAAAATAACATAAAATCAAGATGGTGAAAAATTTCCAAATTTTTGACCTCTATGACCGTAAGAAGCCGCACATGAAATGACACAATTCCTTAAGCTTACAATCTCCCCTTTGCCTTTCAGGTGACCCTTAATTATCTGATCCCTGGATGGCAAAAGTTGAATGAGATGTTCTATTAACTTCAGTTCCTGACATCTGGTTTTATTTCAGATTTCTCCTTCCCACCACTTCTGTAGGGCTCCTGCAGAGGTCTATGAGAGCTGCTTTAGCATCACCAAGGAAAGCGAGAGTTGCAGTTCTGGGTAAAGCTGCCAGCACTCCCTGCCCTGGGAGCTCTCTCCCCAGTATGCCACCAGCACACAGCATGGGGTAATGATCCGTCTCAGCCGGTTAATTAAAAAGAGCAAAGTCCCTGCCAGATAAGAACCTCTGCAGGTGTGGAGACAGCAGAAGCCTGTTAACAGGGTAAAATATTTTTTGTGACCTTGTGTTTTCAGCAGCCTGTCCAGGGCTCTGGGCCCCTTCCCAGGATTCTGACAAACATCTAAAAGTCTAAGATTTTCATTTTTCAGTGGAGGGCTCTGTATGGCACACAGGCTGCCTGCAGTGAGGCAGGCAAGCAGCAGGCTGATGCTTCCACTGTTCCTTGGAGCTGTACCAGGTACAGCCATGAAAAGACTGAATTTCAACAAATCAATAAATTAAAGGCCAGGATCTCAAAGAGAAAATTGTGAGAGAGAGATCCCTAGGGATATTAAATACAAAGATATTACTTCTGGCTCTGGAAACCTCTGAGCCACAGTTTGTGGGGAGGCTGTACCAAGGGAAATATTCCTGCGCGTCTCCTGTGAGCTGCTGGAGGGGCAGCTGTCGGAAGCCGTGGCCCCAAAGGGCAGTGGAGGAATGTACTGAGCTAATTCCAAAGAGTGGCAAAGTCTGTTATCAAGAGTCAAGCGAATACGACTGACTGGTGGAGCTGGCCACCACGACTGGCAGATGTTCTCTCAAGAAGAAAAGAAAATCAGCATCTGGAAAAATGTGGGGAAAGGCATTGTAGGATGTACAGTCCTTCAAGAGGACAGCCCCAAGATTACAGAAACAAACCTGCCCAGTGGGACTGGAGAGCAGCCATGCTGAGATGGACACGTGCTTGGCCACCTCACCTTGCAGGAACCACCATGGGGACAGAGCTTCCACAAATCCAGACTACTTTGTGACAGACTGTCATCCAAGTCATAAAAAGGAAAAGGCAGCATCCTGTTTGCCTGGCGGCGTTAGTCCCATGGAGAGCACCACATTTTGTTGTCCAAACAATGTAACTGTAGGTCACCTGCATTGCAAGCAATGAGAGTGGAAGCAGATGGAGATATCACTTTTTTCAGACAACATTTGGCCTTTATTGACAGAGCCAGCTGTCCCCCCTTGCAGTGCCCATCCAGGGTTAGGAAGAGGCAGGACAAATTTCAGAAGAGCAATTGGAGGTAGCAGCCTTGCTGGGACCCGGGCGCACCTTCTGTGCCCACACTCAGAGCCTTTGGTCTCCTCACCCCGCTGCAAGCCCAGCGCTCAGACCTGCTGCACCCCGGCAGTGACAGCTCTCACACTTACCAGCTCAAGTTGCTGCCCCACACCATTTTTTATCAGCAAACCACCCAACATCAGGGTAGGGCTTGTCCTGCTGGTGTCTGTTCATACTACCCCAAGCTGATCATGGGTCCTGACACATCAGCCCATCACCATTACACCCAGTGCATGAACAGCTGTCTGGTGGCAGACATGTCACTGGCAATCCACACTCATTTCAACATTTTGTGACCTAGACAAGAGCAGGTCCAGTTCTTCTGATCCATGCAAGCATCCTGTTTGAGTTTTAATTGGGATATTACTGGTTAACATGGAATAAAGATGTTCAGACAAACAGTATCCAGGGGAACACCTGCAAAGGGGTGAACACCTTTTCGTGTCCTCAGAGCACAGCCAAAGAGGCTGTTCTTCCACAAGCAATGCTCCCCATGGGCATTACATTATGGGGTACCTGCACCCCAGGAGGGTACGTCTACCGGGCAGGACAGCAGCCCCATGGAGAGATGTTTGGGTGCCCAGCATGGCTGATGGAGACCCCGAGGTCAGCTCTGGGTTATTAAACTCTGCTTCTTTGTTCACATCCATATTCCCTCTGGTCGAACAAGCAGGACAAGAAAATGCTTTTAAGTGTCATGCTGTACCTGAGCCTCTTGCTGTCTTCCTGTCCACGTGCAGTGGAGTGATCCCGCCTGTTATCTGCATGGATCACTTGCTTGAGCCTTAGCAAGGGAGGAACATCCAAGGAAAAGACCATGGAGGAGCCGGGCAGATTTTTCCCCAGGGTGAGGGGCAGATGTAAAAACAACAGGTTTGTTCTTCCTGTTGGAAGTACCTTGCTTGGCCTTTACCTGCCATTCATGCTAAAACACTGAAGGAGTGTTTGTCCATTGTTAGTAACAGAGTATGAGGTTGCCAAAACAAAGCTTTCGATGGGTTTCAACAACAGCAAGGGAACTCATCAGCAAAAGTCACCAGCTTTCCCAAGGTAGCCTTTCTTCTCAGAGACCCATCACCAGAGCTCATCATTTCCCTAAGTTATCACCCATGCCACAAAACAGACTCATAGCTTGCCACTGGCACCTACCAAATACACCAAGAGAGCTGTTCCTGTGGCGAGAGCTGTGTTCAAATTTAACCCCCTCAACCTTGTGAAGTAGTAAGCCCATCAAAATGACAGCTTTGTCCTCTTGGCTGGGTTGGAAAGACAAGTCTATCTGCCCCTGGCAGACAGCACGTCCTTCCGTCATGCCATGGTAAGCAAGGAATAGCAAAGGTGCTCTACGCACCCACCCTAGAAAAGCACAGCAGCCAAGACAAGATTTTGTACTTTGAGTTCCAATTCTTCAGCCCCATCATAGCTGTTATAAATTTAATTGAGGCTAAAACAAAAGTGCAGCATCAGTTGGCAGAGTTGGAGAAGCAGTCACTGGAAATAACTACATCAAGACCAGTACATTAAAGAGCATGCTTTCAAGCTTTGCTCAGCAGAGTAATATTTGTTATTGAAAAGAAAAATACTGCTTTTGGTCTCATCTGCCCTACGCTGAGGCTGTCATGGAAACTGGAAGGAGGCTCCGGCAGGAGGGAGGTTAAACATGCACTTAGCAAGAAATAGTTTCACAGGTCGAAGTCTGGAGTGGCATTTTCAACTTCAAACTGAGATGGGAATAACTAAGCCCAGATTTTAGCATGTTATCGTGTAACACCAGACTTCCGATGGAGAGCAAGTGTAAGAGTAAGACTTCATTACAGGCTGGCAACCCCGGCACTCAGCTCCACGGGGGCAGGCACGCCAGCCAGCAGAAAGCAAGCAGGCAGCATCTCTCAGAGGCAGCATCGCATATTTCATCAGGTAAAACCTCCAGGTCTCCAATTATGCAACAATTAAGTGCTCAGGAGGCTGTGAAGTATGACAGTCTGGGTCTTAAGAGCACAAATTCATTTTTCTCAGAAAGCAGCACTCGCAGTGCTCTCCCCCCATACCAACCCCCCCAGATGAGATAAATTCAGTTTATCAGAGTAACAAATTTCAATGCCTTATTACCATGTCAGTTGTTATAGCCAAATGTCCATGTTAATTGGGCATTTACTGCTTATATGCCAGCCAGCTCACAGCATCCTCCTCTGCTTCACCTGGGGGCAGTGATCATACCTACAAGATCTTGCAGGAATCAGTTATCTCCCTTTTAAATTTGGCAGGGACAAATCAAACATTCCCCTGTGCTCCTCTGCACAACCCTCCCACGTGTCCCTCTGCAAACACACACTGGTTCAATGCATATTTAGTTTTCTTCTTGTACAACAGGAAAACAATAGAGACTAGGTCTTGGGATTTTAGCAGGGAGCTAAAATTAGATTGCTTTGCAGAGATCCTGGGATCGGACCACATTGCTACTTTTTCCCATAATTACATTATCTCACAGCAGAACAGCTCTCTCCTTTCAGGATCCCTAGTCATTTAAAGAAGACCCCTCCATGTTATTCCCCATCTAAGGACAAGACTGGGCTTCAGAGAAGTTTCAGCTTTCTACAGGCACAGACTGAAAACACACATCCTTCATATTGTGTCCAAGTCCTTCGGGAACCAGACTAATATTCACAGATCAGGGCTGTTTTGCAAAACTATTCCAGGATTAACAAGATTACCATGAGGTGGATCCTCACTCATCACTTAACTGATTTTTTTAAATGGGTTTTTTTTGTGAAATTGCCCCAAGCTTGGCAGATCTTGCCATGCCAACTTGCACACTAGAATCACATCTGCTCTAAAAATGTATCTCAGCCAAAGAAACAACAAAACTTTTTCCAAGGCTTAAACCATATCAGCATCAGACCAAGTAAACTGAAGGACATTTAAACAGTTAGATATTACTATCACAAAAAAAATGGTAATACTGACAAAAGTTCAATGGAGAAATGTGAAATATGAATGTACAGACTTACCGTTTTTGTCAGCTCTTCTGAAAATCTAGAATTGAAAGAGAGAGAGAAACATTTTTACTATGTTGCACAACTTGAAAGAGTGAAACCCTTAGCACCACGGAAATGTTCTACCCCACATGATGGACAATACCTCCGGGGAAGAGTATCAATCAGTTTGGCTTTGGATTAACTGGTAGAAAACTAGAAAAATAAAGATAACACAAAACAGTTCCAGCATTTCCCATCTCCCTCACAGAAGAAAGCCAAAAACATGGATACAACACAAGGGAAAAAAAAAAATAGCCTGCAACAGCTGTGCAGCAAGCCCAGCCAATTTCTCTAGCATTCGTAATATCTCTCAAACCAAGTTTCACAGTTCTGTGCTTCTGAAACAAATTATTTACAATTTATTTTTTTTTAAAAAAGCAAGTTTTCTGCGTGGGAAGGAGATTATGTTTAGACTTAAAACTACGGTATGGAGTAGTTTTTTACTTAAAACTACTGCAGTAGCAGTAGGCTATCTAATTCCACAGAGAGGAATCAGATAGCCCTTTCAGAAGAACAAAAATCACAATAATGTGTAGTACAGTAGAATTTGCTGGGAGAAAGACAGAAACAACTGCTATTTTTCTGACTAGTTTCATTTTAGAAATAGTCCCCTGACACAATGCAATTAATAGCAGAAGACTTGTGCAAGGGCTGAAATGTTACCGGTTCCTGCCAAAAATGGCTGTTAGCACAGGTTTGGCCATAAATTACCAAAAAATTAACATGCTCATAAACTGGGCAGAAAAGGGAAAGCATGCTTCTCATCTCTTCAGACCTGACCCTATTAATTTGAGCAAGAACAGAGATTTCAGCTGTTCAAAGAAATTTCCCTGTGGAGGGAATAAAAGCACCAGCAGGACAGATCAGAGTCAGCTGTAAAATGCAATCTCTTATTTTCTGGGTCATAAAATCATTAAAAAAAAAAATCAGAAGAGAAACTGCTGCACAAAACAAGAAACCCAAGAGACAAACTGAATTGCAGAATGTGCTATTTAAGTGAATATGGCTTAATTAAGGAACATAAATCATTCTTTTGCCCAAAGTTCTTCAGAGGCGGCAAAGTCAAAGCTGGACATTCTGGCATACTTCAGCAGAGGCAATCACTCTGAAACTGCTTACTTCTTGGCCTTTCATTTTTTTAGAGCAATTAGAAGTTTTGGGAGAAAATTCTATCTGGCTCCATACTTATGGACTTCACTGAGGTTAAATATGGGTTTTGAAGGACCGGCCAGTAACGGCTTGTCAGTGGGAAGTAAGAACAAAGCCAGCCAGGACAAGCAGGACCCCAGCCAGGGCCATGGCTTGGCACACACCACCCAGCCATGCACAATATGCCCTGCCCAGAGTATGAAATACTCCTCTTTTCCCAAGTTGGACACCCCAACTCCTCACTACCCCTGAGCACCTCCAGACGAGGCACTTTTCCTTCTAGATGCTGATTATTTCTGGGTTTTTTGTTTCATCACCACATCCTTCCATTACTGTTCCCACTGCTTTGAAACAAAGACATCACATCAAGTCTAACACAGAAGCCGTGATGTCTATTTTAAGGTCCTGTGGGAGATTACCACCCCACTAAGCACAACTGGCAGAGGGAGAACAAGAAGGCAAAAACAATAGGTAAAATGTAGCTTAAAGTTGGAGAAAGGCTCAATCTGCAGCACTGCTCTGTGGAGGCACCAACCTCACAATAAACTCTCAGAGCAAGAGGGGAAAAAAACCCCCTAAAATTGAGAAATGGAAGAAATGTTAAGACATGGAAGTATTTATGTCCAGCTTCACTAAGTGAACTTTTTAGGGCTTTAAATCCCCCAGATACTCCCAGAAAGTATGACTATTTGTACATGAACAGGTTGATGGAAGATCACATCAGCTCTGTTACCTACCAAGGATTCATTCTACATGACTAAGTTGTTTAGTTTTTATTGCTAATGAGCAAGATTTATTCTTCCAACTTAATTGGACCTCCTAAAAATTTGCATACACACAAAAAATTTGAAACAGGACACCCCGGAGTGAAAGCAATTTAAGATAAGGTCACCTGTCAACGCAGGCAGGCAGTACATCAAGGTATGATCACTGGAATGAGCATCAGGAGGCTGATAAAGACACAATATACTCTGTGATAATTTTGTAATGCTGCCAAAAACGCTGCTTCTGTGAAGACCCACGATTTACACTCCAGCTCAGTGAACAACAGTGCCCTCCCACACACAACCTGAAGATGCCCTCCGTTCATGTCTTGCATTAGTTGGTCTGCTGCAGGAAGGATGCGGTGTGCTTTTGGTAAGGGAAAGGTGTAGGATCTGGCGACCGGAGGGAAAACACAGCCCCTCACACCTTCCCTATGGACCAGAGGAGCAAGTCCCCAAGGGAGGCTTAGTGCCAGGCTCCCAGGGAGCTCAGGGAAAGGAAAGGTCCAACCAGCTCCAGGAAGAAGGGAATACAAGCAAGGATGCTACATCACCTCCAACACAGAGGCTGCAAAGCTGGTCCACCCTGCAGCCACTGTCTGCAGGCTTGCAGTGACTCCATCAGTGCTATTCCCGCTCAGCAGCGAAGTTGCTGAGACTTAGCCAAGGCAGCAGCCTGGGAGGTCAGCGAGAGTGGAGGCGATGAAATATTGATGGAGGAACGCCCTGTCCTGCCGGGCCCTCGGCGGCGATTGGCTTCCCGCGCCTCCACCGTGGCCAGGGACCGTCCCAAGCGGCGGACAGGAGCTGGCAGCACCGTACAAGCCTGACCAGGGATGCTCTTTCCGCTCCATCACCCCCAGTTCTCCAACCGTCAGGGCAACACACCACTTTCAGATGGTAAATGAGAAATTATCCAGTCCAAAAAGTACTACAGCAACCATCTCCCCCACCAGCTATGCTTTTATTAAGCAAGTCTCCTGAAGCACAGGCTAAATCGCACAGTGAGGCCACAGGATGCGCCAGATTAACCCATTTTATAGGATTTAGACAGGCAAAGCATGCAGTTTGCTGTCTGCAGGATACTTACTCCATTTACCAGGTGTTTAGATTAATATAAAATCTATTTTATTTAGAGTCAGGAGCCTCTGTGAAGACTTTCAATAGCTTTTTTTTTTTAAAATGTACGTTTTTGCTATACTCTCAAATGCCTAATAGAGATATTTGGCTGGCAGAAGTAAGCAATTCGAAACACTAGTGGTAATAATAAACTTGAAAAAAAAAATTGGTGGTTTCAAATTTCAGCATTCAGTTCTGCCGTCTCAAAGGTCCTGAATGAGAATGTGTGACACTGGAGGCTGCTTAATGGAGGTTTTCTCAGCAATTTTATTAAATTCACACCAGCGCTCCCCTAACAAGCCTAAGAATTATTACTGTGTTCGGAGAGTTTATTATGTCTTCAGCAGGTTAATAAGATGTTGATTTAAAATAGAGTGCAACTGAGCTAGAATTTTGTTTTCCATCATAATCTTGGTGCAGAATTGAGGACAAACAAAACCTAAGTCTCCTGGGTGAGGAAACCATCCAGATACACATAAAAACCCAACTAATCTGATCACTATGTTCCTACTTTCCTGTTGTTCTTTTCTGTTCTTTTTTATTTTTTTCCTGTTTTCCCTGCTCCCCCTTCTCTCCCCACGATGTGGGCAGTTAACACCATATCCTGGCCTCTCCTTTCACTCCCCCCTTCTCCTTAGGCTTTACCTGGCTGTGCTAAATAAAAGTTCCATAAAACAGGCAAGAGTGTATTCGACGTTACCACGTTCACGGCGCTAGAATTTACTTTTCCATGAGCACCAGCCCTGGGCGTAGCTCCATTTCAAGCACCTGCTTTCAAATCCCTGAAGAGCAGAAGGGAAAGGATGAACTTATCCGTGGGCTGAGGTACTTTGCAGGGAGCAATGGCAATCCCCATATGCACAGAGCCCAGCCAGCCCCTGCTTTCCAGCCGTGCCCTGCTGGCATGACTTGAAAACAAAGCTTATAGAGCCTTTCACTCGGAGAAGGGAGAAGGTAAACGAGGACACACGGAGGGAAGTGAATCAACCTTTAAAAAAGAATCAGAAGGGAAAATGTCAAAGCAGGAGGGGACTGAGAAGGGATTGCTGTGGCTGCGATAGCTTTGCTAGTTAGGGCTGCTCTGGAAATGGCATCACTGACAAAACAGTTGGAAAACTGTGCCGGGTTTTTATAGGTACCTTATTAGAGTCTTTGAGTAAATGTAAATCACCTACAAAAAAAGACTCAAACCCAAACTCAGGCCTAAAAATAAAAAATATAATTGTCTTTATGATTAAATATTGGAGTAAAGGAGCTGCCTAGAACTGAAAAATCCAAGTTGACTCCAAATGAGGAAAATAGACAGGGAGGTATATCCTGGTAGTTAAATGCAAGAGTGTAAGAGAGCATGCTAAAATGATCTATAGAAGCAACAAGCAAATAGCATGAAAACTATAACAAGCCTTTTCAAACGTATCAAAAGCAGGAAGCCCATCAGAGACAGGTAAACAAGGTACAGAATAGATGCTCAGAGATCTACATTTGGAAATGCACCCGTGGCACAAACCAAATCCTCTATATCTTCTGTCCAAACACTTCACTTGGTCCTACAGGGCTGAAGTGCAAATCAGATTTGGCCACATAAGACAGAGTAAAAGAGGAGCCGTGAGCAGGAGAGCAATCTTTCTGACCCTGTTGAAGAAGGAAAGAGGCAGATAAGGGTGAAAATTAGTTTTCAGCAAAGACAGAGCAAATCAAACAAAAAGCTTCATCTGACCTGAAACGAATGGCACTGCTTTCTTCAGGGACATTTAAAATAAAGCCAAAAAGCAATTAATTAACTCACTATGGACGAAGTCAGAAAGGTGGCAGAGACGTCACCATCCCTTGGAGCGCACAGTCCTGCCACAGGGATGCTTGCCTATACCCAAGACTGGCCCTTGAGTGAGGACAGTTGGTAAGTCAGCACTGAAGTACTCCCAGACAGAGCAATACCTGTCTAGACACCGTGGGTGCCATCCACCACAGCTCTGTAATTCACGTGGGCTCATTCACACCCAGCAAACAGAGTCTCATGTAGGCTTACCCACACACACACTATAGTCTCCCTTCTCTTGTGACATTTGCAGATTTGTTCTGGACGGGAAATGCCACCATCCACACACGTGGATTCCAGCAGCACCGTGAGAGTTTCGGCTTTCTTTTAACAAAGGAGTTTTGTCCTTATGGATGAAGAGAAGGATCAGAGCCTTTGGAAAGCATCTTCAAGCAGCCCTGAGGGCAGATAGAGAATGTAGCATTGCCATGAGCTGTGGGTAGAGGCACTAGTTGTCTACAGCAAACTGCACATGCTGCCAACCCTGAGCGTTTGGCTCTTGCAGGCGGAGCAGCCACATACCCTCCGGCCCCACGGAGCAAACACCCAGAGGCAAACACCTGAGTGCAGGATGGGTACAGAGCCTTTGCCCAACCCCAACCCCTTATGTTGATTTGACTGATGCTGTCAGAGCTGACCATTAAATGCACAGTGATGCTTTCCAGGCTCCTAGAGTGACACATCACCTCCATTTAATCTACTACCACCACTGAAGAGCATCTATTGCTCCCTAGTTTTACCTGCTGACAGTTTTAGACAATGCTTAGGACTTAGGTATCTTCTTCACTAGATTGTACAAAGGGTTTAGTTAATCTGCAGTTTTAGCCATTTTTTACACTGATGATTTTGAGCTGAACTAGTAAACATTATTCAACCTTTTTAACTGTTCACCTAAAAGGACACTAGCAAAATAAAAGGAAAATACTGAGAACACCCCTCCAAGTGGCAGCAGCCAGGTTGATGGCAGAGAACATCTAACCTCTTGCTGTATTTTGTTCTTTCTCAGCCTTCAGTTTTGCCCCACAACACCACAGTTTTGTTTCTTTGGTGGAAAGGGGGTAGGGAACTTCATACTGACCCACCAGCCACCCTCACAGTTTGGAGGAGTCAAAACGGGCACATTGGGGATGGCTGAGTCAAAAGAAAACCAGAACAGAAGAGGAAGAAAAAGCGACTAAGGTATCATTAGCGTCAGAGCCACCTTATCTAATTCAGAGCCAAAACCAAGCTTAACTTGCTTTCCCCAGCCCCCGATGAACTGCCTACATAGCACACCCGCTCATGCAAAGGTGTTAGTTAAATATAAAATCTTACAGGTCTTTTACTTCATCCCCACCCACCGAGGAGCTGCACTGCTGCATGGCTGGGACTCGCTGCTTCCCCAGCACATCCACGTAACACAAAAACGTGAACGAGTTAAGCAGAAAACATGTTCTCATCCCTGAGGATTTGGTGGGAACCTTGCTACTTTCCTGCTAATGTGTGAAAATTAACCTAAATGCGCGTTCCCGTGTTTAAACTCTGTATGAAAGGAAGGGTCTCACAGTGCACTTGAAGAGCCTGTTACAACGAAGCCTCAGCTTCAATTGACGTTTCTATTATAACTGGAGGAAAAAAGAGAGAAGCAAGTTCTAAGGGAGCAGAAAAAAAACACAAAACCACCGAACCCTCAAAACCTTATATTTCCAGCATCCATTTCTACTTTCAGCAGGTGAGAAAGGGCTCCCAGGCCCATTGTGAAAGGGAAAAAAGGAGCAGGAGCTGCACACCCAGCTCTATTGTATTTCCTACTGTTTAAGCCATTCTGAAAGTTCATGGCTCATTTTCTCAGCTCAAACCTCAAAGAGGGGGAAAAAGAAATCCATTTAAAGATGGTAAAGTTGAACAGATAAGATATCATTTTTGTGGAAAAACAGTCCTAACTCAAAAACCTCTTGTATAAATTTAACATTGCTTCCCAATTGCATTTATGTTCTGAAACCCAGATTCCAGATTGTGGTATAATTTTGGTAATTTCAGGGCACGTTTAAAAAAAGAAAAAAAAAGAAAAAAAAAACCAACAAGTTAACTTAAAAAACATAAGGGTATTATCCTTACACTTTCCCCATGAAGCAGCATTTCCTACAGCTGGCAATTGCCCACCTGCCAGCCCCTTTCACCAGGCACGACCATCCATCCAGTGCTTTTGGCTGCTCAACAGACACAGCTGGAGTGGTTCATTCAGGGGACCGAAATGCCTATCAGCCCTGAGTGCTCAGAGATGTAATGAATTTGGTGCTCAGAGATGTAATGAATTTCGGACTTACCACCCCATGCCAATACCTACCAGCAACGTGGTAGAAGATTCAGCAATTATTTAGAAAATGCAAGGGCTTGCCTGTAAGAGTTACTACTGCCTAACTCCGAGGGGGCTGGAGGAGTGTGAGTTATCCTTTACTACAGCCAATGCCTCAGGAGCTTATTTTTGCATTCACTACACTTTTTTTAAAGCTAGGAGACAGCAAAGCTGGGGACCTATGCGTTTAATTACTAGATACTGCAGAAAGTCTGTGTAATTACACCGTTTGCACTCTGGCTGATTCCAGCCCATTCTCCCAATTCATTTAAGTGCAAATAGCCTCGTTAGTTCCCTAATCAGGAAGTCTATAAATACCGCAGCAGAGGCACTAAGCACACCCCTTCCTGCCCCCCAAACCTGGGTGAGGGAGCCCCGGGTCCCAGGCACTTGTAGGCATCCAGGACCACGCTGCCCAGCTCCACTGCACAGACCTGCAGCCCTTCAAGGATGGGGGTCCAGGACCTGGAGCAGGTGGAGGACCTGGGTGCACCCCTATGCCCAGCTAACCTGGGGCAACCCATGATACAAGACTGGGGGGGTTGCAGGACCTGGAGTTCTGCATCCCCATCCAGTTAAGATAATATCAGGATTAAGGACCCAGGGTGCATCCCCATCCATCTGCTCCAGGGGCTGCAGGACCTGGGAAAAGGGGATGCAGGACCTGGGGTGGACCCCCATGCCCAGCAAGCTCAGAGGTGCAGGATCCCGACAAGGGGATAAAGGATACAGGCTGCATCCCCATGCCCGGCCAGTCAAAAAACAACTAATGCAGGACCTGGGTGGCACCCTCATGCCCAGCCACTTTGCAGATAAGGGGGTATAGGATCCAGACCTCACCCCCATGACCAGCCAGCCCGGGAGATGCAGGACCAAGATGCATCTTACTCCCAACTGTCCCAGGGCAAAGGGATGCAGGACCCAGACTGCACCCCTAGTGCCCAGCCAGTCTAGGAGGTGCAAGATCCGGACAAGTTGGTGCAGGAACCCTGGCTTCATCCCCATCCCAGCCAGCCCAGGGCACAGGACCTGGAAAAGAGGTTGCCGGACCTGGGCTGCACACCTATGCCCAGCCAGTCCGGGAGATGTACCTGGGCTGTACCCCATTCCCAACCGGCCGGGAGTGCAGGACCCCAGGAATAACCCTGATGCCAAGCCGGCCGGGGGGTGCACTCCCGTGCCCATGCAGCGTCTGCGGTTGCGGGATTCGGGCAAGAGGATACAGGAGCCGGGCTGCAGTCTCTTGCCCAGCCGGTCCGGGAGATGCTGGACCGGGGCGCAGCCCCTCGGATGCAGAACTCGGGAAATAGCGCCGATTCCGAGCTGGGCGGGTGGGTGCAGGACCCGGGCAAAGGGATGCAGGACCCCGGCTGCACCCTCACGCCCACCCGCTCCGCGGCTGCAGGACCCGCGCAAAGGGATAGGATGCACCCTCATGTCCACCCAGTCGGGGGTTGCAGGACCCGGGCTACAACCCGCTCCCAACCGGTCCAGGGAATGCAGGAGCCGAGGAATACCCCCGATCCGGTGCGGGATCTGGGCAGGGGGAGCGGCCGGAGCCGGCGTGCGGGATGCGGGCCGCGGGGTGCATCCCCGGCGGCTGGGGGACCACTCACATCGAGGATGACGGAGGTGCCCTTCCTCTGCGCGGCGGCGGCGGCACCCGGGTTGAGCAGCTCCCGCTCGGCGACCCCCTTGTCACCCATCCTGGCCACCACCCAGCGCAGCAGCCCGTCCAGCCCGCGGAGCGCCGGCGGAGGTTTGCGCAGCAGCCTGTGCACGCCGGACCGGCAGTAGCGCGCTGCCTGCTCGCACATCGCTCAGCCCGGCCTCATGCCGGCGCTGGGGACTCCCCTCCGCCCCCCGCCTCCTCCTTCTCCTCCTCCTCCTCCTTCTTCTCCTCCTCCCACCGCCACACGGCGGGCAGCGGGCAGGGGCGGGCCCGCGGGGAGACCCGAGCAGCCGGGGGGGATTTTCGGTGTGGGGGTAGGTCACTCCGGAGAGAGCCGGTGGGTGCTGCTTGCGTGCTCCCCCCGCCATATACCTCCACCCTGCTCCAGCACAAAGCATCCTTTTGGGCATTTTCTATCTAAAAAGAGTATTCCTATGGCATGTCCTCTCCCCTCTGCAGCCTCCCTACCCCCACAACAGATTTTAGCAGCTCTTTGTAAAGACAGCAGAGAAAAATTTCCTGCTAAGATATAAAACTTGCCCCTGACCTCCTACCCCCACTCCAAAAAGCCCCTATACAATGAATAGCCAGTGATTCCAGCTGGGGTACTGCAGCAGTCATGGCTACAGAGCTAACAGCACTCAGCTGGGCAAATATTTATAATCCTGTAATTCTGTATTATGAGGATATTCCTTTGTGATGCTCCTGTGCTCATCTACACAGGTCAAGATCTAGACTTGCAGTAGAGGCAATAAGTCTTCTGGCCAAAATGACATTAAATCATTTCGTCTCCCCCTCCACACTTGAGGAGATGCTCCCAGTTTGAGTTCAGACCCAGAAAGGCACCAAAGGTAAAAGGCTCTGACCCAGACCCTCTCGGAGGGTTCTCCAAAGTGCCCGAGTGCCCAAAAGCTCTGAATGGCCTTTCCCCCCTGCCCACCTGCAGCAGCCAGACCCTCTCGCAGGCAGCTCTAGGGAACTTCATGCCCCACAAGGGCCACATCCCCAGATTTGAACATCGACACATGAGCCAGCAAGTCCAGCAGCGCTGTGCAAGCATTACACACTTCCCACGCTGAGCCCTGTGCCTGATCTCCATATGAGGAACAGCATCATTACTCCAAAAGGCCTGACCAGCTACTGCTTTAAGAGAAAAAAAAAAACCAGCAATAAATTATTTCTTTACGCAGGACTTAGATAGACCAGTGCACCAGAGCCCAGACCTCCCAGCAAAGTCCAGCTGGAGGTATTATTTAGCCTTTTCCTCTAACCACCCATCTTTATTCAGGTAAATTAGGGTGAAACACTACTGTGTTTGAGGTGACAGGTGGGAGAATGTGCATTTTTTTAGCTGCTGCTCAAAGGAAAGTGAGTGGGAGCCCAGTTTTCTCTGCTGGAGTACACAGATAATGGCTGGAGGCTCTTGAAAGGCTGATAAATCAATAGGCACAGAGAAGTGTGGCAGTAGGCCAGGACTCCCGGTGGGCTGAGCCCCTCTTTCAGCGAGCTCTCAACTTTCAGGGTTTCCTTCTTCTCCGGCAACACAAAAGTAATGGGGGAAACTGGAGGAACTTCAGCAGGTTTATGCTGGCTCGTGGGGATCTGGACAGGTTGGATCAATGGGCCAAGGCCAATGGGATGAGGTTCAATAAGGCCAAGGTCCTGCATTTCGGTCACAACAACCCCAGGCAATGCTACAGGCTCAGGGCAGAGTGGCTGGAGAGCTGCCCAGCAGAAAAGGACCTGGGGGTGTTGGTGGACAGCTGGCTGAACATGAGCCAGCAGTGTGCCCAGGTGGCCAAGAAGGCCAACAGCATCCTGGCCTGTATCAGGAACAG
>KZ505864.1:179129-309245 GCA_002844005.1 Limosa lapponica baueri
TGTTGAACTAACTCTGTCTGGCACGCACATTTGGAGGAGCGATCCCCTGGGCGTCCAGCGCTGCAATAAAGGATACCTGCTTAATAGTCATCCCGACTATTGAGTCCTGATTTCGTCTTTCATGGCATCACCCTAGACATCCAGGAAACCTCATAATTACCTGGACTAACCTCACTATCAAGTACAACTCCTGCAGCATTATGAGACCCAGCTCTGGAGACTCCAACATAAGAAGGACATGGACCTGTTAGAGTGAGTCCAGAGGAGTCCATGAAGATGCTCCGACAGCTGGAGCCTCTCTGCTGTGAGGAGAGGCTGAGAGAGTTGGGGGGGTTCAGCCTGGAGAAGAGAAGGCTCCGGGGAGACCTTATTACGGCCTTTCAGTACTTAAAGGGGGCTTATAAGAAAGACGTGGACAAACTTTTTAGCAGGGCCTGTTGCAATAGGACAAAGGGTAATGGCTTTAAACAAAAGAGGGTAGATTTATACTACATACAAGGAAGAAACTGTTTATGATGAGAGTGGTGCAACACTGGCCCAGGTTGCCTGGAGAGGTTGGAGAAGCCCCATCCCTGGAAACATTCAAAGTCAGGTTAGATGGGGCTCTGAGCAACCTGATCTAGTTGAAGGTGTCCTTACTCATTCAGGGGGCTTGGATTAGATGACCTTTAAAGGCCCTTCCA
The DNA here is from genome assembly GCA_002844005.1 of Limosa lapponica baueri. Taxonomy (NCBI): domain Eukaryota; kingdom Metazoa; phylum Chordata; class Aves; order Charadriiformes; family Scolopacidae; genus Limosa; species Limosa lapponica. Next base: position 179,813 of record KZ505864.1, read on the forward strand.
ACCCAAACCATTCTATGATCATAGTCCTCAGATGCCCAAACTTCCCCAGAGCTCTGAGATGGTTCTCTAGAGCAGTATGAGGAATTACCACCATAAGAAAAAAAAAAAAACCAAATAAAACCAAAGCTCCATACCAGCTCCAGGCGTGGCCTTTCCTCCCCAGGGAAACTGCCACCATTTATTGGAAACCTTCAAAACCAAACATTGCATTTTTGTTACTCTGACTTGCAGGGATGCAGGCAAACTAAGAGAATTACTAGCAGAAGGCACAAAGCCTGGGGCTGAGTGCTGCAGCTAAAACCCTCTGCTGATGGCTGCTGAATAAATTCAGAGGCTGGTGTGTTGGGTTTGTTGATTGTTTGGCTGTTAAGGGGACATTACCCAGCTCTGTTATTTTGTCAATTGAGAAAATGACCGTTTAACACCAAAAACGACCCGCCCTTGCTTAAAGTTACAGGCCACTGACTTGATAAGAGGTTGTGATTGTGTGGTCATAGGGAAGAAATATTGTAACGTTTTTCTTGCACGTTTGTTAGTTATAATACTGTTCACATAAAGCAGACCAAAACATTTTTCCCATCAACATGCAATTTAGGTCAGAACTATTAAGAACCCTTGGAATAAGCTAATTCATTTCTGATGACCTTTCAAAATTGCCCTTTGTTTCGTGTGCCGGGTACACCTCATGTTGGATCATATCTAACAGGAAAAAAAGCACAGAAATGGAGAATTGTAGACTTTCATATTTATAAGCATGTGTGTGGGCATGGCCACCAATTAAAAAAAAAACATTTGAGTTATTGCACCTAAATAAATTATTGCCTCTGTATAATTGACCTCCCCAATTGCAACGTAAAACTGTTAATTTACACCATTTTAATGGACAAAATGTGTCTGCAGATGTATTGAAATTAGAGCTATCAAGCTTCTTCGCAGCAAAAGTGGAGATGGAGGGACTGGCATTTTTCCCATTGCTCATGCCCTTTGTAATTATTTTCTAAAATAATTTCTTTCTTTCACCAGCAGATACCACCTCTGGCCACATTTGTGGGAGGACGAGATTTCCCCAACGTGTTACTGACAATAAATACCATTAATTACTGCTCAGAGGGTAAAATCTGGCAGCTTTCAATGTAAGAGGGACTCCCTCTGGGGTACCCAATATATGATGTGGTACGATGGCAAAGCCTCTCCGGCAAGAGCCCAGGCAAGGTTGGAGGGCTCAGCCAGGGCACAGGCAGGACGCTGGCCTACAGCTGCCCGAGGGGGTGCTTGGTTTAAAGAAATAAGATAGAAACCTTTCTTATTCATACAATCATAGAACCATGGTTAGAGTTGGAAGGGACCTTAATGATCATCGAGTTCCAACCCCCCTGCCCTGGGCAGGGACACCTCCCACCAGACCAGGTTGCTCCAAGCCCCCTCCAACCTGGCCTTGAATAGGATGGGGCAGCCACAGCTTCTCTGGGCAACCTGGGCCAGGGTCTCACCACCCTCACAGCAAAGAATTTCTTCCTGAGATCTCATCTCAATCTCCCCTCTTTCAATTTAAAACCATTACCCCTCATCCTATCGCTTCACTTTCGATAAAGAGTCCCTCCCCATCTCTCCTGTAGCCCCCTTCAGGTACTGGAAGGGGCTCTAAGGCCTCCCTGGAGCCTTCTCTTCTCCAGGCTGAACAACCCCAACTCTCTCAGTCTGTCTTTGTAAGAGAGGTGCTCCAGCCCTCTGATCATTTTCGTGGCCCTCCGCTGGACCCATTCCAACAGGTCCATGTCCTTCCTGTGCTGAGGACTCCAGAGCTGGACACAGTACTCCAGGTGGGGTCTCACCAGAGCAGAGTAGAGGGGTAAAATCACCTCCCACGACCTGCTGGCCATGCTTCTTTAGATGCAGCCCAGGATGCGGTTGGCTTTCTGGGCTGCCAGCATGCATTGCCGGCTCACGTTGAGCTTCTCGTCCACAAGCACTTCCAAGTCCTCCTCCTCCTCTCCAGCCATTCTCCGCCCAGCCTGTATTTGTGCCTGGGATTGCCATGACCCAGGTGCAGGTCCCTGCACTTGGCTTGGTTGAACTTCATGAGGTTTGCACGGGCCCACCTCTCTAGCCTGTCCAAGTCCCTCTGGATGGTGTCCCTTCCAGCATGTCAACCATGCCACACAGCTTAGTGTCATTGGCAAACTTGCTGAGGGTGCACTCAATCCCACTGTCCATGTCTCCGACAAAGATGTTAAACAGCACTGGTCCCAGTACCGACCCTTGAGGAATACCACTCGTCACTGGTCTTCGCTTGGACATTGAGCCGTTGATCGCAACCCTTGAGTGCAGCCATCCAGCCAGTTCCTGATCCACCGACTGGTCCAACCATCAAACCCATGACTTTCCAATTTTGAGACCAGGATGTCATGCGGGACAGTGCCAAATGCTTTGCATAAGTCCAGGTAGATGATGTCTATTGCTCTTGTCTGTTATTCTTAACATATTTAGCCTGTGGCTAAAGCTGCAAAGACATGGACGTTATGCAGTAGGGCATAAAACTTGCTGGAGTATTCCTTTGCCTGCAGCATTGCTCTCGGTCCTCAAAGCATCACCGAAACTGCAGGACAGGAACAATTTTGGCACGAATGAGGTTCAGGGTAAGCACATGGCATGGCAGCATGCACTGGCGGTGAGGAGGAGACGTCTGTCAGGGCTCCCCAAAAGATACCCACTGCAGCTTCCAGGAGTGAACTGGGCTTTCATGTACATCAATTTAGTAGCATACTCAAGGCTGCTCCTTACTGCTCAAGCACCAGGCACACTCATTTGCCCCAGCACTTTATTTGTCCTTAATTGCTGCCCCCAAAGTGACAGGAGTGGGGAAATTATTTATATGTTACACCGCTCCAGTAATTATTCACTAAGAGTTTGGGTGAGTAACATCTGCCATTTCTCCAGTCCTGCTCACCGCTGGACACAAAAAAATTCACTGTACAAGCACACACTGGGTTTGCTGGCTGTGAAGCTATTTTAAAGTGCTGCTGTGTTTGCCAGTCATGTAATTTAATGGGTTTCAGCTAGACATCAACAGACCTTCGAGGCAGCTATCGATTTCCCACAACAAAGGGCTGCTCTTGAAGTAATTTAAGGAGATCACCACTAAGTGACTTTAGGTGCAGGTGCTGGGATGCAGAGCTTGCTGGGATGTCATGGAAAACAATCCCCCGAGGGAGGGAGCTCCTGACCTGGCATCCCCAGGTGAGCATGAAGACAAGTGGAGCAGCAAGTGCCTTTCTCCATCAAGTCCCCTCCATTCTGGCAAGACCAGAGCTGGAAAAGGGTCACCTTCCTCCCATGGAAATGTCACATCTGCAGCCTGTGCGGCACCAGAGGGCTTGCGCACCGCGGCACGGCATGCAAGGACATCTAGTGCCTGATGCTTGAGGCTGCAAGGAGGCACTGGGTTACGGCACACACGACGAAGTGTGTGTTTCTGGTGGTTTATCTCCTGGCAGCAACAAAAATTCCCGGTGGGCCTAGCAGCAGTGGTGGTTCAGAGAGCGGGGTCCCAGCAGGATCACAGTGAGGCTTTGTGTCCTGGATTGACTGACACGGGACTAATTTCCTTTCAGTAATTTTACTTCTCAGTAAAGTCTCTTCTAATGCTTGGGAAAACCGCACTTTTAGAAGACTCTAGTGTCTGAATTGGTGAAAATATTTACTTTACAGCCAGCTCTGGGGTGCGGGTTTCAAGGTCTCAGAGTTTTCAAGCTCACTGGGTGCGGGAACGAGGAGGAGCGAGACTCGGGCACTTGGCCCGAGCTGCCAACAGGGTTATTTCATACCGTGAACATCACATTCAATATAAATTAGTTTCAGTTCTCTTCAGATGAGAAGAGAGGCTGAGAACTCCTTGCCCCGGTGCCGGAGCCCTGAGCCCTTCCCTTCCTCCCGAAGCCACAGCGCTCGCAGGGTCCCACATTGGCTGTCCCTGCGGGGAGTGCACGGCTTCTGCTGATAGAATGGGCTGGGGATAGCCCTCATGTATTTTATATTGGTATCAGGATCAATATTGGTTCTTTAGTATTATTAATGTTAATTATCTAGTCTTATTCTATTAAATCTGTTTATATCTCAATCCTTGGGTTTCCTTGTTTTGCCCTGATTCCCCTTCCCAGGTGGGGAGGGGTCATTGAGTGAGAGAATAATTGTCTAAATGACAATAAATTGTTGTGGGTTCCTCAAACCATAACACTCTGACATGCATTTCAGCTGTCTGCTGTGTCTGAGGCTTCATCTCCCCAGCCAGAGCTCCCCTACAGCCCCTGCCCCTTTGCCTGAACCCCAGCTGCTCTGACAAGTCCAGTTTGGGGCCATTTCCCCAGCTGGGCTTCATGGAGTAACACGAGTAGTGCATCAGGGCTGGTGAGAATGTGAGATTTGTGTCTTCATCTACTTGCAGTGCCCACCTTTATAGCCCTGTATCTGTTCTGTGGGCTTCTCAAAGTCCGGCACAGATACAGCATCCTAACTGAACGCTGCGTCTGAGGAAGGAGCTGACTGCAAGCTTTTCAAGCATAAGAAACTTTTCAGGGGACATACTCCTGGTGCGTTAAAGCTGCTTGGGCAACACAAGCAGGGCTTGTCAAACTCTTGTACAAGCAGAAATACTGTCCTTCTAAGGATCATCTAAGCTGTCTGGTGTTGAGGAAAGTCATCAAGACTTGAAAAGCATTTCACAGGGCTAAAAGGTCAGATCACCACAGATTGACACATGGGTGTATCAGGGCTTTAGGCACAAAGCGTGTTTGCACAGTGCCTGTCCTGCTGATGTCCCTGCAGAGCCCTGGGACACGGGATGGCAGCGGCCCAGCTGAGCGCTGCGGCATGCTGTGGTGAGAGTCAGAAACCCCTCGCACTGCCAGCAGACACCCCTGCCCACCCCACCCTCCATAGGCAGCCGCCCTCAAAGTAAAATAGAGGTATTTTTTCTTTAAATGTGACTTGGAAAAGATGGTTGGAGGTAGAGAAGGTCCCACCGGGCCCTGCAGTTCAATGCAGAACCTGAAATAATTATGGATTCGGGTTGTCTTAATGTAGCCCATCCCCGCAGGTGGGAATGCTTCCCTCTGTGTTTTAAAAGACCTCTGCCCTGCAAAAATGAGCCTGTCTCCTAGTGAGCGTCAGAACAGGTTCATCTCTGCGCTGGTGGGCTCTGCAGTCAGGAGAGGGAGCTGTGCTGCTGTGGGACGGGCACACGGCACCCCAGGGAGAGCTGAAAGCCTCTTTTTGATGAGAACTTGCAGCAAAATATGCTCGTATTTCCCAAATAAAATATTGATTTAAAGCGGTTTTAATTAAATGCATCGACATTTTTAGAGTTGTCTTTCCCACCGCCAGCTGCATCCCAAGTCACACACGCACAAGTTTTAGCCTCTTACTCACACCTTCAGAAGCCCAGAACTGGTTCCCAGCAAAACCTGTCCCGACAGCTTTACTGCCCTGTGCAAGTCCAGATCGGTGCTTCGGGATTGGCAAGACAGCTAATCACCTCCTCGAAGGCATGTCTGTACCCAGATAATTGCATAATATGATGTCCAAAATATCGTGATGGAGAAGATCTCCACGTCGTCTCTGTGTGAACGCCCCGGGCATCCCTGGCAAAGCCGGGGCTGCCTGCTCCTCCTGCCAGCTCAGCGTGTGGAGCCATCAGCACAGCGAGAATGGCATCTTCGGGGGGCTCTCAGGCACAGATTTCCAGAGAAAGCCCTCTTCCAGCACAAGCGATAGATACTGGGAGGGGTTTACCCTTCCTCCGTCTGCTACTTAGTGATTTCAGGTAGCAGGACACAGGGCAGCAATTAATCTCCAGGTAACTCTAACTTTGTAACTTCTGGAGTAGCATGGAAAAAAGATCCAAAACAAACCACAAATTTGAGTGGTAAAAACCCTATTGTGATGTCTTTCTGACAATGCCTTCATTCCCAATTTCTAGGTGCACCTGAGGGTCCATATATTTCAGTAGAAGACTGCAGAATGAGACACACTGGTAAAAATATGAAGCTAATTATTTACCACATGACTTTCCCCATGAAAATGGCAGAAATAAAGGTACTAAATGAAACTATGCTATAATTCTAACCTCTCCTACGCCACCCAGATTGTCTGAGTTCATTGCAGCAGGATCTGTCTCAAAAGGAGAGGTCTCTTTCCCGGGTTCTTTAGCACCAACTCTCACACGGTAGAAGACCCTTTCTCATGACGGGCATCCAGGAAGCGCGAGCATCAGGCGGGATGTCGGGTACCAGGGCGCAAGGCTCCCAGCTGACAGACCCACCAGCTGTCACTTCAGATTTGTGAAGAGTGGCTATATTAAAAAGTAGAATAAAGCTGGCGTCCTTAACTGCTGAAATACAGAAATCTTAAATTGCAATGAGATAAACTACCTGAAAAATGTCTGGTTTTTTTCCTGGCAGAGGAACACTGCTTATGGGCTGTTTCGGATCCTTGTTTAGGTTACCTTCATTTCTGGGCAATTTTAGAGGGATTCCCCCAATGTTCCTCACCGTCTGTCTCCAGAATAAATCTGGTGGCTTGCAGTAATGTTTCTGAGGGTTTCTCTACCAGGTGCACACTCTGAGTCACTGCAGATTTACTGCTTTACCTTTGCCTCCAGGATTATGGCAAGTGACTCTGGAAGCTCATTATAGACTTGAAAACCATTCTGCCTCCAGCAGAGAGATTCTTGGTGCAGCGCTCCTGTCCTGCTGTACATTCTTTATGGCTGTGAAGTATTTCTAGCTATTAGTCTCAAACTTGTTAAAACAAATAATCCAGGGTTGTTTATTTTGTGGCATTACAGGGCACACCTTAATGTCCCACTGCAAACATAAATTACATCAATGCTTTGATTGCAGCAGGGAGATGTGAGTCTCTGAACAGCCGCTCCTGAGAGGGATGGGCACATTTTGGTCCCAAAGACCCGACAGGGTGGAGGACACTAGAGATGTGGGCTTGGGGAGAGGTGGAGAGAGACCGGGAGAGGGCACGAAGCCTGGTGAAAAGCAGCCGGGCACCTGCGGGCACCCCAGCAAGGCCAGCTGGGCTGGTGTGGCCGCACTGACCGCGTATTACTGGGACTAATCTTGTTGCTAGGAAATTCAGGGACAGGGGAGATAAATTATTGATAGGTGCCAGAGGCATTTGTTTGGAATTACACTTGCCCCATTTCACAGTCCTGAATGAGCTGGGGACAAAGTCCCTCTAGGGACTTTGGAAAGTCTCTCCAAGGACTGGGCTTTTGGAAAATGGCCACGTGGGTGATGCTGGCTTACTATCCCGTCCCCTTCCCCAGCCCTAGCTTGTGGCTCTTACTCATATTCCAACGTGCTGGCAAGCTCCATGCTGGCAATCATGACATCCCTGACAGCAAAGCTGCCTCCTGCACATCCTGCCACAGACACCAATGCTCACCCACCCTGGCAAAGCACTAGATTCTCCATTTTTACAACAAAGCCCAAAAGCTTTGGCTAACAGAATAGTCCAGTCCATTTCAAAGTCCACCTGCCAAAAGGTGGTTTTCTTGATGATTTTTTGGGGAGGGAGTTACGACAAAATAGCACCATTGTGCATTCATCCTCCCCCTGGGTGACTTGCTGCCCCGCACTCAATCTCTCGTGACGGTTCACATGCCAACCTTAGAAACAAAGCTCATGATACAACACACTTAGGTAACAGCCTGGCCCAGTATCAGCCACAGAATGTCTAGAAGTATGGGCAGTGCCCTCCAGCTCTGACAGCCAGATTAGATACAGGAGGCTGTATTTGGGGCTGCTCCTTCAACAAATAAACAGTGATTTCTTTTAATATTTGCTGAAACACAAGCACCAGCTCACAGCAGGAGGTTTTTACATTTGCAGTCATGCTGGGAGGTAAGCTGGCCATGGAACGGTCCCACCCTGGGCGAGCAGGCTGCAAAAAATACAATACTGCACTTCCCAAACCAGGCTGAGGATGCTCGCCTGTGCCCTGCACTGAGGGGGTCCGTAATAGCCGAAAATGGAGAGAAGAACTGGGAAAAAAAAGGGATCAGGTGTACCTGTGGCTCTCACAAACGCCAGTTTGAACACACCACCTTTGCATGACAGTGAAGCACAGCAAAGTGTCATTCCTGGACTGAAAATCCAGCAGGGACCAGCTTCATCCAAGGGCCGTGTGTGATTGGTGAAGGGTAATTAAGCATCCCTAGGAAATGCCTGCTTTTAATAAAAAGCAATCATTTTCCAACTCCCTGTAATAATCTCACTCCTCCTCCTCCACAAATGTGCTGCATCTCTCATTGAAAGAACAAGAAATACGCAGCTCGTGCCCTGCTGGCTTCTGTCTCGGAGCCAGCGTAGCTGTACGGGGAAGCAGCCTCCAGAGACCCACCGGCGCTGCAGGGCCAGGCACGCCAGCACCCTGCACACCACTGCGGTTGCCACCTTCAGATCGTGCTGCAGCCCAAATGCAAGGAAGTTTCCTCAAATAGTTCATTTTCTTCAGGTTTGTCCCCTTTTGGCCTTTTACACCTTTGCTGACCCGGGCACTGCCCATCACTAGGACATGTCAAATCCTTCTCGTAGGTGGGGTGGCTGCCTACCTACAGCCACGGTAAGGGTTTTGAAGCCAAACTTGGCCAGCAGTCAGATCTCCTGGGGTGGACTGTTTATTGAGAATGTAATTCTCATTTGTTATTGTAAGAGCTGTCAGAAAAGCAAAGCAAACACGGGCGGCAGTTTCAAGGTGTGATCAACTGCCTTGGGAGAAGCGAGATATCTGGGTGGATGGTGAGAGGAATTACTCGATATGGACTCAAAATTGTCATAAACCACAGCTGAGCACAAGAGTCCAGATTCCTTGTGGGAGTTGGGGACAAATCAGAGGAAGCGAGCTGAGAAAATTGCGTGGAGAAAGCGAGGCTGTCAGGTCCCCCTGTTATCTGTTTAGGCAGCCTGCTCTGAATTTATTAAATTAAAGGCTGTCGGCATGAGGTAACCACACCAAGCAACCCATGTGTCCGTGCCTGAACAGCTATGCCCTGATCTCAAACCCGAACTGTGCTGCCTTTCCAGCAGCAAGGAGCCCAATGCTACATCATGCAATGGAAGAGCCGCGTTACGGGGCGCACAGCATCCGTCCCATCATCTGCTGCCTTGGACCAGCCCTGGGCTGCGGGGACCAAGACATCCTCTGTGGTTCAGTGCTTTGAGCAAGGACAGCTACAGCTACAAGTAATGCACTACTGGGGAAGAAAATAAATAAATAAAAAAGAGAAATATATCCCCTACCAACAGTAGCAAAAAAAAATCCCATCTGAACAGCAATATTCCTAGTCACCTCTTCCCTGTGTTTACTTGAATACACATCATTAGTCACCGTCCTTCTTGATGAGTTTTGTCCCTGTCATACAAACTTCAAAGTAGTAAATAATTCATGAAATATCATCCTGACAAATCTGAGTATTGGGGAATCAGAGGAATATGGAAATTATATTTCCATATAGAAAATGCTTCTCTCACCAAGCGGAGACCTTTGGGATCTTCTAGCCTTGGAAAGAGTGAGAATTTGGGGCTCAGTCATTCAGCCCTTAACAGAACAAGCACTTTCATCCTCTGCATTTCCGCTTCCCTTATCAGTGCAGTGTTCAAAGCCTATCGGGACTGCTCATATGAGGAAAGGGGGGAAGATGGTTCATCTCTGATGGTATTTGACCAGAGCAAGACTTTATTGTTTCAGCTGCAGGATTGCTTTCACAGCCCCGTAGTTTTCTTCACCTAAGGCTGGGAAAGCTGCGCACGCTCTGCTGGCAAACCGGGAGCTGCTCCAGCGGAGCCGCATCGCTTCCTCTCCAGCGAGATGTTTCCCAGCACACGGACGGAGGGGTATCCATTACATTGTGTAAAGGAAGGGAGCAAAAAAAAGCCTTTTGTTGGAAATGGATGTAACAGAGCACGAGGAAGGTCACAGGGGCCAGGCAGCCTGGGAACGGGAGATTCTACCTTCCTTTGATTTGCTTTCCTTTGTTTCAGGGTGAGAACATTTCACTTGGCGAGCTCCCGGCCAGCTCCCCCCTTGTGTCGTGTCCAGATTACTCAGTGGATGAGGTATTTGGAGTGTTACATCAGACCGATAACATTTGTTTATATAACTTTATCTTTTTCTTGGACACTTGCTTCTCCATCTTCCTGAAAAATACTTATGTAAATATTTATATTTTTAGGAATGTGAACTTACTTATATCAACTTCAGGATGATGGTCACCTTAATTATAAAATGGTACAAGTGGTTGCTGCAGACCAGCACTGCATTGCCTGGGAATGTTTTTTGCTTCTTACAAACACAGGATCATCAAAACCAGAATTATGCAGGGGAAGAAACCAGTTCTGGTGAAACGCAAGTCTGAAAACATCTCTCAGCCTTGGGACGGAAGCACTAGCCAAAAAGGGAACCAGAAATCCACCCCCAAATGCCAGTGGTTACAGCATTCACCGCAATGTCAGAGCATTGCATCTGAGGCTGTACTGTAAATCCCTGAGTGAACGCTGGTTTCTGTCTCTTTTTCTAATGAAAAATTTCCAAAGGTCTTACTTCCACCTCCATGTAAAACAGAGGGAGGATTTTAAAGCTTTCATTTTCGGGGGGGGGGAAACTTCTTACTGTTACACATTTGATGGGGACTATATATCGCAGAGCCTGTGTGCTGCCTTAAGCCATCTTAGTTATACTCCTGCCAGCAAAAATACTACCAGCTATTCACGCTCCTGAGAAATCTCTTTTGCTTAAACTTCATGAAAGTTCAATGCAGGTGATGTGGCATGTTTTTGCAAATAGGTTATTTCAGGGAGTGTGAATCACGTGGAATTCATTCATATGAAACACCACCCTTCCCTCTCACTGCTCATGTGCCTTATTGCTCATCAATGGCCTTAATTTCCTGGGCAGCTGCCAGAGATGCCGCGACAAGAGCAGCATTGACAGAAAAGCTGGTCCTGCAACCCCTGTGACTGGGAGTTTGGCAAATGGGTGACAGAAAGGGCTCGGGGAAAACTTTGACTGCCACATCTGAGCTTGGAATCGGTGCTCCCCACCGCAGCACCCAGGATGGGCTGTTGCCTTTCCGGCCATGCCGACACTGTCCTTCCCAACCAGCTCCAGGAAAACTGTATCTCTGTAGGTACCTCGTATCTCCAGTTTCTTTTCCTTGCATTTTCCCCGTGCAGAGTCAGACCCTGCCTACCCTCTCCCATCCACACAGCCCCCAGACCCACACAGACACCCATGCCTGCCCCGGGGAGGGCTGCCAGTTCCAGGCAGGGCTGCCACCCACCACCCTTGTGGGAGGGAGCCCCCAGCACGTCCCACCCACAAAACTGTTCAGAAGCATTGGCTGTGAAATCCCTCTAGCCCTGAGCTGCAACGTGTCAGCATCTGCTGCCGCTGCTTCTTTTCCCAGGATGCGGTTCAATAAAACAGTACTGGCATCCCAGAAAACAGACTTTTTTTTTTAAAAAAAAGGAGAAAAAAAACTCAGCTGCACAGCACAAGGGACTCACATGGCATAAAATTTCCACTAGTTCCAATTTGCTTAGAAATGACACCAACAAGTTAAATTTGTGCAACTTGACTTGTTGTTCATCTTTTTTGCAGCTGCCACTCCAGCTTTGGAAGACAAACCTCTCACCCCCTCCATGTCACGATGCCCATCACATGTATGCCTTTCCTCCCGGCTGGAGGAGGCTGTGCAGCCCCTGTGTCCCCTTTGGTCCCCAAGCAGGATGCCCGGCAAGGGACGGGCTGAAGCCGGTGCAGCCCGCGATGCTCCAAGCACAGCGGCCCCTGGGACATCCGCATTCAGCATCCCACCCCTTTGCCATTTGTCTGGTTTTGCTAGACCTTAGTGTTTAAACTGAAAAGTCTATTTATTACCCCAGAAAAGCACCAAGGAATTTTTTTCTGACATACAAATTACCTGGCTTTTTCAGCTGAAAGATCTATCGGTCAGTTTATTGGCTTTGAAAGCTATCTATGCCTCTGAGACCTCTGCTGACTCGGAGTTACGGTAATACTGGATTACTCGGGTATTAATGCCAAGTTGCAACGAGGTTTTCTCTGCTGCACCGGCTCTCAAAAGGAATGAATGTTTTAGGCCTGAAACTCTGTGGTCTCATAAAAAAAGCCCAGCTCTCCTGGTTTTCTATTTCTCTGTCATTAAAGGAACGATTTCATCCTGCCCTTTGCTTGTCATCTGGTTAAGGTTTGCCCCCCCAGCAAAAGGTTCAGTGGGCTTATAAAAGCGCAACTGAAATTTGGAGACTTACACAACATAATGTCCCCAAAATCCGCACTAGTCATCAGCAGTAACTTTACACACTCACAACCTCCGTTGAACCGCCTCTTTGCTCCCAGCTTGCAGTCAGCCCCTATATCACCCTGCAAACCCCCTCTGACCCGGCGCCGTGGCCAAACCAGCTCTGTTTGCCCCCAGAGACAGCTGGGCTGAAATCAAACGCCCTGGCTCAGCCACCTGCCACGGGCACCGCAGCACTTTCCAGCTGCGTCCCCAGTTCGTAAAGGTGGTTTCTGCGGTTATTTCACAAGCCTCTTTGCTTCCAGCGAGACCGGGTTGTAGAAATTCACCTGCGGGGTAAATACCTTCAATAAATAGTGCTTTCACCTTCCAAACAGGGTTTCCCGGCTGGTGGAGATGCCGGTTACGGAGCAGGGCCACACTGCCCATGCACGTGTGCTGCTTGGCTCAGGATTCCCCTCTTCCTCCTCATTTCCAGCTTGCTGGAAAACAAAAATCCATCCTGCTTCCTTCACGTGGAAGGAAGTTCATGGGAGCAGCCTGCTCTGCGCAGCCTCAGACGGAGTCCTGTAAATCAATACATTAGTAGGTCCTGCTTCTCTGAGCCAAGCTGCGCATGGGTGCCCATACAGAGCAGAAGGGCACGTTGATGCAGCCAAGGACAGAAATGCTGGGAGATGTTTTCCTTGCCACGCTGGAGCACACACTCTCTCTCCATGCTGCACAGCGGAGGATCCAGGTTTTGCCCTGATCCTTGGGGCTTGGTCCCCAGAGATGGCAAAGAAAGCTTTTCCTGGGCAGTGGATCCCTGCAGCTTTCCAGGCTCTGGCAGAGGCAGGATCCAGCCAACAGCAACAACATTTGTGCTCCCTTTTCTTACTCCCCACTGAGCCACTCTCTAGACAGGCGCTTGCTTCGACCCTCGCCACTTGCTTCAGAGCCCTGGAAGTCAGATGTTTTTCCCCGGAGCCTCCAGGCTTGCTGTCAGCTTGAAACCCCTTCTGCTAGAAGACATTCCCCCCACCGTCCCCCTCCCAAGTGCCCCCCCGAGCACCAGCACAGCCTCAGGAGCTGCCAGCTGGCAGTGATGCGCTGGCTGCTGGCCTGCCCACAAATATCTTTAACTCACAAGTAAAGCAGGTTAATTTGAGCCACTGCAGTCCGCAAAAGCCTGACAGCTCCCTAGGGGTCCCAATAAAGCTAAGGTTTACACCATCATCGGACTCGCAGTTCATCGTAATGCCCTGTAGACCTTCTGAATAGAGCAGTTTGGCCAAGATGTGGCTGGATTTAGTCCTGTGCTCAAAGACAGAAGTGTGGCCAAAAAAAGTGAATGCTGAACAACCAAAGGGGTTCCCAAGATCGCTTCACTGAAATACTTTCAATCCAGATGACATGTGAAAGATGGCTCTTTTTAAAAAGAAGGTACCCTTCCCTTCCTTTAAGAAAAGAAAGCTCACAATGAACACGCTCTGACGTCTTGTAAGTCCTTCACCAGCACAAAAAGTAAAAGCAATAAGTTTGTACATTAATTGCATAAGAAAAGGTACCCGAGTTCAGGCTTGTACAGTCCGTTCTGCCACACCCGGAGCGTGTTTATTTAAAACACAACAGCCTTGACTACAGGGACTCACTAGCACACAAGAAAATAAAATAAAAAAAAATCCCCACAATTCTCTTTTTTTTGTCTTGTTGGTAAACTTTAAATCCTCGTTTCTGTTCTGGGTGCACAGTTTTCCCCTGTTCCTGGCAAATGCCAGAGGGTCTCGGGAGCTTCTTCTGCAAAGACACAAACTGGGGACTGCTGAGGTTCAGGGAGGAAGCCAAAGGAGGCTGAGGAGTCCTGAAGGACGGAAAACAGGTACCTGACATGGAGCCCTTGCTGTGACGTGAGGAACATGCCCTCTTAGCAGCAGCCAGAGGCCTGAACAAAACTAAACCTGCTCTATCCAAATGGTAGTAGGGAGTTGCTCAAGGCTTCCCAGACCGACCTGCTCTGGTCATAGTGGCTGCAGGAGGTTCCCACTGGACAGCAGAGAGAGAACATCAAAGGATTTGCAGGGGACCGAAATGAAGCAGAGTGGTCTTCGATTTTAAGTAGCCAGGGGACTCGCCGAGGCAGCTGTCTGGCTGGGCCTCATGCGCAGCGATGGAAACGGCGGTGAAAGCGTTTATATCTCACCTGACGAAGCTGCGTCACTCCCACCAGGGGCACGGGGGGGTGCAGAAGGCCCAAGAGGAGACTAATTTCTTTCCTGGTCCTGTCACATGCTGTAGGTCAAGGTAATAATGCACGGGTGAATCCCATACGTAACAAAACTGGTATCTGTTGACTCGCGCGGCTGATGTTTTGGAACAATAATCCATATTTGTCTCCCTGGATACAGAGAGCTAAATGACAGCTTGGATTAGCCCTGCACAGCCTTGCCCTGAGGACTTGCCATTGTTGGTGTGCAAACCACTACCTCTGCTATTGAGATCCTCTGCTTCAAAATCCCTCGGGGGCAGAACGTAGGGTATTTTCTAAGCGTCAGCTGTGAAAAACCACTTCCCTTTCCGGTTCTACACAGGGCAGGCAATCAGCTCATCCATCTTGGGCGAGAAAGCCGGCTATGTAAAACGCAGTCACCCAAGCTCCCCCGATGCAGGCACAGGCTGCTGCCCTAGTTAGGAGCTCCCCAGCGCAGGGCAAATTAGATCACAGTAACGTAATATGGGATAGGGGAACGATCAGCACAAATGCTGTGACCTTGACCACAGTGATGGGAAGAGCAGCATTTCACTGGACACCAACCCTACACCCTTACTCCCAGCACACTCCGATGCCCCTTGTGTTTTTTTAAGATGCCCTTTGGCTTTTGTTCTCCACTTCATTTGCTTTTGATGCAGGAATTTGAGACCTGGCCAAAAATGGTATTTTTAGAAAGGCGGTCACCGATTTTTTTCTAGCAAAGTTCAGCTGCAGGGGAGGAAGAGCACAATCCTGCACTGCTTGGGACCTGGTCTAGAGAAGCACAAGGCAGGTTAACGGAGAACCAGCTCATCTCTCCTGGGGAGTACCAAAACCACAGGGTTCTGTGCCATCTTGTATTATCCATACTCATTGCCAGGATAACAGACACAGGGGAATAACTGTCACCTCAGAGCTGTGCAATGAGGAAAAAAAAAAAAAAACCAACACACTCCAAGATCCAGTAAACAAAATGGATCACTGAAGGGGCACTTCAACTCCCGAAGAAAACGGCCCACAATTCTCAACAAAGGGGACCAAATGCTGACTGGGGCAATCAAACGTTGATAGTGCAATCTCCATCCTGGGAGATACTCTAAGCTTTCCCTGATAAGGCATTGAGTAACCAGGTCTAACTCCAAAGCTTGCCCTCTTTTAGTGGGGTTAGACTAGAGACCTTCAATTGTCCCTCCTGATCTAAACTGTCTTATTGATTTACAGGACTAGGCCTTGATTTGGGATTTTTTGACAGGAGAAGACAGTAGGTAGCAGAAAAAAGATCTAAGAAGCCCTAGGCAAGAACATGCTTGGCAAATAGCTTGGTTTGCTGTTGTGTTTTAGCCTCACAGAAAAGATGGCTACTGCCAAAGCACTCTATACAAGGGTTCTCCATCCTGCTGGAGAGAGGAAGATACACAGAAAGCAAATCCAGAGAGGAGTGCTCCTCGGGAGGGGAAAGATGCAGGATTCAGCAGGCACAACCCGCACCCTGGTGCTTGCCAGGGAGCTGATGAACAGTTCTTTAGATCTTCTCTGGGTCAGAGATTCAGAGGTAAAAAACAAGCACAGGCTAAGTCTGAAATGACTTTATTGAAAAATTTCATACAATAGTCAGTGGCAAAAACATTCAAGTGTGATACAGCAACACCCCAGACAAGCTCCTTACACATCTCGGCTTAAGTCCGATTCACATACAAACAGCCCCCGTCTCCACATTCTCAGCTTTCCAGAGCCACGCGCAACATCTTACCATGTCAGTGAGTTTCAGCGCAGCACGGGGAGCAGAGTTTGTCTTTACATCAAATAAGATTAGCTAGGACTCTGATTTTTCCCTGTGAAAGGCCCTGGAGGTGTGTTGAGAATGCTGTTTGCAACATAAGGCACTGTTCCCACCCACCCCAGCTCATCCAAAGCACTGACTGAAAGCCTGTAACAAAATATTTTGCCAATAAAAATCTTTTAGAAAACTAGTATTAAAAAACTGATATATATATATAGCATAAAACTGTCAAAAAGTGACTGTTCCAATTTCCTCTTTACAGAAATAGTATTCTTAAAAAAAAAAAAATCACATTACATTAAAAATTCACACAATGTACAACATATTGCATCTTTCTGAAATCCTGTGCAGCAGAAGCCCCATACAGTACCTGGGCAGTTACAAGACAGACCAGTAGCTCCCCTTTAGTTCTGCTGTCTCTACAGCAGCTGCCAAGAATTGCAGTTTTAGGATTTAGAAAGTAGAAAGCTGCAAGATGGCAAACCAAGTATTTGTAAATCAGTACCACTCCTTCTCAAGAAGGAGAAAAAACACATCACAGGAATCTCTTGTTTAAAAAGATATTGCATATTACTTGTTGCTGGTGTCAGTGAGACAATAGTTTTGACTCTTTTCATGTCAGCTTTTATTTGCAGAGTAACCACTTCATGGGCCAGAGGTACCTGCTACATCTTTCAGTGATTTCTGATCTAATAAGAACATACAGCCAAGCCATGGGAGCAAATAAAACCATGTTGGCTGGCTTTGTTTCATGAAAAAACACTGTAAGACACTGACAGACACAGGGTTGTCAGGCTGCTGCCTGGAAATAATTAACATTGATTGTTCCCCAATTCAGTTTTCAGCAACCTGGAAGGTGTTGCACAGAACAGCAATCATGACCTTGCCCCCTACTTTTCCAGGCACAAGATCCAAAGCCCTTGCAGCCTTTATACACAGCTGTGCAGGAAAGGAGCTGAATCCCCAGGGACTGAAGGTACTGCTGTGTGTGAAACCCACTCTGTATCTGGTGACTTCACCTTCCCAAATAACTCAGCAAGAACTTAGTAACTCTCTGCGTAACCTTGGAGAATACCAAGAGTGGGCTTCACATTTGAGGTGATGATCAGATGACTTGCTTTTTTAAGAAAACAGCAGTAACCCAGACACAGTTAGCACAGGAATTTTGTTTTGTTAGGGGGGATTTTTGTTTGCTTTCTTTAACAGAGAGCTGGCAACAGCCAGAGCCCCCCCCTGCACAAAGCGCACAAAGTTATCTCCAGCTAGAGGTCCTAGAGCATAAAGCCCTTTCTCCTGAGTGCATTCATAGGTGAATGGGTCAACATCTATGGGATTCCTCTTTGGATTGACTGGTTGGCCACTGTCCATCACCAAGTCAATGCCATTATTTGGCAGAAAGGAGAGGTTGGGGTTTGAGCCAGTTAGAACAAGAGCCATGGAAATTTTATAGACTTTCTGGTAGCCATTCTTGTCCTGAAAGATACATTTCTTGTCCTTGCCAAAGGATAGCACATGATGTTCAGGAAGGCTAATGTAACACTCGTAAGGCCCAGCACAAGCAGCTGACTGTTCTTTCATCATCTGATGGACTTTGTGGTATTCGGGGTACATCATTTTGGGGAGCTGGTTAAATATAAGACCTGGATCAGTGACTCGTCTCCGAAAAACATGGATTACTGGAATATTGCAATGGTGAGCAAAGAGAATTGCATCAGCAGCTGTCAGACCAGCACCTACAATCAAGACTGGATCTGACAGGATGCCAATGCTGTTGTTCTTCACGGCTTCCTCTAGGGCAGACAGCTGGTGATGGACATAGGAAAGGTTTTCTCCCTTGACCCCAAGCCAAGTAGGACTATCGTATGTTCCTGTAGCTAAGACCACATTCTCTGCATAGACGGAAAAGGGCTCTTTGTCACCTTTCACAGTTTTGAAGAATCCATCCACCTGGAAGACCTCTGTACTTTTCTCATTAAATTTCCAGAGCGAGTCACAATCCTCCTGCAGATCTTTCTGTACGTGGCTGGAGATGCTCCCTGCACTCACTTTCCTCACAGAAGTCACAACAGTACCACATCTGAAATTGTTCTGCAGTCCTTTCCTCACCACATAGTGTTGATAATATTGAGCAATGTCTTCTGCCGTGGCTCGATTGTTTCTGAGGCCTCTGTAATATAGTACAAACAAAGGTCAAGCAGCAGTTAAGTAAGAGACAGAAATTTCTCCCCTCTTCCACTGAATCTGTCCTAGAGCCATCTACCCTGGCACTACCAGGGATGACTTATCTAGTTTGCCTGACTTCAGCAAAGTTATTCCTGGTATTTAGAGCTAACACTCAGGTCCACAAGCTGTTGGACAGAGGCAGTTTTCTTTAGCATGAATCCCAGAATCCCATCCCCAAGAACATGGTTGCTCATTTATGCCTTCCTCTTGCATCTTGCTTCCATTCCATTTTTAACTCCTGGACTTCTTAAGATTATCCATCTCAAGAGCAGAAGCACCTCAGAGACTGCACAGCAGCTGGGCTGATTGTACTTGTCATTAGGGACAGCAGCAGTAGACACAGAAGTCAGATGACCATGCCTTTTCCCAGCTTTACGCAGAACTCATGGTCACTGTGCTCCATCTCCCCAGTGGGTGTTGAGAAGGACACGTTCCGAGCAGCACTGCAATTTAACCTGAATCACTGGATGCAGAATGGACTTTTAGTGGGGGGCGGGAGGGTGTCCTTTCTCTCACTAGAATCATCCGTAGCAGATGGGCAGGTACACTCAAGGAGACCACCCCAGGTTCCCAAATAACCTCTGAATGTTTGCACCGTAGCTATCTTACCTTCTCTTTTGCTTTAGCCAGTCTTTGAACGGGAGATCCGGGAGTCCCATCCATTCACCTCTGCTCAGGGTAACCATAGAGCCCTCGATAGACTGGAACGAGAAGCACAGTAAAATAACTTTCAGTTATTTAATATAAGAAGTGAAATGCAATTTTTTCATGTTTCAATACAGCACTGATCACAAAATCAGTGATTTCCTCTGATTTGCTGTCATGGATTAAACTATTCGTGTTCTCCAAAAAGAAAACAGACTGGAAATATAAATGCCTCTCATGCCTTTTTTTTTTTTTTTTTAAACTTTTGCTTGTCTGTATACGTAAAATCAAACGTGGCTGACTGGCATATTAGAAGAGCTTTTGCCTCTCCACTCAACACATTTGGCTATTTCACAACATGCAGACCTAAACAGTTAGGCTCCAATTCACATACATGCCAGGCACCTCCAGGAGCGTTTCTGCCAAGGACCAGGTGGGGGATGGCTCTGTCGGTCTCGTGCCACCAAGTGAGGACAGATTCTGCTGTTCCACCAAAGTCTGTGTCTGGACGCTGAAGGGTATCAAACAAAAGAGCCACAGGGCTGTGGGATCGTCCCTCCAAGCCTTCAGAGAGATACTCCAAATCCTAAAGAAAGGCAGATCGGATGCTCAAAATGCATGTCCTGCCAGGCAGCAGACAGCTTGTTACTCCCAGAGGGGTTTTGGTGTTCTGTGAAGCTCATTCACTGGCACAAAGACCGTGTTACTGCCTGAGGACTACCTCAAGAAACAGCAGCAATGCTGGCACTTCATAAAAGGGAGATCTGGGCAACTAAAAGTACTTTGCCTAAGGCTCATTCTGTCTGTGTGCTTTGAAAGTCAAACGAGGTTATCACTTATACCCCTAGGATGCTTTACTATGATGTTATACTCTTTCTCTTTACACGAACCTGGTCCAAAATAGAGACATCTGGTGCCTCTTCCAGTTTCCTCTGAAGAATGGGATGAGGATGAAGAGAGTCTCTTTTGAAGTAAGGGATGTAGCCTGACAGCAAATATGAGAGACAAATTCCTGAAGGTCCATTCCCTAAAAAAAAAAAAAAAAAAAAAAAAAAAAAAAAAAAAAAAAAAAAAAAAAGAGAGAGACAATTGAGAAGAATTTATACTCCTGCAGATAGAGCAGACCCTTGAGTAGTGCTTCTAATACCCAGACCAATTCAAAGTGTAGGAGACTGCTGTTGACACAGGGGACTTTCTATTCCAGGTTGACTACTGACCTATTGGATGGAGTTGGGGAAATCTTTTTACCCTCGTATCTCCCCTTCTCCTGCCCAGTTACACCTATTTGCATTGCAAGGTCTTCAGAACTTGCTGAAAAGACATTGGGCTAAAGCCAGAGGATAACATCACCTGAAGCCTGAAGTCTCTAGCATGCTGATGAACTGAATTATTGCTCAGTAACTTCTTCAAAGGTTTGGAAACTAGTCACATACTGACTGGGGGCCTCGGTTCTCCTGGATGCACATTTCACACCACTACAGAGTGTTTCATCACGCACAGGGTACAGAGTAAGTCCACAAAAAAAAGAGTGACTATTGAAGTGAAGGGGAAACAGCTCTGCTCAGTAAGAAATCCCATCTAAGAAGGGATATCTGGCAATAGCAGTTTTGACTAACAGTTCTTGAGGACACTTTTAGATGTCCTCAAATGGGAACCAGCCCTACCATGGTACTGCAGGGAGCGTGTTAAGGAAAAAAGTCTCTGCCATGCCAAGGCAATCCCCTGGAACACAGCACTTTGAACAGATTGCTGGATGACTAAACTCCTCCTGCTGACCACCCGCCAGCCAGTGGAAAAAAAACTTGATATATGTGACTCCAAAGCCCAGTGAGAGCAGGCCGTGGAAAGTTTTCACATGGCTGTTGTCCAGCATGTTTAATATTTTACAGTGTCTGCATAACGGTGTCAGCTTCTCTGTCTGCTCAGGCTCTGCTGCTTACCAGTATGTGACTAACCCCCGTTACGCAGCGCAGTGACGATGCAGGGGTGGAGAGCCGAAGTGACACAGCAGCCTGTGTTGACACAGTGCCCGTGCCACACGCGTGAGCAACTGCAGCAAAGGCTGCTCCTCGGGGATTTGCTAGAGGGAGGCTGGGGCTGCAGAGCTGAGCCATGTGAAGGGCTGCACATGCTGCAGCTAGGGTCAAAGTCTGCTGCGCTGAGCAAGGACAGCTTCAGGTCAGCAGCTGGAATATTCCACTTGCAGGAAACTTACCCAAAAGCAACAGAAATTAAAAGCAAACTAAGCTACAGTAAAATACAACACTTTTCAGCTTACTACTTTGCTTTAGCAAGTACAAGGAGGTACCTAAGCCAAACTTAGTGCACAACACTCAGCAACGCACACTGAGGATTTACTCTGAGCCACATCTCCATTCGATATGGATGGTCACAAGCACAGCTGCCTCTGGGGCTCGAACTATTCTCAAAAGCAACTGCTTTCCTGAGCAGAGCCCACAGCCTCCCTGCAGCAGGGCCTGGGGAAGCAGCTGGAACCTGTGTGTGACATCCAGCTGCAGTGAAACAGCTGAGCCACTTCAATCCAACAGCCTCTTCACAGCTCACATCTTCACACTGGTGCTTCCCAGGCTTTAGCGACATCTCCACGCTGGATCCCTGTAGAAGGGACGTACCAAAAATATCCTCCCTCCCACATCAAGAGTCGTACAACCAGGCAGTGCAAAGTCACCCTCAGACTAGAACCTGCTGGTAGCAGCGCCCTTGTCGAGCTCACTGCTAGCAAGGATTAAGTGTGATTTATGCGGTGCACTAACTTTGGACTAGCTCTCTCAGGGGCTATGAATTAGATGACAGATAAGGAAGGAACCCAGCTCTGTGAGGCATTTAAACACATGCTCAGATGAACAGGGTCCAGCACCTGCGCTGGAGCACAGCTCACGATGGGTCACGGAGGGGAAGGCGCTGACCTCACCACTTGTGCTTTGCTCCAGAAATCACTTTGCATCACAAAACTCCCCTCTTGAAAGGGAGACAAGCCAGTTACTACCTAACCTGCTTTCTGAACTGGCAGAAATACCACAGCTTTTTACCATTCTATTAAATCTGTACAAAATCAGTGTAGCGGACTTGCATTTTAAAAGAATTCTGTGAAAAATTTTAAGAAACTGTAACAGCACCTGGAGCACTTTTTAAACACACGTAATGGGGGGAAAAGATTACACAAACCCACCTCAAATTCAAGCACTACGGATAATCAACTCACTGTGAAGTGATCATCTATAGTGAAAAGATTTCAAACCCTTCTAAATATCCAGAGGAAAAACCAGGCTCAGCTGAAGTGACGCCCAAAAGGTTACCAGCATTACTATTTGAAAAAAAAAAAAGAAAAAAAGAAAAAGAGGTATGTGTCCCACTTTGACAAATACCTGGCTCCCTACTTCCCACAACTCTTAGTGATCTTTCTCTTCGTACTAGAGAAAGTTTGGCTGCCAGGGAAAGGATGCAGAAACGGTGGCCAGGCATTTCTGGTTTGAGTAAGAACACATGGAACAAAAGCTGAAAACAGCACCAACAGCACGAGAGAACACAGTAATGCTGGCAGGAGAAAGCTTACCTATGATGACAACAGGTAGTGGCTTGAACCCACTCTTATTGTGGGGTCTGGTCAATAATGTGTGCATCTTCCCGTCCGGAAGCATTTAGGTCCTGGAGTCTACCTGTTGAGACAAATTGGTTTTGAATTATTTGCCTTTTTGACAAAAAAAAAATCCATTACTTTCTACAAACGCAGGTTGATCTAAAGTATTATCCTGCCGCTGCAGACCATCACATTGCACTTCTCCACTCGGGACAGGCCTACTTATCTTTTCCTCCTCTTGCCCCCAGAGCCAAAGGATGATTCCCCGATTATAAAAAACAAAAAAAAAAAAAAAGAGAGAACCCTTATCTTTCTTCCACACATGAATTCCAGTCCGTCCAGAATAGCTGGCAATTTCAGCAATCCTCTGACTGCAGTAACTGAAGTGTTGCAGCTTGTTAATGAAAACTTCACTTCTGCCTGTACTGTGCAGAAAATTGTCATAATTATCATGAACACCTCATACTCTTTAAAGCAAATTGTGCTTTTACTGATAATTAGAACAAACCTCACTCAAGACTTCTGCCCAAAGGCTGGAAGTCTCCCAGCTGCATTTTCAAATATATACCATCCATTGCTACAGGGTTTTTTTTTTTTGAGAAGTACTAGTTTAGTTCCTGAGCCGCCTTTGTACATTTTCCAGAAAACAGAGTTCTAGGTTTGAACAAGTAAATAACAGCAAGTCTTTAAACAAAATATATGTCATTATCTTGGAGACTAAGGTGTCATTACAGTGGAATCTACCAACTAATTTAACTATTACACAGATATTCAATGAATATCTCATCTGCCATTCCTGCAGGAATCCTACTCTGTCAAATAATGACTTCTTTTGTTTTCCAGGGAACTCAACTATACTGTCACTAGAGAAGTTAAAAATATGTTTTTACCACAATAATCATGAAATTTTTGAAATTCAGCATAAGCTTTTAAGCTTTTATCTACAGAGATACAGTCTTTTATAAAACCATTATTGCCATTTTGGAAAGCTAAGTAAAAAAGCACTGAATGGCATGTCTTTGTTCAGTAGGGCATGCTCTCCACACCCTTGTCAAGTGCAGAAAGATCTTTGGCAAGTGCACTGCCACTTCCATGAGGTCTGGCACATCACTGCCTTTGACACAGGTATTGCAGCAAATGCCATCCTACGAATGTAACGCTCCACTTTAAGCCTGACATTTACATCACCAGCAACTACAGTGACGCAGTAAGTCCCTGGAGATTGAATGAGCAGCCAGAAAAACACAGGTGACTTTAGGATTTGCAGAATTCCAGGCTTCTGGAGGAATCTCATAAGTGCCACTTTCCTGCAAGGATGTGACAATTCTCACATTCACCAATACACAGCCACTGCTGGGCCCGACGGACCTATTCCAAGAAGACTGAGTTCATCTAAGTAGAGAGGCACATAACAAGACTTACAAGCTGAATTCAAAACTAGCAGCTTTGTCCAAATTTTTAGACCACACTGCAGTAACACTTACTGGTCACCTGTTACCACTTAACTAAGCAGTAGCCTAAGACTTTCATGCGTTTTTCCTGACAGGGCAAGAACGTGTAAAAAGACATAATGGTCATGCTTTCTAATTTAAGTAAATTTCAAGCATCTAGCTGTGAAGAGAGCTGGATTTCAAGGAAACTTTCAAGGTTCCCAGTTTAACTGAGATTCAAAGGTAGATGCACACACTGCAGAAGATAAACACTTGTTGTGTCTATACTGAGGCATGCACCAACCCCTTAAGGCATAACCCATAACCATAACCCACCCCTGCTAGCTGCAGGGGCACAGCCTAACGGCCCAAATACTGCCCCAGCCCTTTGGTAGGTTCTGCCACATGAACCAAAACCTGCACCGCCTTCAGCAGACCAAATAATTCCCCACCACAAATCTCCAGAGCTGCAATTGGTAGAATTCAGCACTAGCATCTGAGATGCCCACAGACACCAAAGGAACAGGACACTGGTGTGACCAGTAAGGTGCTCCCTCAAACCAGCTAAACCACAGCACCTATCTGAAGGTTAGCAGAAGTTTCCTCCTCCATGGTAATAAAGAAATCCTTCTCCATGGCTGTACTACACCAGACAACAAGTTCTCATTAGTTTTTCCTAACACAGAGTGCACGTTGTGTTTCTGTGAAACTACTGGGAGTCTGGAAGAGGGAAGCAAGAACTCTGGAAGCGATCTTCCAGGTTTCTGCTCCATAGCAGCCTGCAGCAGCATTCACAGAGACTGTATGCACTCGGTACACAGTGGTAACCCAGCAACATCCATGGGATTTTTGCTGGAAGCAAGGACTGCTGAACCAACCCAGTGCAGCACATGGCAACAGTTCCAGGAGAGCAGCAAAACCCACATACACATAACGAGCCTGGAAGCCCATTTGTAAGACCTGGGAGCAAAGTCATGCCATTGTGTGCCAGCATTTTTTTTTGGGGGGGGGCCTGAAGGGGACAAAAAAGGCACAAGACAGTAGAGTCAGCCTGGCAGGCCTGTTTGCATCAGAGCAAGGTTGCCTTGGCTCCTGGCCGTTGCACTAAGCACCCTACCCCACCCTGATAGAGAGCAAAGCCGGCAGCCGCGGGCTCAGCGATAACGCTGCCCTCATTTCACACTCCTCCTCCATTCTGTACCTTCTGACACGTGAATAAAGGAGCATTTGCTGGAGCTAATGTAACCCCTAATGGCTAGAGGAACACAATTGTTGTTCTGATGAAATTACTAGATCCATGCACATATGTGGCCATTCTTAGCCATGGTTTTATTCAGCATCTGGGTTCACAAAACCCCAGAATGACCACTAGTGCTACACACTTTGTTTCCTGAAGTTTTGACATTAGACAATTCCATCAAGATTAACCATCAGAGATGCTTCTGTTTGTCCTCGCATGTCTCTTCTAATGGGGAAAGTCCCTTCCACATCCTATAGCCACCATCTCTATAATTTCTAGTTAATAGCTTTTTAGTAGAAAATGAACCAGATTGTGATATTCCCACCCCATAGGCTAAATGTTTGACTTTGGGAGTAAAACTCAGAACACCTCAGGCATTTCTTTCAGGCCAAACATTCGCTTTTCCTGCTCCTAGAAGTAAAGGTGGATTACTTGAAATTATTTTTTTTTTGCAATCTTAGAATCAAAGGACCACATATACCTTGGTAACCTGTACAACTAACACGGTGTAGCAGATGAAAGCCTGTTCTTGCAGAAGCTATTGGAAAGCACACAGGACACTGAAGTTTACTTCAAATCTATGCAGAACTAGTAAGCAGGAAGAGAAAGCCTGAGCTAGCAAGAAACCCAAGACTGCTCTTCTCACCCCCCTTTTACAGAGACTAGGCTGCCGGGCACCCACGCTTGGTCAACTCAGTGACACTGATCCCTGTTCTGGCTCCTGCTTTAGGCTTCCTACTTTAAATGGATGTCTCTTTCCTCCTCCTCATTTGGCTCCACAATTTATCTCCTCGCTGCTTCCAAAGCATTTCAGTGTCTGTGTGACCTTACATAATTGTTCTGGCTTGGAAAAGCACCCAGCTCATTCCAGGCCAAACTCTGCATACCTTCCCAACACAGCCCCCAGCCTGGAGGGACTATCGTTCACACAGAGCTGGTCAGTGCAGCCCCCAGGAGTTCCAGGCTGCACCACTGAAACAGGTTTTAAGTGAGTAAAAGAAAAAGCAAAGGTGCATTTAGCAAGGCAGTGACACTAAATGGTCTTTAGCAGAAATGAAAAGCCAAGTTAAATCAGCCGTAGGCAAGTAGCTCTCCCTGTAACATCAATGAGACCTTTGCTGAGGTGAGGACCACCAGGTGTAGCCTGTGCAGCACACGGGGAGAGTTCAAGAGAGCGGGGCAGTCAGTGTATATAAATAATGGAAGAGCCTGAAAGAGCTACCATGACACTCAGGTTTCAACAAGAACAGCGCTAATACAAAAGCAACAGTTTTCTTCAGCTTCTTTTCTTCATCAACCCATTCATTTCACCAGCAGTTTTTAAAGTTTAATTCATTGTTGCTTTTAAAAAACAAATCTCAATAGCTTTTACATTTTATACTTGCCTACAAGTTTCAGAAGTTTGTTCCCCCCGTGCACATGTGCATTATAACTCTGGCACCACAAGCCAGGCCAGTGACCCTACGAACGCGATTAAAGTTTGTGGAAAAAAATTCACCTTTATGGTACATAAAAAAATGACACCAGCCCCATGATATTCAGACAGCAACGTTACAGCATGCCAGACAGAGCTTTCTGCATGGACTTGTAGCCTCCCTACCTTTAGCTGCAGGTCCGATGAGAAGCGAGGTCTTTAGGAAAATGCCTGTACAGCCAGCAAAGCCAACCAAACCACAAGCCTCAACTCCTGCCTCTGCTCTAGGACCAGCTGTTTAAATATAGTAGGCTCCCAGCACGAAGAGAGGAGAGGAGGAGCTGAAATGAATGGAGGCGGAGCAAGGAACAGTCTCATAAGCATGAGTCAGCAGGAATAGTCCCCTTCCCAGCTTGTGAATGAAGGATGCAGTGATCTTCCTTAGTCATGTTCCGCTAACTTCGTAACTGCAGCAGAAGAAGGCCTAGAGGAGCCACACGTGGCACAAGTCCTGATTTGAACAAACACCTTCATTTTTAACCCTTGGCACAAATTAAAACCTGAGTCTTCGTAAAATGCAATGCTTCCTGTGGCAGAACTGGGGTTTTCCTCTGTATTTTAAAGAAAAACTGCTAGTTATAATTACAGGTGGGAACAAAAGTGGTAGAATAGCACTGCGGGCTTGTTTTAAATCTAGTGATCTTTTTGGCCACAAAAAGGTGAGAAAATGTGATGAGTTTCTTCCTACTTTGGACAGTTTGTGGTTTTGCTTTCACCTTATTGTATCATATGGTGGATCTGAAAATATAGACTTCAGTTTATATTTTTTTCTTCAATGAGAAAAAGGCTTATAAACCTGTTGCACAGTAGCTGTAGAATGAGTCAGACTGCTTCCTGTAAAACTTACAACATACCAGGATTTTAATCCAAGGTGTCTTTCTCAATTCAGTGGAATAATTGATCAAGCTTGCTAAATTTAAAGTGCCCTTAACAAATCAAATAAATTTGTGCCAAAGCACTCAGTTCAAGTAGTAAATGCTGCATATTTTTATCTCTGAGGCCATCTCTTTTGGAACGACTATCTCCAGGGAATCAGGCAGACTGCTGATAAAATGTGCACTTTCAACCATGTGATATAAAAAAAAAAAAACCAAAACCAGTTCATGAAAAGGAATTCTATTCTCTCACAACCCACATCAAAGTAGGACACTTTATAATCTATTTTAATTTCACCAGAATAAGTTGTTTTAATAAATGTGAAGTCATTGTTTCACTTTAAATTTAACTAGCAGTGATTTCTCTGAAAATCTGACTCAGTAAATACTTGTTTTTCTAAGTTCTCTTTCAACTTGTCTGGGCCTTTTTCCATGGTGGCATTTGCACAGAACTCTCAAATAACTCATACTGATTTTTTTTTTTGACAGAAGCAAAGGCTTTTATATGCATTATCCAGATATTTAATTGCTGGTAACAAATGTATCCATATCAGTCAAGGAAAAATTAAGCTTCCAGAGAAACTAAGGCATTTGTTCAGTTAGGTGACTTCACACTGTCCTGTTACTAGGTTTTTCAAAAACTATTTTCCATGTATTGCAGTGCTGCATGTCAAACATTTTAGAACAAAGGTGTTTGAGACCATAGTTGCTCACAGCAGAGATACAAGAGAAAACAATATAATGGTTTGGCAGGCTTTGTAAGCACTAAAATCAGGAATACGTCTTATGTGGGCAAGCCTGCAGAAAAAAAGTTGTCTATGTACAAGAGGAGATCCTCTCCATTTCCCACTAGAGAGTCTAGTTTTCCAAATTACCTCTGCAAATAAAGCCAGGATGTCTTTCCAAAACCACAAGCTCTATCATATTTTTGCATACAGTACAATTATTTACAGAAAAATGTTCACGTACAACAATAACCCACTGTCCTTTATTTGCCTGTACAAGAAGACCATTGAATAAAGCAATTTGGGGGCTGCCTCTTTGTAGATATTCCAACAAACACATCACATGGAATAGATACCAGTGTTACTGTTTCTCCTCTTGTACCTTGTCTGGAAACAAATAATTCAGCTCAACACTGTCTGCACAAGCTTTCCAGAAGAGGAAGTCATTGTGCAATCTGCCCTCGGCTGGCAGCATGCCTTTGACCTACAAATTTATACGATTCACTTATATTTTCTTCCTGGTTTATTGCAAGCAGTATCATTCAGATTAGTTAATTGTCCAAGTAAAAAGCTTACTTAGGGATTTCCAGCATGACTTTGCACTATCTCTACTCACAGCTGTCAGAGCATGCAGCTGACTAACAATAGCTTCTTTCTTTGCACAAACTGACAAAAACATTTCACAGGTGCCCAGATTTAAAGGTCTTTAGAGGGCTTCAGATTTTTACAGAAAAACTCCTCTAAACTACTAGTCTGTAGGCTATTCATTGAGGTGTATTGCACTATACTCCAGCTGAGATCTGAGGAATCCACATCTCTATCACACAGGCTACAAATAGATTTGTCAGACTTAAGTGGAAACTGCCAATAAAATGAATTATTTCCAAGTGTTTCTCCTCTAAACTCTCCTTTAAACTTTTTTCCTTTTAAAAACAAAATAAAGCTTAGTGTCTAACCAACATTATCCAGAAAATAGATACTAAGCTAGATTAGCGAGACACCACCAAATGCAAAAGCAAAGTAATACTTATGCAGCAGCCTATGAAATGCTTCTTTAAAAAAGTTGTTTGTTTTTAAATGGGATTCATGACATTAAGGACTGCCTATTGTAAAGGATCAATTCTATCTCTGTACTTGCGAAAACACAGGGCACAGGGGTAGAGCACTACATCTGCTTTTATATAAATGAGCCCTTGCACATGATGCTAGCTGGGCAAATCTTCCCGTATCAGGGTGTAGAGAGGAATTCAAAACACTCATCAGTCCCCACCTGAGAAGGTTTTGGTCGGCAGGAGAGGGGCAGACTTCACGGGTAGCAATCCATTCCACCTTCAAGTCACACTCCCCAGTTCACAGTACCAGCAATCCTGGGTGCATTTGTTGCCAAGGTCAGTTTGTTTCCCCTTAGCTCACCCATGATACAGTTCTCAGAACTCCAACAAGTTGATGCTATGTTTTACCAAGGTAAAATTTGTGAAATATGCCAGGAAGCATGGACAGAGCCATAGCACTGTTCTGGGGGAACATTTTGCACCTGAGCCATCCCCTGCTGCAAGAAACTTCCTTGTTACCAATTGATTTTTCACCTCAGGTCATGAAGCTCTACCCAGCCACATCCTACTCATGAAACCTGTCAGGTAGCCCCGATTTTGCTGACTCCTGATTTAGGGGAGCTTAAGAAGTAACACCCCTCCGGTGTCAGAATTCACTGCTGTTACCTCTGCTGCTGACAGCTCATGGCAGAACACTTTTTACCTCTCTAGCAAGTCTTAAGCTGTACCAACTCTGTGCCAAATCATCACGACATACTACATCATTTCACACATCAGAACTTCATGTTCTGCTGGTTTTTCATAATTAGCGGAACACTCCCAGTCTGACCCTCCACAGGCCACAGTAGTGCTTTGATGCTTTGGTGTTTCTTTCAATTATGGTAAAACCAAATATAAAGTTCAACTTTATATTTTCAAGGTGTGTTTTCTGCCTAAGAGACGGTTAAGTGCTTCACACACACACACTAGTGCAGATCATTTAATCTAAGGCAGAACCTCCAATTCAAGTATTAGAAAACCTGACCAAGTATTTTGATTCTATATAATCTCTGTGCAGTATCTAAAATCCAGCTCTGCTCTGTCACTGCCTAAAGCATCTCCACCTATTTCCACACTGAAAACTTCCATTTGCAAAACTGTGTGTTAGCTTATCCACCAAAACTAGAACCCACATATTTAACAATAACAAATGGTTTGGCATCAGTTACACTTGTGACTTCCTATATGTGTTTGTGCTTTCACGTGGCTTCCTCTAAAGAAGGATTTTGCCCAGAGCATGTGTCTGCCTTCCCCGTGTCCCTGCCAAGGCCATATCTGTCCTGTGTTCATGCTTTTTTTGGCAATGTTTAGGCAGCTGGGTCCAAGGGGAGAGAAGTAAAGGTTCACCACACCCATTTGTTATTCAAAGGAACATTGACCTCCCAGTCAGATAAATGATTGAAATGGTTTTGTCCTACTAACCTCAAAAATTGTTTGAGGAAAGTAAAAAGCAAAAACTTACGTTTTGCTGGCACTGTTTTAAAATGGCTAATTTTTCTTTTCCCTGCTCTCAACTTTGCTCTCAACCCTGAAATCATCCTAAGAGGCTTGTCTTCCTAAACCAATGAGGCCAAACCAAGGATTTTCACCACCCTTCATTGTCCAGAGGCATCAGCCACTTCCACCACTTTGTCTTGAAAACATCTGTTAAGAAATAAACCTGGGGAGGAGAGAATCAACGATGCTACCCAGGAGGGCTATGAAGCTCTACTGTCTAATCTTTGGCTACTCTGCAGTAAAGACTTGTGTGGGCACTCTAGTGCGTCCTAAGAATGCTTTATTGGGAGATCTTGCACACCTCTGTCCAGACTAAAGGGACAATAATGGGGAGCTTTAACAGAGATTGAGCTAGTCTGCATTAATGTACCCTGAAAAACGTGTTCCCAGTAAGTACAAAGTGGCCCACTATACTATGAGGCAGCAGTGGGTATCTTGCAAAAACACAGTCACTCTGAGTTGACACGTGAAGTGTCCATGCAGAGAAGTGCAGAGTGCTGGGAGCTGTGCACATGTGTCCCCCAGTCTTCCTTAGGAAACAGGCCAGGACCACCGTTCTCTCCCCAGATGAGAGAGGATGGGGATGACAGCCAGATCCAGTGTGATTTCTTCTTCCCAGCACACATCCTTCCTTTCAAAAACTAGTAGGATGCAAACAGAGTCTTTAGGTTGAAGGGACTACAGCTGGGCTTGTTTCCCAGGAGGACTGGGCCTTTGCAGATCCCTTGTTCCCCAAGAGGCAGAGGAGAGCTCAGCTCACACGCACGGCACTCAGGCTTCCACTGTGATCTCAACATTTGATGTTGTTTGGGGAAAAAGTAAACACATGCACTTTCATTTCAAACAAACAGCAGCTATGACCTAGTCAAAGATTAAACTGCACATGAAGCTGGTAGGGAATTTTCCTCTTCTTATCTTAATGTCAATATATTCTAAATATTTACAGGAGTTCAGGATAGCAGGATCATTTGAAGACACTGCCTTTAGTCTCTACAGTCTTACAGTCAGTGTTCAGTTATGTTCTATACTGGCATTTAGCAACCAATAGCTTAATTTATTAAACGGCTGCTATCATATTATGATGTGCCAAACTGAGCAATTTGGCAAGCATATGCCCCAAAGCAGAAAATATCCCAAAAAGGCTAACACTTATGGTTTCTTGACTGGAATAATCAACAGCGAAGAAACCTTGAAGTAGGAGGTACAGCCTAAGCATGAGCACTGAGCACCTCTTCTGTACATATTTTCCCCCAAGGCAAAGCAGTGATGTTCAAATACAAGTGGGTAATTCAAAACTGGAAAAGGAGCATGTAATTTAATAAGCTTGTTTAATTCAGTAACACAAAATTTCATAGAGAGGGCTGCAGAAAGCCTTTGGAGCTTCTTAGATTCATTTCCTCACCACACCTTAGGCCACTCTGCAGCTCTTTAGCCTAACTTTAAAGTTTTTTCCTTTACTTTATCAAGATCAAGAATCACTGAATCAAGATAACAGATTTACTAGCATTCTTGAAAGTCTTTGACACATGTACAGCTAAGGGCATCCAGAGCTAGTATACCCAGCATCACTGACTTCCTCAAAATAAACCAAGCATTTCTGCAGCAGAGCACATAGTTTTTAGCCGTGAGAGTTTAGAAGAGGACTGTGCTAGAGTTATCCTACAACTTCCTACCCTTGGGGTTTATTTTCATCCTCATCTTAAGCAGCTGATACTGACTGTCAGAGGCAGAGGCTGCTTAGATCCTGGTTCTGATGTTCTTGACTTGCAACATTTTCTTTCTGCTATAACTTTAAGAGCCTCTGGGAAATTCTAAGAGATTTTTAGCAAGCAAATCCTTTCCTCTTAACAGGGCTTTCGTGTGAATTGAAAGATCAGCTGAAGTGATATATTCAAACGTCATTTTTTCTTAGACCCCAGTTCTACCTCGCGGTAGCACCATGTGCTGCAACACTGACTGCCAGGGGTGACATTTAAAGTCCCTTGGAACTATTCAGCATAAAACTGGATAAACCAGTATCTTTTTCAAAGACAACCTTATCACTTAGTCACAGTATAACAGTAATGCATTAAAGTGTAACAAAATTATTTCATAGGTCAAGGTTTCTCACCTGTAATTGACATCTCTCTTTCTAGACTAGTTTAAGGAGGCTGGAACATGAAAGGAGCTGCCACTTGCTGTAAAAGAGAATGGGCTATTTCAAAATACATGCATATATTCTGGGGTCATTTCTGCAGTTTAGGAACATACAAAATATTCACTATGAACTCTGAAAAGATTTGGCACAGTGAATTTATAGGGAGGAAAGAAGAAGGATTTCTGCACAAGAGCAAAACCATTCAGTAATTAATTCCCCAATGCATTTATCTTAGAAATACCTAGCAATTTGTGTAATTCAACATTTCATCCATTTTTGCACGTCAAAGCCTAAAGCTGAGCACAGGTCAATGTGACAAGCGTGCAATGCAGCTGTAGCAAGAATTATCTTTCACTGTACATATTCAGCATATAACTGAATATAACCCCAAATCCCCTGAAGATCTTCAATTTGATTTTTTGGGAGAAATTTCATTAAAGGTGTCTTCCTTGCTTCTCCTCCCCAGCTATTTTATCAAAAGCTTACTATTACTGTTTCAGGTGTATTTTTTGCTTGGATGACTTTGGGTTTGGGTGGGGGCTTTCATGCTTTATTTTTTTGTCTATAAAGCAGCTATTTCTAGACTAGAGATGAGAGCCTCTAGATTAGTCCTATGCCCTTGCCAATAATTATTCTATAGAGAGAAATAACTTATTTATAATCCACACATTTTTGGCAGCTGTCAGACCAGCTGCAGCATGCCTCGATTTTTCAGTTTTTCCACAGAGAAACTGTCCCAAGCAGGGATGAAAAGGAGGTGGTGTCTCTGGTTCCCTGGTCAATATTTGTCTTGATTGTGAAAATGCTAAATTTGAATCATCAAGCAAAACCTCTACCAAAGAGCCTGAGGTCTGTAATATTAAGTGACCCCTTACCTCAAGGCAGAAGCCACGCAGCGGAGCTGAGACAATGAAGTACCCGACTTGCTCTGTTTATCAGTCCAGACCGATCTGTGCTCAGCAGGGCAGAATGGCGGGGCACTGAGGTGACCAGAAGCATGAGCTATCTTTGATATCAGTTCCCTGGGAGCTCTGACCAGGGTGTTATCTAAAGCCTTCTTTTGCCCTCCTGACGCCCTGAAGGTTAGCATTCAAGGCTGTCAGGAATAGCTGCAGATCAGAGCTATTCTGCCGTGACAGGGGGAGCATACGTCCTCGTCTCTGCTGTTGCAGCGCGGTGTGCCTCAACACGTGCCCGAGTTGTCACACTGGGCAGCTAGAGCTGTGTCCGCACTGCCTGCAGGGGCTCAAACTCAAGACAGACCAGACTCACAGGGTCCATCCAGCCTGGTATCCTGTCCTCAGCAGTGGGAATTAGCAGACACCCACAGAAGAGAACAGGACAAGCATGTGATGCTTGTCTTCTGTCTTCCCCTACCTCCAGCTTCTTGCAGCTGAGGGAACTGGCTGGAATCTCACGAGGTTTATTCACCTTCCATTTATTTTCATCTAGTTCCTAGTGATTTCACATGTGGCCTCTAGTACTTGTGTTGAGGGGAGATTCCACAACTGATCCCATTCCGCACCGCTCAGCTCTATATACTTCAATTATATTCCTCTCAGCCTTCTAACTTATTCCCAATACGCAAGCTGTTCCATATCTTATATCAACCTGTTTTTCCTCCCCTAGACCTTCTCTAGATCTCTCATACGCCAAGATGACAAGAGGAGCACATCTAGTAATCTAAGCACAGATGAACCATAAGTTTATGCAGGTTTGGCCTCCATCCTTTCCTAGCACCCGACTTTCTTCACTACCAGCAAGCACCGAGCTAATGGTCCCACAGGACTATTTATCATTACCTTAGATACAAGTTCAAGCTAGTATCTGCCTGGACCTGTGCCAGAGTGCGAGACAACACATACGAGTTGTGCAAAAGTGTGAACTAATATGACAGTACAGAAGCATTTCACAGCTTGTTCTTCAAACCAATGCACCCACATGCCTGATCAAAAGCAAAGTGGAAAGCCTTGAAGACTTTCTGGATACTTCTTATTCACAAAGCCATCTCAACAAAATGACTGAAGGGCAATCATGTGGGAGGAAGCATGTTCTCACCTTGTACCTCAGGAGGGAGGTGGCCTTAGGTAAACACAGTAGAGAAGCACAAAGAGCTCAGGTTGCACTCCATCCTCTGGCCTGATCTTGATCTGCTCTAATTCTCTCACCTGGGATAAAGCATACATCGTAGAATCATCTAGGTTGGAAGGGACCTTTAAGATCACCTAGTGCAACCATCAACCTAACTCTGGTAAAAAAAACCAAAAGAAAACCATGCAAAAAGAAACCCCACATTACTAAACCATGTCTCTAAGCACTATGTCAACTCGTCTTTTGAAAACCTCCAGGGATGGTGCCTCAACCACTTCCCCGGGCAGCCCATGCCAGTGCTTAATAACCCTTTCAGTGTAAAAATTTTTCCTAATCTCCAATCTGAACCTCCCCTGGTGCAACTCGAGGCCATTTCCTCTTGTCCCATCGCCTGTTCCTTGGGAGAAGAGACCGACCCTCCCTGGCAACACCCTCCTTTCAGGGAGTTGTAGAGAGCAAGAAGGTCTCCCCTCAGCCTCCTCTTCTCCAGGCTGAACACCCCCAGCTCCCTCAGCCTCTCCTCATCAGACTTGTGCTCCAGACCCCTCACCAGCTCCGTTGCCCTTCTCTGGACCAGCTCCAGCACCTCAATGTCTTTTTTGTGGTGAGGGGCCCAAAACTGGACACAGCACTTGAGGTGGGGCCTCACCAGTGCCCAGTACAGGGGGATGATCACCTCTCAAGTCCTCCTCACCACTTCACGTAAGTCACACAGTATGCAGAGTCACTCCGAGGTTTGCCTCAGGAGTGGCTGATATTCATGCCCACTTGAAAGAGACAAAGTACACGCAGAGCCAGTGAACGTACTGAGCCCTTAGCTAATCCGGAATAGACACAACAGGTAGTAAGCAGCACCAAGGTAACGTGCAGGACTTGTTAAGTACTCCCTACCCTTACTGCCACCAGGAGACACAGCCCAGGCTCTTCTGCATGTGCACTACTCACATGCAACGTTAAACCCCCTTTTGCATGCAGACTTGCTAGAAAAGCGGTCCATTCTGCTGACGTTCCTGTGAGTTTTGCTTCTCCACTTCCCGGCAGATGACCGAGTCACCGTTGTACTACATCACTCTCCGTCTATTGTCTCTTACCCCATCTGCCACTGTGGCCTACTGTATATCTTCATTCCTCTCTCCCTCCAGTCTTTCCCTACACTTTTCCCATCCCTACAGAACCCCCTGAGTTATGTTCAAAACTTTTCCATTAGTGGTGATGAAAAAAGCTAGCCAGACATCCATAAATGGCTCAGCACAGCACTAACAATAAGCCATGGGCCAGCTGTCAATTTTATTGTGTTTGATGTCCCTGTCTGTAACAGAAACCTTAATTCCTAGATTTTTGGCATTCAGCATTCAGTGCATCGCAAAGTACGTACCTCCGAAAAAGTTGCACATCCTGCCATCAGCATGTTCTGTGGCACTTGGGACTCAGTTCCCAGTCCAGAATGGCTCCAGCATGCTGACTGGTACTGCAAAATGGAACTCTAAACACCTGTTAAGAAATAATTTCAGAGATTTTTTTATTTCTAGTGGAAAAAGGATCAAGATTCCAGAGCTGAGAATTGAATGTTCAACAAATGTTTTCCACTGAATGTACTGTTGAGAGAATTTATAAATTCAGTGGAAAACATCACGGAATCATGGAATCAATCACATGGGGTTGGAAGGGACCTCTGGAGATCATCTAGTCCAACCCCCCAAGTTGCATCTAAATATTATGAAATTTTAATCACTAAGAATGAACACTATTTTTTCACTTATTTTTAATTGTATCAATTTAAATTTAAGTTTAAAAAGACACAGAGACACAGGAAAATCACATTCTTCACTCCATTCTAAAAGGAATTTTCATTTTCTCACATTGCTTACCAAAACCACTACCATCAGTGTACATGAGTGTACACCTGACACTTAATCCAACTCTTCAGGTCAGCCTGTGAATAAAAATATCAACTATGAGCACAACTATGTTGGGAAATAAGTTGTACTTCATACAAGTTTTGCAACGTAACAAAGACTATCACTTGAATTACTTTCCTTTTCTGTTTCATGGATTTTAATTTGAATTTAAGCGTACATGTGATTACAAAAGAGCAGCTGCACTCATGGGTAAGGGTAGACGTGATCAAGTACTGCTGCTGAGGAAAGTATTTGTTACGAAGCCTCAAGTTCTTTGCTGAATCAAAGCTTTACACTTCAGGTCAAATGTTACAGCAGTCAGTGATCTCAAGACAGAATAGGACAAAAGTAGCTTTAACAAAATAATTTGAGTTACATTCATCTACAGAATTATACAAGATTGCCATATATCCCTCCAATTTTTTTATTATTTTTTTTTCACCTGTGTTAATACAAACTATTACAATGGAAAATAATTTTAGAAGATACATAGGTTTTTTCAGTTTCCCATAAAGTCTTGCTGTGGGATTCTGAGTGCCACTTAGCTCTGGGATGCTGTCATACCTTGAAAGTGCAGTGCTCTCTGTACGAGGTCTTGATGGTTTTCTCCCTGTTCTGTCATTTGGAGAAGCGTAAGCAAACCTGTCCTGCACCCAAAGATCTCACAGTTCATCAAATACACAAAAAATACACATCAAATATACAAAAGCCTAGTAGAAAATAAGAGTCCAATCAAATAAGCGAGTAGCATACAAATGAACTTATAATAGTAAGAATCCTGTTACAAAACAATAGGAAAATTTTGTAATAAGGAAAACCTCTAATCTTAACAGATTAGACAGATGCTCAGTCTGTCACATGAGCATCACATAGGTGTGACTGGGTGTCAAATAAATGCTTTCAATCATTTAAGGACACAAACAGTTCACAGAGAGTAAGTGTCTGCTCAGTAATTGCCCGAACAGAGCCAAGGAGGGAACCCAGGTCTCCTGGCCTGCGCTTCAGCCACAGGGCTGCTCTAGCACAAACATTATCCAGGTTTCTTGCCGTGCTACAGGGGAACAACCTGTGTCACACACCTTTCTCTGCCTCATCACAAGTCCTGAGCAACTCATTAAAAAGCGCGAAAACTTTCTAATACAATAGACTAAGTGACTTGTAATAATTATTTACAATACTGATTCATTCTTAATTATAGAATATGATCCCCCAGGAATGAATTCACATTTGCACGCTGTGAGTGGGACTTTTTGACCTGAGATGCCTCTGCGGTCTCCTTAGCTGTGCAGCATCCTGTAACACACCACGCACTGTTCAGGCATGTTCTGCTGTAACCAGGCATCTCCTCTGCTGCAGCTGCTCAACCCTTCAGCATCGCCAGGACAGAGTACATTTGGTATCACCCATTCTTGCTGAATATCCCCCTAAACCCTTGTGTAACAGGCCAATATAGGAACAGTCTATGACTTGGATATTCCTGTATCTTTATAGCTACATTATTTTTCAGTTTCAAATCCCTCTAAGATGTTGCAATTCTCTACAGAATTGCAGTTTCTACAGAAACTATGAGTATTTTCCAATATGCAAGCATTTCTTTCCTAAAATATGTGTGAATAAATCAAGCAGCCTACTACAGCAAGTTCGTTGAACTTTGTGTTAAAACTATTTGTAAGCAGCATTTATTCAGGAGGCATGTTTGTCCTACAGGTTCTGATCTTATCTTTAGCCTGTACTGAGAAATTACTTCCATGAACTTTGGAAGGTCAGCTTGTTAAACATCTATCCACTCTCTCCCAATCTTCCTAATCTTCTAGAAATAATAATTAACTTAATTTTCTGAGAAGGGAATGGTGACTTTACTACTCAATTCATACTATGTATTTCAGATGACTCATACACTGCAACTACGCTGCCTCCAAGGGTTTTTCCTTACAAAAATTCCTTACTGAAACTTACCACGTGATCTGTTTCTGTTCCTTATTTCTTCAGCCAAGCAGCAACATACTTTTCTAAAACTTGCAGAAGATGGCTTTATGCCCTGTTACAGGTAGAAGCTCGCCAAAAGCAACATGCCACAGAGCAGAGAGCTTGCGTTTGGGACTCTGTTGGGAAATGAAACAGCTGAGTCGGGCAGAACTCCCTGCCAAACCTCTCCTGCCTATTATCAGCTCCAGTCCTTTAAAGATTCTGCCAAAGTCTTTGGAAATCAGTTGCCCAATATCACTTTGGGAATAATACTGGCATATTCACTGGAGCAGAGCAGATATTTCAGCAGCTTGCTGAAAGCATTTGGTGCATCAAAAGAACGTGCCTTGCCCGGGAAGGCAGGTTCACCAGGTACAGCTGGCAGGGGGGAAAAAGAGGCTTAAGGGAAATAAACCCATCTCCAGCTGATTTCCGTGGAAGAAACCTGCTATTTTCAGCAGTGGAGAGGTATCACACAGTACATCCTGTTCCACAGGACACTGCTTACTACAGAATTGCTCTAAAAACTGGGAAATAAAGATCACAGTAACCCACATCTCAAGAATCGCTTTGTCTG
Organism: Limosa lapponica baueri; assembly: GCA_002844005.1. NCBI lineage: Eukaryota > Metazoa > Chordata > Aves > Charadriiformes > Scolopacidae > Limosa > Limosa lapponica. Next base: position 219,617 of record KZ505864.1, read on the forward strand.
CGGAGGAAATCACCTGCTAGGAGGCCAGCAGGCACCCAACACCCTCTAACTCAAAAGCAAAACCTTGATAGTTTGTTTATTTAAACTCCTAAACATAAAGCTGCTTTGAAGGAAGTCCAAGACATACAAAAAGTGTCTAAGCAACACATTAAAACAAGCCTGGATTTCAAGTTTATAGAGTTTCATTATAACAGCCTAGTATCAGGTATCACGAAGGAGTTCTTTCTGGCTGGGTATCAGGGATGGATAAAAGGGAATTTTTTAGCTGGATACCATAAGATAGGTGCCAGAACTGCATACAGCTTTAGCCAGTTAGTTCCTTACTTTCAAAAGTAAATTTTTCATAAAATCTAGGCCTGTTTTCCTCCTGGTTTTACTCAGTTCAGTGTTGAGCAAGGTAGTCAGACTTTTTTCAGCTTGTAAATACAGCTCATACATGTTAATTACCCACTTCAGTCTCCTCATCTGAAACACTAAAAGGAATGAGGCTATTGGGGGGAAGGTGCCTGTCAACATTCCTAAAAACATACTTTGGGAACATCTTGTGTGTTTTGCTTTTAAGAGGGGTCTGAGCCAAATCACACCGTATTAAATAGAAAGGCCTATTGAAGCAGAAGTAAGCATTCCCATTAGCTTCAAGGGCATTTGGAACAGCCTTCCTATATAATTGATATATTATGATGTTTTCGTTACATAGGAAAAAAGATACAATGTTTTTCCATGCATTAAGGCAGTAATCTCAAAGTCTTACAAAGAAACCTGGCAAAGAGAAGATTAATCAATCTAGGATCTGACCACTCCTCTTCCAGTAGGGCTTTGCTTTTTCCTAGAAAACACACTTGCATTTCTAAGCTTGGAAAAAGACAAATTAATATTAAGAGTGAGCATAAGTCTTTTCTAGAGCTTTGAGCTGGACCGGTCTCCCTCTATCCTACATTTACCAAAGGAAAATCCAGAAATATGTTTTCTAGTCCTTGCACACAGGTGAAACACAATAACATTAACCAGTTAGAAAAATACAGCCTGTGGTTCTGTGGGCTGCCAGTCCCTCTCGCAGGGGGGCTCCTAACCTGGCTCTGTGGGCTGCCAGTCCCTCTCACAGAGGGGCTCCTAACCTGGCTCTGGGGCAACCTCTGCCACAGACGTTTATTCATACTCTTCTCAGAAGAGAAGAGAACTGAAAGAAGGTGCATGACTACTCACCCAGTAAATACCCAGCCGTACATGATGCAAGAGTATTAAATGTTTGTGCAAAACACTGAGTCAATAAATAAAAACAAATAGATTATATAAACCTTGACCTGCTTGCAGTTGTATTTATGGTAGGAGCGTCTTTATGTTGTATCTGCAGGTCCTTTCTTCCCCTGACTCGCAGCAGCAGCCTGTGCAAATAATTCAGAGTTGGTCTGAACCCAAGTCTGCTGCAGTCCATTTACATGAGAACAGCAGTTCAGAGATCCCTTTCTTGCTTTTGAAACATCTTCAGCTGCTCTTTTCAACTCCCTGACCGCGGCTGAGAGCGGAACAGATGGGCTCTAGTTTCTCCAACTCAACATCTGCATATTTTTAGCCCCTTACAAAAAGCTGGGCAGGCAACGCCTGAAGCGCCAGTTTGAGACTGACAGGTACATTTCTAACCTTTCAGCTCCAGGTTTTTACTCAAGCTGACAAAGCCAGGACACTGCCCTCGCCCATGCCCATGAGGCCATAACGATCACCTGTCTGTTAACTTCCTCCTCCCTGACTCATCTTACTAAAGAACTGCCAGCAAATTATTTACCTTTACCCTTATTCTAACTGCCCCATTCAGAGTGTTTTATCAGATCTCAGAAAAATCAAGTTGTGTCTGAAAAGGCCTGTTTTTATTATAAGCTGGATTTTACCTGCGTCTAATCAAACAAGGAATGGACAAATGGAAGTTTCCTCATCATGGGTAATTAACAGCCAACTAATTCCTATAATTCAGTTGGCAGAAAAAAACTTGCTGAAGAAAATTCACATATGAAGCTCAGCTGCAAATAGCACTGAACTCAGTCAAGACAACAGTACCCACAGTTTTGCAGTCACATTCCCCTCACTTCCAGGTTCAGTTTTACTAAATAATCAAAGAATAAAAGATTTGGACCTGAGAATTCAGAAGTGGAAAGGGTTCCAATATTTTGTTGAACTAGAAGTACTCAATCTGAACAAATCTGAGACACTGTGAAAGATAAAGGCTCGCACCCAGAGAAACCAGAAGCCTGTTACTTTGTAAAGGCACCCAGCTTCCTAAGGCAGTGAACTGTAGTAGAGCAGAAAGCATCGTCACATGGGCTGCCCAGGGACACCATCTCTTACTGACCTGTGCATCCCCAGGGAGATCAACAGCAAGCAAGGAGTCCTCTGGAATTATAAGGTTTGTGTCCTTGTCAAGGATTAACTCCATTACACAGCTTGCTATAGCTCCCTGGATGCTCTCTACTCACTGCCCAGCACACAAATTGTTGGAAGATGTGACAGTACCAGAGTCACCTTAGAGCAGCAGAAGGGGCTTTGTTTCTTTCTGTCCTGTGCCTTGGAGCACTTTTCAGCTATGCCTAGATATTAAAAGTCTTAATTTAAACTCAAAATATGATTTTTAAAAGCAATGGGTAGAAAGATTTAGAAGTCCTGTATCTTGACACAATCACTCTATTGTAAAAAGAGTAATTTCTATGGAAAGTGGGAAAGATGCAGAGGAATAACAGGAGACATCTGTGTGAAACCAAGCGGTTACATTGTTAGTTAACAAAAGCATTACCTGGTAGATAAAACCAACTCCGATATTAAGGTTATCTCCAGACCTGAGTGACATTTGATAAATCACTTGAGCTCCCTGGACTTCCTGTCCTCTGACTGTAATTATGCTGCATGGGCAGAGAACGTTTCAAAGCATGTTTGTACAGCACTGAGAGAAGTTAGATCGCAATCCCTTTTACAGCTTCAAAAGGTAATACAGACACTTCAAACAGATAATTTCTACAGACCTATAATGGTGAACATCTGATATTTTTTTAACCACATAATTAGAGGCCTTTTCCAAATATGTAAATATACTTTCATGCCTCTGGATGAGTAATCTGAAAATCCCAGCACTTGGTATATTGACAGCACAATAGAAACTATTGTGTCTATATTCCAGTATTATGTTTTCATGGTTTCCTGAGGGCTTTTAAAGTTATATACTTTTACATTTGTATTGAATCAATAAGATATACCACTCTCTATAAAAAAACTGCCTCTCTTCCTGTGGTATTTCATTGTCATGCCTCTAAACCCAGTCCTTGTGAACTCCAGCTGATGCCCCAAGAAAACTTCTGGCCACATATCTGTATTAAGTGGCCTACAGCCATACCTCCTAAAGCTCTCACCTCATACAGCTTCACAACAGGACTGACCAGGCCATATTTTGATGGAGATTTCCAAGGAAAACAGCTTAACAAGCATAAAAGCAGAACAGGATAGTCTGAATGATGTGACTGCATCCAGAGGGTCGGTACCTGGGGATACAGGTGTCCATTCTGATTCCAGTCCTAAGACACTGAAAAATCAAAGGCAGCACATTACAAATTGAGGTATAAAATGCAATATGCTTTCCTGTATGTTAGAACTGAACAGATTCCATCAGGATACTTGAAGTGCCATCTTGTGGAAGGTCAGTCTGAGCTACTAAGCAACATTAGCAGCTGGGGAAAAAATAAACCTAGCAAAACACTGAAGACATTTTAAGGCCTGTTACAAGAAAAATTCAGATATAGCATTATGTTCAAATTCAGATTTTATCCTTACAGCCTGATGAATTAGCAAAACAGTAGCATTTAACAAGCTGCTAGCTCTCAGTCCATTATTATTTGCATTATAGGTACGTAACTATAGTGAAGACAGTCTACTTAACCCAGCTGGATGAGGAACTATCCCATTGCAGCCAGAAGAGCTAAACAAACAATAGCTGGTGTGAAGAGAGAGGAAGAGGGGATTCTAGACAGGTATGAGGTAATTTCTACATGGAAATCACTATGTAGGACACTGTTTTTGAAATAATATAGCTGTAAGGGACAATGGGCAGAACGCATCCTGTGCCAACACCACACCGCCACGTTCCCAGGAGAGTAACAACGTGTGTGCTGGCTCCATAACAACAAGGTGAATAACACACTCAACTCCAGTCCATAAAGCACAAGTGTAAGCCAAGAAAAACTAGGATAAAGTCTGCCTCATGAAACTTCATGAAGAGCAAATGTATATTTTAAGATTAAGTGTTTTCTTTTCAATAAAAGGAGACAAGAAAACACCAAGAAACTCTTTAAAATAGCACACGCTGCCCCTAACCACTGGCTGCATTGAACCGACACAGCAGCTCCTGCAGAAGGTAGAAGGGAAGGTACCCTACCCAAATTATCAAACAGCTAATGAATACTAGCAGGCATTGAACAACTGCAACATTAGCTAAGCTTAGACTTTCATATATTTAATAAAATGTACTTTAAGATGAGGAAGAGACAGCCTTTAACTACTCACATCGCAAGAAGACATTAGCAATTAAATTTACAGTTTTAAAGCTAAACAAAGAATACAATGTTCCAGAAAAAAAAAAGAATTTTCCATTGTAGTTACCACATCTGCTGTTTTCTACTGCAAGACTGAGATTACAGAAACCTTATAATGTTCTAGTCTAATATCAGAAGTGTTCATTTTTAGGTGATATCAATACTGTTTCTGCACAGTGGTAAGGCATACTGTCCTGCTCTCCACATACACATACATATCCACACACATACACACCACTCCACCCACTGCAAACATAACTAACCAGATACAGTAGTACAGATACTAAGGCAATATTAAAAAGATCGGTGTGTTTTACATTACGGCATCTTTGTAATTAGCTCCACCTTTCACTTCTAAGCCACCAGAAGTGCTTTGCTTTTTATCATTAGCAAGACAATTAAAGACTGGTATTTTCCCAGCTAGGTGACTAAAAATCACAAAGCATTAATTTCAGAGATTACACCCTGGCAGATATTACTGATTTCAGTAGAATCTGTACTTTGAGAACAACTGAAAAAATAGTTTGCAATATGGCCTAAAAGCATTAAGTGCCCGTCATTAGGCATTCTCAGTCAAAAACACAGGCCAGTTTCAAGTTGCTGACACTTCACACCTCCAGGTTTTCTGTCAGAAAGATAACACCAAGAAAATAAAAAGTTTGTTCACAGAGGCTGCTTAATGTTTCTTTAAAATTAACTGGGTGTTAACATAAACAGCAATGGTTTGTCTCAGGCTAGGTTATTAGCACTACATTCATTGCAACTGACGACTAGATGTTATTGCAACACAACACAATTATCTAAGGCTTGATTTCAGCTCCTGGGAGTTTCCACCATGGCAGCTCCACAGAAAACAGTTATATGTGCAAGATGCCCACCGCTAGCCAGAGATCTGAAATAAAAACATATTTCTAGAGAGGAACATACAGCAGAAAATTCAGATCCAATTAAGCTGTCACAGATTATATATATCACTACAATACAGTTCCAGATGAGTTTCAATAACCATTTAACCCATATTTGATCTCGTACTATAATCCGATCAAAAACAAATTAAAGAAATAGTCAAGTAATTTGCTTTTAATTAATGTTTATATTTAAAAATGGAGTCAGCATTACAGTTAAAGCGAAGAAGCCTTGGCATAGAGGGGAAGCAATCTTAGCAACCCCCTCGTGCTTGTTCAGTGAATTTAATCTCACTGCACAGGTTCATACCCACTTTGAACAGCCTTAAAATCTCAACACAAAAATCACTTCTATAAACTCTGTTCCACTGCAACCCCCGAAGCCATGCTGTAATTAAGAAAAAGGACTCTCAGGACACATGTTGATGATACAAACGATCAACAACGGAAACCGTGAAGTCATCCTATTTGTTCACCTTTCTTGTCAGTGGTTTCTCATCCTACCCGCTTGGTTAGGTAGTGGGTTGTACCAACACAGTTTGTTGTGACAGTCAATTAGAAACAGAAGCACACTCCTAATTAAAAAGAAAAGCTTGCTTGCATCTTCTCTAAGCCAGTAAGCACCACTCCACTTTGCCTTGTGGCTCGAACTACTATATTAGCCATCATAGCACAAGCTAGGTTCTTGCTTTGCTTTTCATCTCGTGATTAATATTTCATGGCTTCCAAGCTGATTAAGAACAGTGAAAGACCAAGGTAGTTCATGAAAATCAGTAGCTACCTAGAAAAATGGCCCTGAAACCTTATCTGAAGGCTCCCGTGAGTAGGTCCAGGGAGGACAGCCAGGGCCAGCTGAGAGCTCAGATCACGAGAAAGGCTCGTGGTAACACACCAGGAATTCACTATGCAGGTCAGCTGCAGTGAGGATAACCAAGGTCAGATGCAGATTGCTAAACAGGTCCACAGCAACAAGGTCAGGGTGCAAAATCAGACCACGGGTCAGGGACAGCCATCACCAGTGCCAGGCACAGAGACCAGCACATCCACAGCTCAGGCAGGGACTGGGACTGAGTTTAAGTGGGCTCCTAGGCCTGGGGCTCAGGGAGTGTGGGATGGAGATCCCCAGTGAGGCTGCTCAAGGCCATTGAAGCCTGCCCTCAGGCTCTCACAATTATGAAAATAAGCCCCATCAGTCTGTCAAGGGAATCAAAGAAATAAATCATGTCAGTAAGACCACCGTAATGCTCTGAAATTCATCTTTCTGCACCAAAACCAAGCATGTTTGGGAGAACATGGCTAACTTTTCCTCCTCTTCCTGCTTACTGTATAGATAAATAGGTGACTTCCACCTCCATAGTTACTCATCTGAATGGCTCTCAAGCGCTGCTGTTCTCCCTAAGCTTTTGGTAGTTATTATATATGTGCATATGTATATATGCATATGAAATGACTTGGGATCTCAGGCCCTAACTGAAGGGCCGTCGAAATCAGCAAAAGTCTTTTCATTCACCTCAATAGTCTGAATCATGCCTCGATATACTAAATGAAGCTAGAAGAATGGAAAAAAGGGAAGATATGTTGTGTAAGATCTTCTTGAAGAACAGTCCTTGAAAATTTCCTAGCATGAGATGTATAAAAAATGGGGTTTTTAAAAGTGTGGAATTGCGTATTGGTTGTTGTCCCCCGAAAGCAGCTCTGACAACATGGTTGTAATAGGAGTTATTAAAGGAATAACCACAGCAGAGACTAGAGCATGCTGGAGGTGGGTTCAGGAACAACTTATGATTATTAATATTTTATTCAGCTCAATCAGATTGAACTGTCTCCGGAACAGTTCTGGACCTAATGGAAAAAATTGTCTATGACTGTAGGCATAAAGATCAGTTTATCCCATGTTCTTGCCAGGTCACTCCAACATAAAGCCCATTTTCTTCTGCATGAACTACGGTCTCTGTTCATTCCTTTCTGCTCTCCTGCCAGTGCTCTGACCAATGTAATCGCTGTTATTTTGGGTTTAAAAAACTTAAACCAGAAACTTGACACTGGCAGTTTCGAAACCTGCATGCTGGGAGCAGGTAAGAGGGTTACCTGAATCCCAGATCAGGTTCGCATTCATTACCTCATCACATCACTCTCCTAATAGAAAAGCAGAAAATTAGCCTGTTTGGCACAGCAGAACATTTTCTCATTCTCTGGGCAAGAGAAGAGTGAATTTAGCTGTGTAGCTTCCTGAAATAAAACATGCAACATGAAATTCCCACGAGTTTCTCTCTGATATGTCCTCTAGGCAAAGCAGTTGCAGAGAACACATGACAAGGCTACCAAACACTAAGATCTCAGTTATCCTCAAGAGAGAGACAAATGCCTCAAGCCTCATGTGAGGATGACCTTCTACACCTCTTCCGGCACCAGGAATTCCTAAAGCTTCATCCCACTAGTACCTCCAATAATCCCCTTCCAGTTGTGAGACACAGGTGCAAATCCTAGGGGTGGCAGCAGCAGTGGATGCTGCCTAGGCACCACGGGAAGCAAAGCGTGGAGAGCAGCTTGCACAGGCTGGAGTCGAGGCAGGTCTCACAGGTGTTGACTCAAACCCAAATGTGTCAAAATGTCCTGGATAAATTTCTGTTCCTTCTGGGAATTTTCTGCCCATTTAAACTATCTTTTCCTCTTCCGATGCCTTAAATAGGCTATAAAGCCGTTGCTAACAAATGCTTCCTACTTCAATTCGGTGTGAAGGTGTCTCCTTCCAACCTCATCATTTCCTTCCATACCTAACAGCAAGGTATATGTGATTACTTGCTGTATTATTTGCCTTTAATTAACTTGAAAAAATAAAGCAAAGCCTTCCTGACTGAAAGATCTTTCAACATACATGAGCTTTACCCAACCTTACCTAGCTTCTGTTTCAGTAACGGGTTTATATTCTGCATGTCAGATGCCAGAGTGAAAACTTTGACAATTTGTGAAGACACACAGTGTGATACGAGTTCGTATTTCTCTGCTCTCAGCTGCGCATTGTTCCCACAAGGAGAATCCTCCTCCAGGTCCACCAGAACATCTTCAGAGAACTAAGATCTCTGCCTACCTTCAAAAATAAAATGGAAGGGAGTAAGAAAGTCCATATTCCTAGAGAGTCCAAAGACTTCATTAATAGCTAGGAAGGTTTGCTAGTCAAGATTTATACATTCACTTTATCTCATTAGAGAGAAAAAAAAGTTTCATCCTATCATTTGTATCCAAATGCTAGTGGTACAGGCAGAACGGGCCTCAAGTAGATAACTTCTTTCCACTGGATTTTTTAACCATGATTCACAGGACAGTACTGCTGCCAGGCACATGTTTTAGTAGAAATGGAAAACAAGTTAGCCTGGGAATGGCCATGTCTAGTCAGGGTTCAAATAAGTTTAAGTGACTTTTCTTCAGAGTACCTTTAAAATGATCGCCACCTTTTATGTTGGGGAAATTGGTAGCCAGCTTCTTTAACTTCTGGTCTACTAACTTGAGCACAGTACTATATGTATTTGTACGTTCTAGGAGCTGGTGAAATCATGGATTTTTTATATAGAAGACTTTCTATATGAATTCTAAATGAGATAGGAGCACGCGAAGATATTTTGAGAAATAAAATCCATTAGATGAAGAAACTGTTTTCCCACAGCGTTCAAACATTTAAATAACTTTAACTGACATTCTCAGCTTAGATTGGATCCTCGATCCTTCTCCATCCTCCTCATTGCAAGGATTCATTTATTTAGGAATTTTATTTACTGTCCAATAAATATTTACTGTATGGGAAGCTAAAATACACCCAGATTAGTGCTGTGCTGAGTAATGGTCAACGTCCTCGTCGTTTGCAAAGACCAGTGTCCAAATAAAAGTCCCGCAGAGTTAAGTTGAAGACAGACTTATAACAATGTAGTTATGTGGAAGAAAGAAATGTAGAGGAAAAAAAACCACCTTCCTCTAGAAATTTAGATAGTGAAAAAGGTAGCTTAAGTCCACCTATCCAAGGCAGTGTTAGATAACTGGAAACAAGGGGAAAAAAAAAAAGCCAGAAAAATAACTTGTTTTTTTGTTCCACAGCATTCCAAAACCACGCGTCCCTGGAACAGTCCCAGTAACAAATCCCCCTTGTACAAAGCTTTTCTGGCACCCTGGTCCAGACCTGCTCCTGCTCTCTCAGCGAATGCTGCACTCACATTGCTAAACATACAACTTCCATTTACATCTTTTTTTGCATTATGAAATTTTATTTCATATTATTTCATATTATTCATTTCTTACTATGAAATCTTATTTGCACAAGCTTTTTCTACCTGCTGGAAAGTGTCAGGTCCTGAGAGCACAGACAGGTCCTAATTGCCCTCATCAACATCACCTGGGGCCTCCACCCCACATTGTTATCCCACTGGCCCAGAACTGCATCTAAGCTCCAGACCTTGTTCTTAGTGCTGTCTGAGCTGTACACAGCCTAGTGCCCTACTCATCCTGTCCTGCTCCCCACCCCATGGCCTGGGACTTGTACAGTGATCTCCAGACCTGCTCTGATCTCTTTCCAGATACTGGAGGACTACAGCCTTTGCTGGGAAGAACATTACCCCTGCTTCTCACCCTCCCTTGCAGAGCATCCCCCTCCTGCTGCTCTCTGGCAGCACGCTTGGTGCGTAATGGATTCTGTACGAAAAGCAAGTTGTTGTAAAGTGATCAAGCTGAAAACCAATGAAGCCCTCCCAAAGGAAAGGGGGCTGAGGAAAGATGAAACCACAGATCCGTCCAGGTAATCTGAGAAGTCAGAGAAGGAAGAACCTAGTCAGAGTGTCCAATTTGCTCGTTGCTGGAGCTAAAGCCATGTCTGGAATCCTTCAGTGGGCTCTGCTCTGTGCGATGACACTTTCAGCTACCCAAGGTGTGTGACAGATGGTGGCTGGTGAGGGGAAGCAGTTTAATAAGCAAGTTGAATCTAAACAGTAGACAGAGTTTCTAGATCCTTTGGGAAACCTTTATTTTGCTATGGGTCTATGTTGCTTAGTTTGATCCTTTTCCAATCATACACAATGTAAGCTTTTAAGTGTTACTGTATTTACTTATTTGTAATATGTATGGAGCTGTGTCCCAAACCATGTCTAAAATGTCATTTACAAACATGCAAAAAATGCGATCTATCATTGCACGTATTATTAACTGTCATCCTTGTGAGCAGTCTCAAAAAAATCACCTTCTAGCACTTACAGTTTTACCAGAACTCAATTGCTTTCTGTGAGTCAGAACCTAAAGGATATAAAGGGATAGTGTTCTGTAATCCAATAACTCCTACACTTTGATCTTTGGTCCAGAAACAGATTAGGGACACATACTCTAGATGCCATACATTCATTACCTGGGCTTAAAAAAATTCCTTCTAGCTTATATTTCAATTATGTAGCATCTTGCAGACAACAGGCAAAAAATAAAACCTGTCCAAAGAAGCGTAAATAAACCTGCCCATAGATGTCCTTTGTTATAGTGCTTATAACTCATGCCATGAATTTAGCATATTAAATGCACTATTGATGTCAGTCACATGCCAGTGCAGGCTTTTTCCATCCGATATGGTATGTACAGGATACCACAAAGACTTTAAGTATATGCTGGTTTCTAAGAAAAGTACCACAAACTCCTAATAGGAATGAAAAGGTCAGTTTTGCTCTCGATAACATCCCTGATAACCTAGAATAGTTACAGTGTGCTTACTGCAGACTGAAAAATAACGTAATGATGTACCAAACCTCACCCCAAGAACTTCGTACCATAACTTCTTATGGCTTCTGAAAGATGCCTTCAGATCCTGTCCAGAGTCTATCCAGAAAGCAGAAGAGGAATCAGTGATTCATTCCCACTTCTGAGAATGAACCCACATACCGTTTCTAGGTAATGAATATATGGAAAATTAAGTATAGTCCATAGAAAATAGAAATTGAGAACACTGACCCACAGAAGGGTTGAAAGAATTAGGATTGCTTATTCCAGAGAGGAAGGGGCTGAGGGATGACAATGAATTTAAAAACATAAAAGGCTACAGCAGAGCTCTGTGCAGAACAGGGCAGGATGCAGTGCTGCAAAATTACAGCAAAGATCATCAAAGTGGGGCATTTGGGAAAACCTTCTCAGAAAGCAGGGTGACCCGTGTCATAGATGGCCTGGAACAAACTGCCTGAGGGGGCCTTGGAGTAACTATCACAGATGATTTTGGAAAACAGGTTGTAAAAACAGCTTCAGTGGAAAACATATCTATTCATCTGTATTGGAATATGGGGATGGATTAACCTTCAGATTTCTGCTCTAAACCCTATTTTGGCGGTGGGGTTAAGGGAGGAAATTGAGGTGCTGGGGTCAAATAACGAGGAACAGGTATCTTCTGATTTTGCTCTTCGACTATATTGCTACTTTAATAGCCGATGTGCTTCTCTGAACTCCTCAGGCTTGCAGTCAAGGTATTGTCATTTACACTGGTAACACTGGCATCAGAATCCTGTTAACTCTTGACAAAGAAGCCATCATTGTGCTCTGGGTTGACCAACAACAGCTTCTTGGTAATCAAGTGACAGCAACTTTCAAAACTGCAGATAGGTACCGAAGTTTCTCACAAAGGCTTCAGGAAACTTTCATTTCTTTGCATTAATTATGACTCTTGGTTACAGAACACACAAAAAAATCCCTTACCATCAGTTGCATTTGAAGTTCTGAAACCTCCATTCTTGGTTACATTTGAAACCTAGCTGGACATGTCCCTGGGGAACCTGCTCTAGCTGACCCTGCTTTAAGCAGGGGGGTTGGACTAGATGGTCTCCAGAGGTCCCTTTCAACCTCAACTGTCCAGCCACATTGAATTTAACACAAATTATCCACAAGTATAAACTTTAGCCAAGGCTGTCTTCTGGATAGAAGACAGAGATAAAAAGGTAGCTTCTTAGTCCTCAACAAGTGACGATGGATAATTTTGTATATGAATCATAGCAAAAAACATGGCAGAAGAGGCATTTGGGCCTCCCACCTACAGAAAAGTGGAGAGAGGATTTGGAAGAACTTCCAAAGATACACCAAGGGGAATGATCAGAGGGAGGAACAACCAGGAAATCATTGGAGTTAACGGAGCAGGAGGTTTTAAAACTGTGTTTCAGCATGGTCAGGGGTCATGAGGATAAAGCACCACTCTTGACTGAGTGTTCATTGTACATTTTGGCAAGAACAACTACCAACTCAGGAAATAGCTCACATTTTTTGCTTTACTTAAGTGCTAACAAAAACATTAAAGCAATGCTTTGTTTTATTTTGTTTTGTTGTTTTTTTAATCACTAATCATCTTTAATAGCTCAAGCTATTCCTACACACAAAAGTTTCTGAAAGCATGAAAGTCCCTTGGATGCCTCTAAAAAAACTCGTCTGCATTGCTTTGTGCTGCCAGGGTTGCAGGCAGCTGAACGCTTAATCTGGTCCAGACATTCCTGGCTAACTGGTGGCATGACTGCAGCACATCTCTGCGACAACTCACATGAAAACACCAACTGGTTTTTGCATTTATTCCCATTCTTGACTAAATCTTAGTCTCTTACTGCTGCACTGCAGGCTGTGCTGCTCACGGTCTGCTGCCTTTTGCAGCCCAAGGACAGTTCCATCAAGGACTCGGCAGCACTTGCCTGCTAGTACTGGGCGGGAATTTCTCCAAGGTGCTCGGTTTCTTAAATAATTAGGAACAGAACAGACTACAATGGAACAATATAATGGACTTTAATGCCAGGGAGAAGTGCCAAAATCACTCTGGAGTGCTCATGTTAAGAATTCCTGGGACAGTTTGTTTTTACTCATTAACTGTAGGAATTTTGTCCTTATGCCAACACTGATGTGTGACCATAATATGTAAAAATCTACTATCTAAAATCTGGTAAAGTTCCAGGAAAAATTTATACAAGCTCCATGCATAAAGTGATGATGGAAATATTCAGTCCTGCTTTAAACATGTTCAGCTAGCACTAAATTCAGCGGGGATCCATAATGACTGGAGGTTTACCCTCCATAACCATTGCAGAATTGCAACTGGTACAGGCAGATCCACACGTGAGTTCGAGGTTTCTGTTTATAGTTTTTTCTGTTTGTGCTGGGAGCTCAGTTTGATAAATACCTTGGACTGGCTTTTCAGAGAGCACAAACAGCTGCAAACTGTTAGCTACAAAGAGAAGAGCGACTTCTCTTGAAAAGAAGAGCTAAAGATCCAGAAGTTCCTGTTGAAAAATACATCCTAAAGATGGGCAGCAGTAGTTAACAGAAGGAGTCACGTGAAGAGCGTCTTGCCTGGTGGCCGGAGCATGGGGCACAGAAAGGCCCAGAGTAGCTCTGGTGTTGCTTAGTCTGAATTGCTCAGGTCTCTGTCTCGCAACATCTCCTGAACTCTACAGCCCTCCTCAGGCACGTTAAGGACACACTTAAATAACTTACTAGATGGGAGCCAGAACGTACAGCCCTGTGTAATCAAACCCAGAAACTTACTTTAACACTAACCTGGCTCAGCTGTGATTGGAAATAATCTCTGTGTAAATACTGTTCAGAAATGGTTTGGACGCCGATCCTGCTAGATGTTTGGCAGAGGTGAAACCACTTTTTCTACACAGTCCCTTTCATATCAGTGAGGCTTTGCCACTTATGTCTCCCATAACCCAAATTCTGGTTTTAAATCCTTTTTGCATTGCTCTCAGGAAACAAAGGAGGGTAACAAAACTCTTCTTCCTTGCACCTGTGCTATGTTTTTGGCAGGTTTTTTCAGAACAGTGGGGTCTGACACTGCCCCCTCCTCTGTCTCCCCTAGGTCAGTGCGTCCTGACTGACCTCAATGCACTCTTTAATGTTTTGAAAATCACGATTGCTGGGTCCCTGTTCTGTTTTTTGCTTATCCCTTGATCACTGTTCTTACAGGATTATGTCTGGGAACAGGGAGATCTGGTGCTGTGTTTAATTATTTTTCCTTTTTAATGGATAAAGGCCATCAATTGCACTTTTCTATTGTGGAAGTTCACCACATTTCCAAACACTCTCTAAAACAATGATTAAATTGATAAATAACCCCTGATAACACTGCAAAAATTATTGAAGCGCAAAGGGCTCCCTTTTTTTAGGGCTGCATAAAAATGCTGATTTACAGATTTGAATTTAAAGTTACTAATGAATCTTTCTGCTTAAATAAGGAAAAACAAAGTCCTGGCAGTATACACATTTCTTCATCTTTCTTCCAGGTTCAGTAGTCTGCACAGTGTAAAATATTGGGCAGAATTACTTTTCATTTTGGCAAGCAGCCTGAAAAAACTTTCAGATGCCTGATGCTATCGAATCAGCATCACCAGATCTGACCCCCCACCTTAGACTCTTCTTTCCCATCTCCCTTCAGAATGATACCTAAATGTTGCAGGGATCTAAGGCAATCAATGGCGTGAAATGGGTAAGTATTCTTGAATGAGTAAGTATTATTAAAGCATAATGCTGAACTGAAAATTTATGGTACATTAGCTCTTCTTTATTAACACATTCTTTGACATTAAATATGTACATTGAGAAAGAGGTCCTTTTTCATTATAATAAGTAATTTTCATATTCAGAATTGTTTGATTTGAAAGGCAAAATATTGTGTAAATAGTTTTTCTTTAATATTTTTTACATTGCTCAAAAGAATATCACTAGTTTGTTCTGAATGGCTTCACTTGTCCCATTTACTGCTGTTGCCCATTTATAACTAGGATAGAGCAAATAATCTGTATGTGAAAAAGACCCACTTGTGACACACACTGGGAATTAGGACTGATGCTCTTCCAGGTTAGATTTGCTATTTTGCATAACTGCTTTAGGCCTAATATCGTCTCTGCAGAAAATATAGTTTTCTATGCAGCATATGCAGCTTGGCCACATCTGAAAAACGCTACTGTATTAAACCTGGCTACCTCTGAAGATGCTAGTGTATGAAACCTAAAATGATTCAAGTATCTGAGGTATAATGAATTTCCATTTAACCCAATACAAGTCTGCCTGAATTACTGCCTACGGTCCTGGTCCAGTACTCCAGGATTGGGTCTCTTTCAGACCCTTTCACCTCTGAGCTCTTTACTCCTGTGGCAGACTTCTAGACGTGCCCCAAATCTGTGTCTCCAAAAGAGACCCTCCCCAACACTGTGGCCTGACCTGCTGCAGGATCAGGCAGTGGCTACCTGCACAGCTCCCCTGGCTCCTTAGCAGGCCAAGCAGCCCCAGGACTTCGCCCTGCACAGCATGGGCAAAGCAGCTACGGGCACACCACCAGCCCCACAGGGCAGGTACTTGAAGAACTCCACCATGGAACCGGGAGCCTGAGCCTTCTGGGTGCCCTGTTTCCAACGCAACACATGAACCTGGACTGATTTCTCTGTAAAACTGACTCTTGTCAATTTTGTGGGTGTTAAGAGTGAAAGACAGGACATGAAAATAGCTCCCTTTATTATATGTCTGAGCTTCCCATCAGCCCGTGAGACTGTTAAGACCAAATGTGACAAATGGCTGAGGAATCCCAGAAGTACAAGTTCCATATTTATAGCTCATCTGGTGCTTTTTTTCTGTGTTTCCAAGAAACAAAAAATTCAGGGAAATCTTTATTTGCTTGAAATCGCAGTATTTCTTGTGAATTAGAAATCCTTTTGGTCAGGCCTATCACCCACATGGCAACACTTACCAAATAATGCAGCAGTGACCTCTGCCGCACGGCTGATGCTATTCCATACTTGTTCTGCTAAATTGAGCCGGCTGTTAATACTCTTCCAGATAAGTTAAAACAACATTTTTTTCAAAAGCAAGTATACTTGCCTCAAGGTAAGATCATTCTTCTTTTTATTAATAAAGAAGGGTTCAAACCACAGAAGATTATTTTTCAAATTACTGGCAGGAACATTCCACAGCTTAGTCTGAATGCTTTCACTGGTTATCCAAAATAGTAGTAGCATTAAATGAACCTTGAACTATCCTCATAAAAATACTCCTGTTAATTTCACTGATAAGGAACCTGAGGCACAAGCCACCGGGTGACTTGCCCACTGTCACACCCAAAATCAATGGCAGAGGCATCAAGGTCAGGGGAAACTATGATTTCAAGCCCTGTCACAAGATCATCCTTCCCTTCCCTGTGCCGGATCAGCAGAATATCACCCAGCTGTAAATGGCTTGTGTTATGCCCGTACGTTACACTCCACACATCCACGTGACAAGGAAAAGCAACACAAAAAAAAAAAGACAGGAAAACAGACAGGATGCTCGTTTTCAGCTCCTGACTGTGCTTGGTCATATGAGAGCACAAATCCCATAGAGCAGTCACAAGCCTCTTGATTTGATCTTAATGAAGTACTAAACAACCATAAATTTTGCTAAGTCAGTGGGAGCAGCGTGTAAAACACTCTGCCCTTTTCACCACTAACTCTTCTCTCCCCTCTCAGTCCTCCAAGGGACCAGGGACCGTCCCTATACTGCGCACATGAGAAATTTGGGTCCTGCCCCTGCAAGAGTCCACCCTGCCCAGTCCAAAATAGTTCCAGCTGGCACGGAGGGAAGCTGTGTGATCCCACGCTGCCTCTGCGTGGTGAAACAAGGCTGGAGCAAGCTGCAAACTGCCTCAAATCCTCCAGCCGTAAGCAGAAAGTTTCCTGGCAGCGTGATTACTCACCTGCTACTGCCAGTGACATCAAATCCAGCTGGTAACAGGAGTAAAAACATTTCTCAAAAAAACCCTCTTAAGTCATATTTCAATCTCAGATGTGCAGCAGCAAAGGATGGTGACCGTGTGTGGCAGACTGGCTTGCTGGAAGCATCACTGAGATGGTGCTGCCAGCTGTGGACAAGATTGCAGCTCGGAATTTCCTCAGGACAGCACTGGCGGGTAGGATTTATGAAGTATGATGGCTCTGACTTCTCAACTTAGACTACTGAGCATCCAGGACTGCTATAAAGATCCCTATTTACACATCAGTACCAGGAAATTATGGAAAAAACCCAAGGTTATTAAAAGAATATAAAGTGAGAGCTAGTAAAATATACTGCTGACTAAATACAGCTGTTCTCAAAATACTTCACACAAACTCCAGAAGTTCTGCTGAGAAAAACATGGCAAACTGTTCTGTTCCCAAACCACGCTTTGCTGAGAGGAAGAAAAACCACAGGCCTTCAAGGATATAGTGAGGGACATGCAAAAAGAGCCCAGTCATCCTGCCCAGAAGTAAAAAGCATGCAGATGTGTCCAATCAGCCATGGTGATGACAATTAAAAAAAAAAAAAGGCAGATGGACCCTGATCTATTCCAGTAGCTTGCTTTTGGATACTCAGGCTGTATTTTTGCTAGCACTAGGCGTACACACACGACCATGCTGTTTCAGGTTGTAAGACTTCCTATGTATGTTCCAGCTGTATTGCAGGTGGAAACTTTACCCGAGTAACATACCTCAGTTATTGTTTGAACAAATCAAATGGCAGACACTAGACTCCTCTCTCTGTTTGGTTTTTTTTCCCCATGGTCAGTCCCACCCAGCCTTAAAATGGTGTGTGTCCGTTTCACACTGCCTCTGCTCTGTCTCCAGCCATTTGTTCATTACTGTGTCCTTGCTCTTTCTGGAAAAAACATCTCTGCCCCATCTTCCTTCCTCATGGAAGAACTTAAAACCAGTAATCAAGTTATTTCTCAGTGTCTTTTTGATAAATGAAACGTACAACATTCTCTAGTGTCTTCCTCTGAGGTGTTTTTGCCAATCTTCAAACTTTCTGGCAAACCTTTCTTTGCTCTTTCCAGTTTTTCAAGACTCTTTCCAGAGACTGCTGGGGCTGTGTGTGGATTTCCACCTCGCTGGTGCCTCTACACAAACATCACTGCCCTGTTTGTATCTGTTGCAGTTTTGAAGGTGCTACTTTCCAGGAGAAGTCATTGTCTAAGCTGGCTCACTTTCTTTTTTTGCTCCATGATGCATTAGTTTCAGCACTACCTTTATCAAAAATGCATTTCCCTGGAATGAACCCAGCAAGCAAACAAACTAGCTCTCTTCCCTATTGCTTTTTAATATTCTACCATTTTTTGCATCAATGGCAAAAGTTCACCATATTTCACTTTTACTCTCCCATTAGATAAAGGTATTAGGTCCTCTACAAACCACTGTGAGGCCCTACTAGTGATAATCTCTCCAATAACTCCTTTCTTAGGTTTTCTTGTAAACTTGCTCGTCGTCAACTTCTTGTCTGCTTAACACTTATAGCTTACTTTTATAAAACTTATTTGAAATGTCATGCATACTAAAGCTCTTAACAGAACTGTTATATCTATGCAGCTACCACCTGAACTCAATAAAAAAGTTAGTTTCTCTGAAATAAATGTTTCATATCAAAATATGTTAGTTGACATTAGATTTTGATTCTTCCCCATCTGAATCTTTTTCATGCTTTCCTATGATTTTGCTCAAAGCTTATGTCCAGCAAGCTCATCTGCAGTTACTACTTCATTTCCTCTTTGAATCCTGACAACCAGGATTCACCTTTTGTAAATCCTGGCACCAACGCGCTTCTGGTTTCACAGAATTCTGTAACACCTTTCAGGTTTGAGTCAAGTATAATCTGGATTCATACATTTAGAATGCTTCTGCCATAATGGCACTACATTTGTAACATTCCTTGGAGCTAAGTGTAAAAATATCCCCAAAAGCTGGGATAAATAGATTATTTTAAGGACACCAAGCAAATACATACTCTGTAGCAGTAAGTACATATATTCGCTTAGCATTCCTGAATGTTGTCCTCTAAATGAGATTCAGATGTGCCTGCAAAGCTTGCTAGATCCATGGAATGATCTCCAGTCATGACTGGTGTCAGTGTGGTGTTCACAGCAGCAATTGTGATGGCATCCCTCCTCCAGGAGTAAGATGTATACTGATGGCTTTTCAACTTATATCTTTCATCTATCAACTCAGTAAGTTTTATATGCTTGACTTTTTGAAACAACAAAAAAAAAACCCAACTAAATCTTTCTGGAGATAACGAATGAATTATCAGAGTTTTGGCAAAACTAAGTTTCTGGAGACAAGAGGTCTCTTCAGTGGCTTTTTTGAGAACTTTTGGTTGCAAATGATTCATAGTCAAATGAAATATATTTCTTACAGCTGATGTTATTTAATAGTCTCTATGGTTACTTTAGGATTAAAGTGTTTTTTAATCCTCAGTTTATACATGCGATCAGATTCTTGCATTTGTCATCAATGTGCAATACAGAGTTTAAAGTATTGATTTCTGAATTACAAATAATTTCACCACCATCATCTAAGAATGAGCCATTGCCATTTCTAAAATGAGACAGGCCTGTTCTTTTCCTCCTAACTTTTTTTTTTTTTTAGTTTTACACTCTGGACCACATGAAGTAATATACCAGCTTCATCCTCAGTTTCCACCGTAGCCATTCAGGTTCAAGCTGCCTTCTCCAGCAGTCCCATCCAACCCTCCAGCACATTGGGTTTATTTCAACCAACCTAAATACAAGCTGGAGAGAGCATTAAAAGCCTGTTGTAACATTTAGAGAAGGGAGAGAAACATTCTCATCATAATTCTCCATAAACTAAAAAGCTGAACCTTTCTCTATGTTAGTCCAAGGGTTTCTCCCCTCAGGCTCCTACTGGTTGTGTAGCTCTTTGTCCACAGCCACCACCCTCCCAGATGCCTGCTGGAATCCTCTAACCTTTCCGCCTCCTATGGCCTTAAAAAATTACCTCTTCTGACCTTAGAATTGAAGGCTTCTGCTCCCTTCCTCACCTACTAACTCTGCTGTAAGCTCAAAATCCAGTTCACGCGCACCTCCCTGCTTAAATCTCTCCACAGATGAATAGAATAGAATAGAATAGAATAGAATAGAATAGAATAGAATAGAATATTGTATTTCAGCTGGAACAGACCTACAGTGATCATCTAGTCCAACTGCCTGACCAGTTCAGGGCTGACCAAGTTAAAGCACGTTAAGGGCATTGTCCATATGCCTTTCAAACGCTGACAGGCACGGGGCATCGACCGCCTCTCTACAAAGCCTGTTACAGTGTTTGACCACCCTCTCAGTAAAGAAATGTTTCCTAATGTCTGGTCTGAACCTCCCCTGGTGCAGCTCTGAACCATTCCCATGTCCTATCACTGGATCCCAGGGAGAAGAGCTCAGCACCTCCCTCTCCACTCCCCCTGCTCAGGAAGCTGTAGACCGTGATGAGGTTGGCCTTCAGCCTCTTTTTCTCCAAACTAGACAAGCTGCTCCTCATAGGACGTGCCTTCCAGGATAGATAATATTAGAAAATGCCATCTTCTTGTTTTCTGTGACATTCCCGTTCCCCTACGATTCTGATTGTTGTTACCACTATTTTTGGTGGCACTTTCCACCTCAAACACTTGTGTATCTCTCCATCATTTCTCCTCATACCCACCTGTTCAGCACTGCCACAGGGACTCTCTGAGCTATGATCAGAACTTTTTTGTGCCGAGCACAGTGAATCACGTCAGCCTTGCTTCAGCCACAGCTTACAATCCTTCCAAGCAGTGAAGTAAAACAAAGAAAGCAAACTTGTGGAAAAGGCAGCAGGGGAAAATGGCAGCTGCAGAACACAGCCCAGCAAGGGAGACAATATTCTCAACACACAAACTGTTTCAAGGCCAGAAACAAACCCACAGTTTTCCACCCATTTTTTAAAAATGTAATATTCCTTTATTTTCTGCCTTAAGCATGCAACACTGCTAAGCATCTTGAGATTAAATTTACAAGCAGAACCTATAAAAAGGAAAAGCAGTTATGTTACACTATGCTGAAAGGGACAGTTTTCCCTCTAAAGTGAATCTGAGGTTCAGATTCTCAGAACGAAAGTGGATGTTTTGCAAGTGAGACTACAAAAATTTACCAGAAAACCCCACTGATGAATTAGCAGGAAAAAAACTCGACCACCTTTTCCCCCATACTGAAAGGAGAGGAGGGAGAAGTAGCAGATAAAAATAAATTATGTTGAGGTGCAAGAAAGTAAAATAAAAGCAGATTTTCTTTAGTACCTTTTAATTCTTGTGGATACAGCATTGTAAACTCAGTTCCTTTAAAAATAAATTATGTTTTTCACTTCTCAGATTTGAAAGCTCAAATTGTCACGTGACCTCATGAAACAAAAGCACGTTGTCTGTGTGATTCAGCATATACACTGATTTTTCAAAGTATGCAAACTATTTTCTTGAAAGACAAACCAGCAGCCTTCCAAATGGTATGTAATGTGTCACAACATCAATGTAGTATATTCACATGACAAAGATAACTTATTTTTTAACATCTTAATTCGCCTGTAAGTATTTCTTCTCATTTCATGATGCTCATCCTGTACACGGAGTACTCACCTCCTACTGCCACAAGCCAAGCGGGGGTCAGTAAACACTTGTGAGCATCGCTGTAGGACTGCAGAGAAAGCTTCACGAACAGGGTAATCCTTCTCCATCGGCCAAGCAGCATCGAGGCCTGAAGAAAGCTTTTGTAAAAAGTCATACGCTGTGCTCTCTGAACACCGTTCTCACATCAAACCTGATTCTTGTCATGACTGTTGTGATTTTACATACCGACCAGACCTAGCACACACAGGAACAAAGCCTTCATTTTCTAAAATCTCTAGCAGACTGCAATGTGTTAACTCCTAGTTTAGGAAGAGGCTAGATCTCATATGAAGCCTATTAGAAACTATTTAGAGAAACTGGTTTTCTTCTTACTTCCTTCATGGCTTTCTACCTGCTGCTGAAGTTCCTCTAAATAAATCATGATGGATTCCTCTAGCAGAATACCACAGACATGAAACTTGCAATGTCTGTGGAACAGTCCCTGTGCTAAAAGAACCAAAACTTATTCACCAGTCTGTCAAAACATGCTTTTTTGGGAGCATCACCAAAAAGATAAGGGAGAAGATACTTAGAGCACTAAAATCAGAGACTTTTTCAGAACAGATAACAATACTGAATTCTGTAGCTTTGGCCAATAGCTAATCAGAAACGTATGGAAGTAGCATTATAGCATACAACAGTATTAAAATTATTATTTTTAAAATTAGAACAGACGCTACCAAAGCCTATTGAACAATTACAGATTAAAAATTCATTAAAGCCTAATAAATCCACACTAAACCCTTTCAAAGGACGTATGTATATGGGAAGATAGGCTATGACCTGCCAGGGCCCTTAGAGCACCAACAGTCCCTAATTGCTCTCATCAGCTTCATCTGGGACCTCCACCCATGCGCTGTCTGCCCATTGGCCCAGGAACTGTATTGAAGATGAGGCCTTTGCTGGTGTTTTTCCTTGTAGAATAATCTGTAAAATAAACTTATATTAAAAATATAGCATTGTTAACACATTAAGGAAAACTATAAAATCGAAACATTTCCAGGGTGGAACACGGCAGCAGCTGGTATGCGAGGAACCCGCTCCATCTGCAATTCCCCAAACAATATCGCTTGCAAAGCAACACGGAGGATGGAGTGGAGTGAAGATTCCACAGCCAAGCTCTGTCATTGCACAGCAGATATGCGAACGAGATGGTCCTATGGAACTGATAAGCTGTGTATTTGCTACCCTGAGCCAACAGTCTGTCAGATTTTGATGAAATGCTGTCCTTTGTGCTCATTCTAATGTCATTCTAATACCAAAACACACCTCCAGCCCGGAGGCTACCCGCCTCCAAGGGGCGACCACTCCTCCTCAAGTCTGCACCCTGAATTTTTCGTAAACTCTACCTTTAAATGTGAGGCGAGAGAATTTTACACCAATCATAATAAAGGGATTTATGACTAGAGTCACTCCAACTCCACCTTGAAGGTAAAAAATAGTCTAAAAATAGCCCAAGAAAGGGGGGATACTAGGGAAGACCCCATCGTGAACAAGTCAGGGAGGACTCCATCATGGACTGCCTTTGACTCCCGGGACCAGTTGAGGGGCTGAGCCTTTCTTCCCCCCATCGGGACACCTTTGGGTAAGACTTAGACTGTACCGAGCGCTTCCTCGGGAAACTTAGAACTCTCTCTGGAGGGTTACCTGTTACATTTATGGCCAGGCTGTGGTGTTTGTGACTTTGTCACGCGCTTTGTACCATTAACCATATTTTCACTGGCACATGCTTTGCAGACAGTGTATTTGTCACCGGCAAACCGTAAGAACCTTCATATCTGTTGTGAAATAAACGCACTGCTCAAGTAGCTAGCCGTTTGGGTTTCTCCTTGAACACGACCAAACATTAGGGAGTGGCCGTGCTAGTTGATGAGCACGACTGGACTGAAGGTGCAGTCCACTATTGGTGTATCCGGAGTTATTAGCATCTCTGATAGGTCATAGAGTCAGAGTCAGAGTATAACCCTATATTCTCTTACAGTTTGTTTTTGCTTCTCTGTGAACCAAAGTAGAATCAAGCCCATGTGAAGTTAGGTGAGACAAAGAGCAGCTGGGATGGACAGCATTGAAACTTAGTTGAATTATAAGTGGTTGCATTGGTGCTGACACTAATATAGCATGATTTTCTGAAGAGTTGCATCTTGTACTTAATATTTTTTTTTAATTCAGGTATATTAAAGCTGCAGCATGAACCTAAACAAGTAGAGTCTTCAGAGTCTCAGAAGAACCTACCTCTTGCTGTAGCACTGCTGTTTCATCTTCATGCATGCTCTCTCTCTTTGTCTCTTCTACCAAGCTCTTTATTTTCCAACAACTTTTGGGAAGTCAGTACCTTTGAGAATCTTCTTTCTGAGTAAAACATATTTCAGACTTCTTAAATTATTACAATACTGCGGAAAGTGGAGAGATTGAGATGCTGTATGAGAGCTTTAGCATTGTGTTCCTTGTAGGCCAAGCTTTAGGAAGCTCATGAACTCTTGCTTGTGAATTCTGAGCATTCAATTATAGTTAGAATTGCTATTAATAAACTGTGACGTATAGGACCTAATTAATATTTCTGTCTTTTGTTGTTGTCAGCCTTTCTGATTGCTTCATTCACATTTCTTTGGATCTATGGTACGCTTACAGCACGCGTATCACAACGTGATGCTGCAAAGAGGTTCTGCTGCAGTACCTGCAAGGATCAGGAGCTGAGCATTTACAGTCACAGGGGGACAGTGAAGTTGCTAGTTGTGCTATTCCTCATCTGACTTAACACCACAGTTCCAATAATTTTTTACTATTAAAAATGTAGGACAGGAAAGTTAAGCAACTCGTCTCTGCAGGCAAGCAAGAAAAGGCAGTGATGAAACTCATGTGAGCCTCTGACCCCAACTTCCTCATGTTGGGAAAAAACCTATGAAAAAAACCCTTAGATAATCTTAATTTTGGTTATCTGATGAAACCACATGTAACAACTCAAATTGGGTTGACAGGCACAATTTACCTACTTATTTATTAATGGCAACAGGTATTATATGTAATTTAAAATTTAACCATTTAGAAACTGATAAAGTTTAGCTGAACCTTTCCAAGCTAACTGTCTGTATGCTACTCTATAGTTCAGAAAAAATAAGCACATAAAGCCAATATATATGTTTTCTAGCAATACCATATCATGGGAAAGTCAAAAGCACAAGACTGGATAAAATTCAGGATGCTAGCATAATACTTTATATATTGTGGCCATATTTATTTTTTAATATTTAGTACCAAATAAATTATTTTTGAGTTTGGTCTTTCTGATGGGTTTGCTTTCTAATCTTGTTTAAACAAGGCAACAGGTAGTGACACAAGCGCACACAAGTGTGGAAATCCCCATTTCAGAAGACACTCCGAGGGCTGGAGCCCCTCTGCTGTGGGGGAACAGGCTGAGGACAGACAGAGAGAGTTGGGGGGGTTCAGCATGGAGAAGAGAAGGCTCCGGGGGGACCTTAGAGCCCCTTCCAGTCCCTAAAGGGGCTCCAGGGAAGCTGGGGGGGGACAGGGGAAGGGTTTGACACTGAAAGAGGGGAGACAGATGAGATCTCAGGAAGAAATTCTTTGCTGTGAGGGTGGTGAGACCCTGGCCCAGGTTGCCCAGAGAAGCTGTGGCTGCCCCATCCCTGGAGGGGTTCAAGGGGCCAGGTTGGAGGGGGCTTTGTGCAACCTGGTCTGGTGGGAGGTGTCCCTGCCCAGGGCAGGGGGTTGGAACTCAATGATCTCTAAGGCCCCTTCCAACTCTAACCATTCTATGACTCTATGATCTTCCCGACTCTTTGCTAGACTCACTCCAGTATGTCCGTATCTTTCTTGTACTGTGAAGCCCAGAACTGGGGATGCAGCTTCAGATGTGGTCTGTCCAGTGCTGAACAAGGTCTCTCTTGACCTACTGCCAACATTCTTCCTAATGCAGCCCAGGATGCTTGTTGTCCTTGTGCCACAAAGGCATGTTTCTGACTCACAGTCAGTTGCTTATCTACTAAGAACCCCAAAGTTCTCTCCCGCAGAGCTTCTTTCCAGCTGGTTGGCCCCCAGCATGTGCTGGTTCCTGGGGTTATTTCTCCCAGGTGTGGAACTTGGCATTTCCCTTTGAACTTTATGGGACGGGACTCCTGTTTGCTCATTCCTTCATCCTGTTTAGTTGTTTCTGAGTGGCAGCACAACCATTGCCTATTAATCCAGAGAGTCGCTAAATTTGGTGTTGTATTTTACTTCAAGAGGAAAATATTTTCCGGAAATATACTTAATGCCAGCTGCTTCCCACAATTATGAACCTGGGCCTACATCTGGCATCTACGTAATCTGGAAAGACCATGGCTTTTCCCTAAACCTGGCAGTGTTAGGGGTCATCAGCTTCTCTTGCACAATCTCTGAATGTTTCCTTTTTCATGTTTTCCATGCAGCTGTCTGTTTTGCTGCCTGCTTTCCTGTACTACTGAAGCCAAGAGGAAGTGGGTGTATATGTAACCTCAGGACTTGGATAAGCCTTGGTGGTTTTCTGTCTCTCACAGCACAAAGGGGGAATTTGCAACAGGTCATTTTTTTTTTGTTGCTACTTCCTGGAAAGAACACAATCGAACAAGTCCAGCCCATACAGCCTCTTTTCACTCATGCCACACTGCTGTTTTCAGCTTTAAAAAGCAAAAGGCAAAAAAGTACTTAAGGCAATACTATTAGAACAGTTTACTCTTCAGTTAAGTTCGTTTGCCTATATTAAAATGGATAGTTAGATAATTGAGAAGTTAAAAAGTCGGAATATCAGTCCCAAGATTATGCTGCATTATTGCAACATTTTCTTAAACCATGTGACTTAGTTATATTTTTGGCTCGATTGTCTTTGCTACAGATGAAATGCTGGCTTCCAAAAAAAGCTAGCAAGATAGCTGCACAGGCAACACTCTACTGAGGACAGACAGCGTTTAGGTTCTCCAGCTTGTTTGGACACTGCCTACATGTGTCTCTCACCGCGTGTCCCTGTTCTCTCATCACTTTCACAGGAGAAACGACAGTGATCTCCATGGGGTAAGCAATTAAAAATTTACTGGAAGAAAGTGGTAAGCAAAAGCCAGATTGCAATGTTTAGCCTCCTTTGAGAAGTTCATATGCAATGTTGCCATCTCAAACATTCAAAAATTCAGCCTCTGAAACAAATATGTTTTCAGTGAGACTGTGTAATAAAAAACAACGTCGTGTGTTCTTTTCAGTTGTCTTCCAAACTCTTGGGTCTGTAATGAATAGAATTTCAGAGAGTTTTGATTTGGCAGCTTCTAAATGAAAGCTGAAACTTTTACTTAGCCCCTTGATAACTTCAAGATTTGTTAAAACTATATCATTAATAAATTTTAAACAGGATTGAAGTTCAATAAGTTCAGGAAGTTCTATATCATTAGTAAATTTTGAACAGGATTGAAGTTCCATAAGTAGATTTTTTTGGTATAAAAAGACCTGCTTTCTTTTTTATAATTTTTTTTGTAGTTGCTATCTTTTCATATCACTCATGCAATTCATGGATTGTAGCCCAGCTAAAATTTCGCAGGTTGACAAAGGCTTCTTTGATCTGTAAAGGGCAATGACACTTGTGGTTGTAAAGACTGCTGGGAAACCAAGGTAAATTCTCCTTCTTTACGTCCTCTGTGTTAGTTGGCTGCTTTCCACAGAAGAGGAGGAAGTACTCATTTCCAGCAGTGTTGGACATAATTCCAGTTTAGTGTGTTAATGACCTAATTCAAAGACTATGAAAGCAATAGAAAACAATTTTAGTAGAGTACAGTTTTACCCTAAGCAGGGTGTTTTCCTAGATGACTGAAAGTCCACTGATGTTTACTGCAGCAATTCAGAATTATTTCTCCATGTCACTAAGTGCAAGCGGGCTACTGGCAAAATTGATTATACCAACACTTAAATGGAAGTCAGTAGCAATCTGTATC
The DNA here is from genome assembly GCA_002844005.1 of Limosa lapponica baueri. Classification (NCBI taxonomy): domain Eukaryota; kingdom Metazoa; phylum Chordata; class Aves; order Charadriiformes; family Scolopacidae; genus Limosa; species Limosa lapponica. Next base: position 247,481 of record KZ505864.1, read on the forward strand.
TTTCAGATGCTTTTAATGTACATGTTGTTGCAACTTTGAAAAAACGAACAAAAAAATCTCAAAATAAACCAACCCAAATCAGCCCACAATGGAAAAATGTTTATATTAGAGTTTCTTTAAAAAAATTCCTTGTTGATTATTTGCACTGACTTGCATATTTTCGTATTGCAGAATCATCAGGTAGAGAAAACACAACACTTAGGATCAAGCCAATTAAAAAACTTGCCCACTTTCCAGTGGAAAATTGAGGAGGCAGGCGTGGGGTGGTAAAGATGTTAGTGCTGTGGTCTTCTACAGGATGGGCTTCTTTGGGGGATTTGGTGAATATGGCCGTACTTTCTCTCTCTTAGACCAGGTATCCTCGGGGGAGCAAGGAGGGAGTGCTCACTATGTTCTTTTGCCTAGAAGAGCTTGAGTTTTGCTTGGTATGTGTAAAGGCTTTGAAAGCCTGCTTATATTATCTACATACCTATGCTATACATTCACAGCAAGGTCACACAATCTAGGCCTCTGCCATTTCACCATTAGCTTACTGGAACTATTTATCTGCAGGGACATAATTGATGGACCTGGAGGTTTAGCATTTCTCCACCCTGTCTTAATACTGTTTAGTGTATCATGCTCCAAAACAGATCACAAATGCTTGGGATGCGGACGAAGGCACTTCTTACAAACCATTTAACAAGATGATACCCTGAGCTCTCTGCAGTCCAGGAGTTCTTCATCTTGTTGTTCACATTTACATGAATCATGAGTTTTGTGACACCTGTTTAAGACTCCACTATATAAAACAGGTGGGAAAAGAATTTATAAATTTCCATGGTACAATTTAATCAGCAGAGGTGCTTGGCACTGCTCATTTGACAGAAACTGCCTCAGGCCAGCAGCTGTGATACTCTTGTTTAGTCATCTCGTTAATGACCAGGTGAATGTTACAATTATTTTCCAAAATAGCACGGTATGCGTGTTTAAGGAAACAATTTTCTCAAACAAAAAAGTAAGGCTTAGTTCAACTGCAAATTCATGAAATGGAAACCACAATTTTGTGTCTTGAAGTATCCCATTACAGTGGGCAAGTACTGTGCCTGTCTGAAGCTCTATCTTCTAGAGCAAGATGATTATATCATTGGCTGCAGGCACGCACTATAGCTTAGGTTTTATAAAGGTGAAATACAGAGTATTTGAATCACACCAATTTGAAGCCTAACAACATTTTAATATTCAATTCTTGCAAGACCTCCTGAAATCCACAAAGTGCCAAAGAAACGGCACCTTGGAACCTCCCTCTTTGCCAAAAGTTATCCTGTACAGATGCTCAACTGGAATAACCGGATTGAGGAATGATGATGGGAACTCTTCTGAAATATCAAAGTGTAGCATTTACTGAACATGCATCAGAGGCTTTGGTATTTGGGTCATCTTAATGCTTCCATCTTCTGGTACTGTGTCATTCTCTTATTGCACATACTCGCTCTATTAATGCTTTGTCTTATGCTGTGGTCCTTTAATGCTGCTTCTTGCAAAGCTACCATTTTGTTTTAAATTTGACTGTAACTGGGTTCACTCTGTGTGACTGTTACAAGGGGGAGACCTATAAACCACTCATGTCTTAAACTGTCTTATCCTTTAGCATACTCCTACTTTCAGGATGTTGAGAACATGTTTGTGTTCCCTTTATACTGTCTAAGCTTGTGAACGAGCCACAAAAACAATTTTGGATTGAAAAAGCAAATGTTCTAGTTCTTCTTGCATTGCTGTGGTTAGGCTTTAAAAGACCTTCTTTGGACACTTTGACAAGTTGAAATATGGTGGGTTTTCACTGTTTGTTTTTTTGACACTCAGAGGCCCAGAGTTTTGTTTGTCTTCTGAATGAAATAAAAATTGGGTTTTTTGAGATCCATGGCTCTTCTGAATGACTTGAGCTGTCATTTAGCATGAAAAAATGTACATATGAGAAATAACGTACTGTCTCTGAATTCTTCCTGCAGCTATAGTCAGATGCTGTCTGCTACGTGTAACTCCATCAGGAATCCTGCAGACACTCATGTAATGGTCATCTTAAGTACTCTTCAGGTTACCTTCCTGTTCATTGTTGTTTCCCTTGCATATGGTCAGAAGCGCACTTGCTGGTACTTCTGTTAGATCTCAGTCTTTCCCCATCCTTGATGATAGCTCACAGTCTCTAGGCATCAAGCAGCTACTGCTTTTGGCAAGAGCTGTCTGTGCTTCTCCAGTATCTATGTACTTAGGTATCTGTGCAGCAATGAATGACTCCTATGCACAGGGGATTAAAAAGATTCAATGTCTGGTTTACCCATTATTTCTTGCTGGATGGTTTTATGGTTTTATCCCAAATATTTTCCATAATTTAAAAAAAAACAACAAAACAACAAAAAAAACCCTAAACCCCAACAATGTACAGTCAAATCGAACACTAGTTTTCTTAATTTTGTCTAATTAATGGACAAGACAGCCCTTGTGTGAGCCGACACAGGTTTTTTCCTTGCCCATTACTTATAAGCTTTCGTATTACATGAGAATATAATATGTGTAGGTAAAATAATAACTGATTCTTTTAAATTAACATGTTCAGTAATAATGATGATTAATTAGTTCAGACCTGCACTGCAAATTGGCCTGTATGTTTCTGGTTTCTCCAAATATGGATTAAAATTAAGCTTTATAGTTTTATACTGAGTTTTTTTAAAGCTGAAAACAATAATCAAAAGGAGTTAACAAATGCAGGATTGTTCTAGTGCTTTGCTTCCCCAGCACATGATATTCTAAAAATACAGAAGTACCTAAGACTACTTTAAGTGTCAAAGAATTTCTGCAAAATCAAGTCCTTCAACCTGTCTACAAAGCTCCCCCTAAGAAGTTTCTTTAATTAGTCGTAAGGATTTTTAACAGCTGTGAAACTTCTGCAGTACAGTCTGAGCCTGAGAGGCTAATACCTTACACAGGGGAAAACATTTTTAATGTACTTTTTATGGAAGTGTAGACTACGGACACAAATGAATGCGTTGTCGACAAACCTGTGGCCACAGCAATTTGACATGCTTCCAGCCTCCTCCAGGGTCATTACAGCCCGCCTATTTTAGCTTTGCTACTACAGCTCCCTCGTACTAATTTGACTTCTGGAGGGGTGCGCTGGGCAGAGAAAGCTGATGCTGGTGAGATGGCTATGGCTGTCAGGAAATAACGCATTGTACAAGAAGGCATGCTCCACACTTCCGACTAGCAGTGTGCTTCCTCTCAGGTCACAGAGCCCTAGCCACATGATTTTTTAGACATAGGGGACTTTCCCGTGATCATCAGAGCATTCGGTAACTTGCTCTCTCCCTGCTGGGGGGTTAGGATTTGATCCAAAACCAACAGAAGTCTGTGGACGGAATCTCATTGACTGACACTGTTTTTTAAAGTCAGACTCTATAAATACAGTTTCCATGTAGTGGGAAGTCTGAATAAATGTCATCAACTGAAATGACTCCACCCTGCACCCCGCAGTCCCATCAACCTGCAGTGGGAATGTATATGCCAGGGGCCTAGCAGGAATACAATTAGGCCTTACAGAGTTTTCACAAAATCAAAGATATTCTGGACTTTCTGCATTTTCTAGCCCAGTCTCCTGCCTAAAGCAAGACCACCAGCTGTGCTGGATTAGGTCACCCAGGCTTTAGGTCTAGGCTTTGCCTAGCTGAGCCTAGAAAACCTTAAAGGATGGAGATTCTGCACTTGAGCAGCCCATTCCAGTACTGCACTACCCAACTGAAAAAAAAAAAAAAATCTAGCATCTGGCTTGAAACTCTGAAGTAGAGAAATCTGCCTATGCCACTGGTTGTTACCTGCTACTATAGAGAAGAATTTGACTCTGCAGATCCTGTGAGGAAGAAGCAGGGCTATAAGTAGGATTACAACCCTGGACTTCAGGAGAGCTAACTTGGCCTCTTCAAAGAGCTGCTTGGAGGAATCTAGAGGGTTAAGGCTCTAGACGGTATGGGGGTCCAAGAGAGCTGGTTAATATTCAAGCAGCACTTCCTCTAAGTGTATCAAGATCAGTGCATCCCTATGAGTAAGAAATCAAGCAAAGGAGGTAGAAGACCTGCATGGGTGAGCAAGGAACTTCTGCAAAAACTCAAATGGGAGAAGGAAGTTTACAGAATGTGGAAGAAGGGACTGGCCACTTGGGAGGAATATAGGAACACTGTCAGAGTATGCAGGGATGCAGTGAGGAAGGCTAGGGCCCACTTGGAATTAAATCTGGCAAGGGATGTCAAGGACAACAAGAAGAGCTTCTTCAAATACACCAGTAGCAAAAGGAAGACTAGGGAAAATGTGGGCCCACTGCTGATTGAGGAGGGTGCCCTGGTGATGGAGGATGCAGAGAAGGCAGAGTGACTGCTATGTCTGGCCCCCAGAAATTGCAGACTGTGGAGGTAAGAGGAAAAAGTCTGGAGAAAGGAAGACTTTCCCTTGGTTGAGGAGGATCGAGTTAGAGATCACTTAGGCAAACTTGACACTCACAAATCCATGGGCCCTGATGGGATGCACCCACAAGTGCTGAGGGGGCTGGCAGATGTCATTGCTAAGCCACTCTCCATCATCTTTGAAAGGCCATGGAGAACAGGAGAGGTGCCCGAGGACTGGAGGAAAGCCAGTGTCACTCCAGCCTTCAAAAAGGGCAAGAAGGAGGATCTAGGAAACTACAGCCCAGTCAGCCTCACCCCCTTCCCTGGAAACGTGATGGAACAGCTCGTTCTGGATGTCATCTCTAAGCATATGGAGGAAAAGAAGTTTATCAGGAGTGGTCAACATGGATTCACCAAGGGGAAATCATACTTGACCAATCTGATAGCCTTCTATAATGGCATGACTGGCTGGATAGATGAGGGGAGGGCAGTGGATGTTGTCTACCTCGACTTCAGCAAGGCTTTTGACACAGTCTCCCATAACATCCTCATAGGTGAGCTTAGGAAGTGTGAGTTAGACGAGTGAACAGTGGGGTGGATTGAAAACTGGCTGAAAGTCAGAGCTCAGAGGGTTGTAACCAGCAGCGCAGAGTCCAGTTGGAGGCCTGTAACTAGTGGTGTTCCCCAGGGGTCAGTATTGGCTCCAGTCCTCTTCAATATATTCATCAAAGACCTGGATGAGGGGACAGAGCGTACCCTCAGCAAGTTTGCTGACACAAAACTGGGAGGGGTGGCTGACACCCCAGAAGGCTGTGCTGCCATCCAGCAAGACCTGTTCCTCTACAGATTTGGGTGTAGAGGAACCTAACAAAGTTCAACAAGGGCAAGAGTATGGTCCTGAACCTAGGGAGGAATAACCCCATGCACCAGTACAGGTTAGGGGTTGGCCTGCTGGACAGCAGCTCTGTAGAGAAGGACCTGGGAGTTCTAGTGGACCAGGGAGTGCCCTTCTGGCCAAGAAGGCAAATGGTATCCTGGGGTGCATTAAAAAGTGCATCACCAGCAGGCCAAGGGAGGTTGTCCTCCCCCTCTACTCTGCCCTAGTGAGGCCACATCTGGAGTACAGTATCCAGTGCTGGGCTCCCCAGTTCAAGAAATACAAGGAACTACTGGAGGGAGTCCAGCAGAGGCTACAAAGATGATCAGGGGTCTGGAGCATCTCTCTGATGAGAAAAAGCTGAGAGACCTGGGGCTGTTTAGCTTGGAGAAGACTGAGAGGGGATCTCATCAACGCTGATCAATATCTAAAGGAGGGTGTCAAGAGGATGGGGCCAGACTCTTTTCAGTGGTGCCCAGTGACAGGACAAGGGGCAATGGGCACAAACTGGAACACAGGAAATTCTTCTTTTCTTTGAGGGTGGCAGAGCCCTGGAAGAGGCTGCCCAGGGAGGTGGTGGAGTCTCCGTCTCTGGAGACATTCAAAACCCACCTGGATGTGATCATGTGCAACATGATCTGGATGATCCTGCTCTGGAAAGGGGTTGGACTAGATGATCTCTAGAGGTCCTTTCCAACCCCATATCATTCTGTGATTCTGACTCTGTGACTTCTCTGACTGCATTTCTAGTGTAGCCCAGCGTGCCATTTTCCCCACCTGCAATAAGAGCACACTGCTGGCTCACCATCAACTTCCACCATAAAACCTACATCCTTTTCAGCGGGGCTACTCAGGAGCCAATTGATCCTTACTCCTTTGCAATCATATGTTACCCCTATGTTTACCTACCCTCTAACTAGAAAACCAGTATTTTTTTTCTGTTTTAAGATCAACTTGACTTACAAAGTTTAAGGGGATTTTGTACTTGCGCTGTTGGCTTGGTCTACTGCATAGATAAGCATCAGCTGTACAATCCACATGCAGCTCTACACGCTTCCGTATCTGAGCTGTATCCAATATGGTTTTTTCCACTGTTATATAGCTTTCCCTCTTGGCATTCCTCATTGTGGAAAAAGCAGCTATCCAACCTCTTTTTCTGTAATCGCTCTCACTAATTACAGTTAACAAATCAGCCTGCGAAAACCCATCTACAGCCACTAAAGAGTTACAGCTTGTCTATCTGGCCAGGAAATGTTAGAGGTTTGCAGGCAGCCAATAAAAGGAGAGATGAACACCACAGCTGAGTCACGCAGGAGAGCCCAGGGTTTGAATGCAGTTGGTATCTGCAGCAGTTTCACTCCGTTGTTCCGTAGTTTTTATGCCCGCATTTCCAGGGGTAAGTTGATTTTTGTTTCCGATTTCTTTTACTGAGATTAGTATCATCTGAATATTAACATCCTGTAGAGTTTCTCTCATACTAAGGAAAACATCTTTGCTAGGAATTGCTTTTTAAAAATTACATTTAAAATTAGAAACTTGAAATAAGTAGTGTTATGGCAGCTTCCCTCCTGCATCTGCCTCCCCACTAGAGGAAGATGACAAGGTTGCCTGAGACTTTTAGTGTCTTCCTAAAAAATAAGATAAAACCCTTTGTTGTGAAGATCAGTAAGAAATACTGGGTTTGTGGTCTGACGAGTTTTTTAAAAGGGTCTAAGAGAAAAAGCATTCAGAAGAGCAGAACTGTTGAAAATGGCTTTGGTACCAAAACTGCAATCTAGGGAGTAGAGGAAGACTTTGTTATTTGTAACCCCGTGATAGTCCCATATTCCATGAGTAGTCCCTCCAACTATTTTAGGAATCTGGGTAGCACCCTGCATAGACAAAAGATCTCTCATTTTAGGGTTAAACTCTTTTGGGGATCATCAGCAAATCACTCTAAATCTAGGTGTGGAAACAGATGTACGAGCTCAGACACAGGTGCAATAGTGCAATGCGAAAAGACTGAAGCGGGGGTTCTCTTGTTTGGTTTGTGGTTTTTTGTTTTGTTTTTTAGAAAATCTCTAGTTAAATTAGATTTTGCAAATCCAAAATAGGAGCTGATGGCTAGTTTTTATTTTTATTGAAGTAGCCAGTTAGCAAGTGTTTAAAAAAAACTGTTACAGCTTTGCTTGATTCAATTTTCAGTAGAAACAGACGCTTTCAGGGATGGTTTAGTTCCTATATTCATTGTTTGATCTTCCTTGTACTATGTTTGGAGTTGAGTAAATTATTTTGGCTATTTAAATTATTATTTATTGTAGTATATAATAAAAATGGGACATAATTTTGCTCCTGCCAGCCTTCTGATTACCTCCTTTAAATTTAGGATTTGTAGATCCGTGTGGTCTGTCTTTGCAACTTTAAAGAATAAATGGCTCATTTGGAAATTTGTCTTCATTCAGAGCAATCTCTTCAAATTTTATGAAACTCCTGTCTGTCAGCCTCATACCACATTGGATTTATTCCTTAAAGAAACTCTAAGTGAGCCTAAACCATGACAGCTCCTAAGGCAGCTATTGCTTTCAAACTACAATAATCTAACAAAAGTGAAAAATTCAATTGTGCTTTCCTATTAAAATCAAATACCATTGAAGCTGAACTGGTCAATCAGCTGCTGAATTTTTATTTGCATTTTGATTGTGGTTAGATGCAAAACTGAGTTTAGTACCCCTCTGTTACTGTGAATATGTCTGCATGGCACAGCTCAGATACTAAGATTAACCAGAAATAAGTTGGTTGTGAACTAGAAGCAGTTCAGCCATGAGCATCGCCTAATTTATCTTCAGGTTTCAGTTTCTATTTTACTCATGGAGAACAAGTGATCTGCTTAGTCAGAAGACTTGCAGGTTTCTGCATCTCAGGATCTCTTTTTGTAGAGCCCCTCTCCTGGAAGGACACAATTCTCCCTCCACAGTCCTTACTGGTTACTTCAAATTTTTGGCCCTGTGACTTCAGTTCCCTCGTGTTTTCTTCTCTAGCCCTGGCCTACTGGGCTCTGAAAGGGAGTATTCCAGTTTGAGTTCTGACTCACTGACCACTGATCTCGCAGTAATCCTTACCAATGGTTTTATCCCATGTGTTTTCTTTGCCTGCTCATTTTCCTCTTTCACTGCTGACTTCTGGCTATTCTCTAGTCTAATGGAGCGTCACAGATGTAATAACAAACATTACTGGTGTAGTAACACAGTGACGCTTTGCAGAGGTTACCTCTAATCCACGTGCATTGCCCTGTAATGTGTCTGAAACATTCGGATGGCCCCGGACACTTACAGTATGGACAGAGTACCGGCCAAATTAGCAACTGCTATAAAGACACTGCTCCGCTTAGCAGAGTTCAGCTCACAGCAACAAGAAATTTGTCCTTTATCTTGCTTTTGCATCGACACATGATGTTGTATTAAAGTGATGCAAGAATGATGCAGAACAGACTTGCATGAGTTATGGCCTTTTTTCATGAGAAGCAGGGAAACTGTATTTCTGTCTAACGTGTAAGATACTAGTTTGTTTTCTACATAGTTCAGTATCACCTTAAAATCACACTTTGTATTAGAAATAATGGCCCCATATTTCAAAGTCATCAGATGGAAATAATAATGAGCAATTAATTGGCACTTTGCAGCCTCAGATGGCAAATTATGGTCCAGGCACTCCTTTGCAATTAGTGAGTTTTTCCTATCTTTATAAGGAAAGTCTGACACAGAGTGGTATATGGAAGCCTGCTGGATTAGGGCAATAGTTATTTGGGAAGTAAGGGGTGGTGCAACTTCACTATGTTTTGGTAGTAGTGACAAAAAGCAGTCCTTACAACTTTTTTTCTTTTCTGCCATTTTCCCCCCGAGCCAGCCATCAAGAAATGGCCAAATCATTACCTGTAGTAGCCCAAGAAGATTTGGAGAGCTTTACCTTGACCAAGACAGGCTCAGGCTTTGCACTCAAAGCCTTTCATATTTCTTGGAACACTCACATCTCGGTGAAGCTGCTGAGCAGCCAGGACACTACAGAGAGGTACGTGTCTTATTTGGCCAACTAACCAAGTGGGTGGCAGCACGGACCTGCAGCGATGGCACCAGAATGAATCGTGGCATCCTCAGGATCATCTCATCCCTAAACACATCCCATTAAACAAATCCCGACTAGCGAAGAGGCAGTTATGCTGAGAAACAAGCTTCGTGGTTTTTACAAATTTTTATAAAGTAGAGCTCAATCCTGAAGTCGTTAATTATCTCTACTGTAATAATGTCTACAAACCCTGATCAGTAATACTGATGCTACGGCATGCTGTGGTATTACATCATTCTGGAGGTCTCTGAACAGATCTCAGTTGAATTCAATCTCAAACAGAATGTACAGGTGAGGGAGTAAAAAAATGGGAGGAGAGAGGGATAATGGTGAGGGTTCCAGGGCAGTGAGATGTGTACATGTCCTAATTATAAAAAGAAATGAGCAGTAACTGATGGGTGTCAGCCTACCCACCACAACATTCCGGTGTGCAACAAAAGCAGTTTCCAGGAATAGCCACAAGCTACTTCTGATGAAGCAAGACTTGATGATCTTTAAGGTCCCTTCCAACTCTAACCATTCTATGATTCTGTAAGACCAAAGCATTTAAGAGAATGCACTGACCTGACTGTTTATCAAAAAAGGAGTGTCTGATGTGTATCTACGGAGTAGTTACTCTTGTTAGCGGAGAATGCTGCCACTCAGTTGGCTTTTGTTAAAAGTAAAATACAAAAGTGTCCTACTCAAATAGATAGTATTTAATTTGTTCATTTTAAAGGCAGAGGAGGAAAAAATAGTATTTCATATAACTATTTTTAAGTTGACACTTTAAATTGTCAGTGATACTTCAAGAACCAAATGCTGCCAGAATTTGGGAACAGTAAAAATTTAAGGTTAATTTTTTTTGTGGCTGGGTGGGAGGATGGCTTGGTTTTAGACAATAGAAGTCCAGCAATATTGTAATCTGAACAAATGTTACTTGTTTGGTAGCTTGTTTAAAGAAAAAGGTTTCTTTAAATCAAATATACCCCAAAATAAAATAAAGTTACAGAAATCAACACTTTGCTTTGAATTTAACATGCTATCCTGATTTGGCATCTTTTCACTCAAACTTGCTCCCTAAAACTAAAGCCACTGCTTTGCTTTTCTCTCTCTTTCTACCGTTCTGGTCTCTTGTCTACACTACACAGTGTTTAGGAAAGCTGGGAGAATAACCTGTGTTTTACTGGGCTGCCAAATGTTTCACCATGTGTTGATGATAAATATTTAATTTGTGGAAATAAGTGTTAAAACAGGTGGGGCTGTGAATTACTTCCAGTGATTAGTTTATGGGCTTGTGAACCAACACAGCAAATGTGAGAAACTGAAGCCTCCATGTAAAAGCTGGTTAGAATAATAAGAATGAGCTCCAGGTCTGTTGAAATCAAGTGAATTTTGAATTAATTTCATTGAATTTTCAGCTCACAACTACCACAGAATAAAGATAATCAGATCTTTTAAATCAAACACAAAATTAACAAAAATTGAACCTGTAGCAGAAGTTCAGTTATTTCCATGAAAACGCACCATTGAATTGATAGTTCAGTGTTTCCTCCACATGAAGAAGTAACTGCTGAAGTCCCAAGGCAGCAAAACTTTATTCTTCTGATGATGATCAAAGCAAAGCTCTTTAATATACTCTGTTTGGATTCAGGTCTACAGTCCAACTGCTGCTGAGCTTGAACTGAATTTGGCAAAGTCACTAGGGTGGTACTGCTTACACCAAATACCAATTTGGCTTCACTTTTATGTAATGCTATGACGTGCTATATCGTATATCATTTATATAACATGTTCCCATTAGATAAGCATGGAAGATTATAATTTCCTTGTAAATGTGGATCTCGCAAACAGCAAAAGGATACAAGTTCCTGGGGACAGTAAGGGGAAAAAGCTTGATTTTTCTTATCTAGCGTTTCATATAATTCAGTTTTCTCCTTCCTTTACACTTCAGTCCTGCTGTAAGCGGCGGTCTTCCGTTCATATTAAAGATTCCAGAGGTCTTTCATGTTACATTAGAAAAATACACTACCTAAGGGATTGCTTCATTTTCTTTGTTTGGAATTGTTTGGAAGATGATATAATCTTGGTTTTATTGGTAGGAATATATGAGCTTGTTTTCAACCATATGGTTATCTGTCACTTCCATATATCCTACACTATCTCATCTCTAGTTGGAATTCCCTTCAGTCTAATCTGCCTCTAACCCTTGCTATTTTTTTTTCACAGGGAGTGGAAGCTACTACTTCAGGATATAGCAAACATCAAGCGCTGCAAGTCCGAACATCTCCTGCCTTCTCTTGGGATTTACCAGTACCGTGGACTTGTGGGGATAGTGACTGAATGGATGAACAATGGATCCCTCCACTCACTCATCCATCAGGTACAAAAAAGAAGTCATTTTTTATGTGACAAAATTTATTACAAGGTTGGCCAAAAGAGAGCAATCGGCATGTAAATTATGGACAGTAGTCACAGTCAATCTGTTCTTTAGTTTCTATATTGTAATTCTGTTTATTGTCAAATGAAAACGTGAAATTCACACTACCAAACCCCATCTTTTCTGTTACTCAGCATCAGCTGTACCCAGAACTTCCATTTCCCTTACTCCTAAGGACCCTGAGGGATGTGGCTGAAGGCCTGCACTACCTTCACAGCCTCCAGCCGGCTGTCTGCCACTGCAGCCTGAGACCTTCCAATGTGCTTCTGGATACGCAGTTCAGAGCCAAGGTGGGAGCTTCTACTTCTAGCCTATTAATGTAAAATCCCGTGATTTCACATTAAGTCCTATTGTTGCATATATTTATCCTAATAGTCAACATTTAATACCAAGTCTTGAGGTATTGTTACTAAAATTTACTTTTTCCTCCCATCTCTGTAGATATCGGATTATGGTCTGACCACCTGGAGGAAACAGCAACTGAGGGCAGGCCTGCAAAACTGCAACCTGAGAAACTGCCAGGATTTAGTGTACCTCCCTCCTGAAATACTTGAAGGAGGCCTTCCTTCCCAGGAAGGTGATATTTACAGGTGAATGGGATTTCTAAGGGGCAGGCCATACCTAGTCCTTGCTACATTGTGCAATGTTGCCAAAATACTTATTTTTCAAAGATGCTACAGTAAAAATGCCATATCTACATAATGCAGTAGGATAGTATGGCACAGGAGGCCAATTATTGCAGTGAATTCAACTTGAAATTCACCATATTTGGTGAATAATATACCAAGGTTAAGAACTGTTCTCAAAGTTCATATTTATCATCATATTTCATAGTTCATCATATTTATACAATGGACTGAAATGTTTAAGAAGCGGAACAGCTGCCAAAACTTTTTCATATACACTTAGAAACCTAGTAACTACAATTCACATAGTTTCTAAATGTGAACTGTTGTTGGCTTTAGTTTCAGGAAGACCTGTCGATGCCTAGATGAGGCCCAGGTAAAAATAAGACCTTTTTCTCAACTGTGTCCCATTAAGGTCCTACGGAATCTCTCCTGGAATAACTTACTGAGCCTCTCAAGCATTCATACTTTTTAACTAAGGTGATTTATACAAAAGAGGAAGATTACCTACTACCACATGTCCCTTTTGGAGATGTAACACGCTTCATAGTTGCTGCTATAAATGAGAGAACCTCAATTGCAGCTCTTGTCTGTATGGACATTTATCTTTACAAGTGGCACACAGAGCCTGGGGACTAACATTGTAAATACCTTAAGCATGAGCACTCTTCTGCTCTCAGAGCTTTTATGGAGCCAACAAACTTAAACTCCTGCTTTCCTGTCACAGAGGCAGGCTCCAAGATGAGTCAATGCATACAGCTTGAGACCTGTAAATGATGTGACTAACCTGATGTTGTTCACAAACACCAGATTTTTGCACAGGAAGAGTGGCGGCTTACTTTCAGGCGGCATAATTCATCTTCCAGCATGTCATTCCTAGATAATTTTAGAGGCTCAGTTGTGACTGGGTGCACGTCCAGGCAGTGGTGCAAACAGAGAAAACCAAGCATGTGTCATAGGAGATGCTACTTAAGTACATGCAAGTTAGACATACAAGTACTTTCCTAGAGGGTATTTCAGTAACAGCACTTTCAGATTTTATGTGGAAATAAGGCAGAAGGGGGGGGGTGTGTCTTTTAAACATCGTAATTCGGCACTACAGCAAGATATATGAGTAAGCAAATATGATTTTCCTAGAATTGCTTCTTCCCCTTTCGGTTGCTTTGCTTCTGATTCATCCAGTGCCTGCTTTCTCTCCTCCAGCAGCCTCCTTGCCTCTGATTTTGCAAATTGAGCTTTTTATCAAAAACCTGTATTTTAGACCACCTGAGTAGATCTATGGTGTCACTAGAATACTTCCTAGGATGTTAGAAAAGTCAAAAAGCAATTGGAGCTCCATCAAAATTTGCTTAAGAAAGTAGATACACAGTGGGTCAGAACCAAGATTTATCTGGTTAATTGCTGTGCTCGTCGGTACCTGCTGAGAAATCCAGCTCTCTCAGTTGCTATTTAAATACTTGAGAACAAAACAAAAATGATAAATTTGAAATTCACAAGAGCAAATGGAGATCAAGTGCTAACCTGAAATGTAATTCTAACTGATCCTATGGGGTTTTGTTGTTGGTTTGGTTTTTTTTAAATTAATTTTAATTCTAACTGATTTATTGTTTTATAAGAACAGCTCAGTTGAAAACTGAAACTTAATAATGCAGGAAAAAGGACCTCATCAAATTAGAAAAGATTTGGCTAGAATTTGTCTTGAAAAACTCCTTTCTCTTAAACTAATAAACTTGCTCTTGGAAACAAGAACGTAGGTATGGATTCCAAACTAATGAACGGTCTTATGCTCTTCATTCTTTTTTTCACGTCTTTTTCCCAGTTTTGGAATACTGTGTTGGGAGAGCCTAAGCAGACGGAAACCTTTTGAAGGTATTTATCTCTGTTGTTCATACCAGACTTTGTGTCGCCTTAGTATTTTTCATAAATTCTCTTATTCCAGGGAAATTATGATAAAAACAGCACTGCCTTTTCAGATGTCCCATTGCCTTACGTACTGTGCCAGCACATAGCTCCACATCATGGCATGTAAAGATTAGAATTCCTTAACAAATCCTCAGTGTTGCCAAAGAGGCTGATCCGTCCGCAGGGGAAAGGCGCAGCTCCGTGCCCAGCTCGTATCACCTCTCTGTGCTTGCCGAAGAGCTCTCTTACTACCTTTAGTGAGAAAGAATAACCACTTCACATTTGACAGCTGTCATTTTAAAATCGGAGAACATTTTGTGGCAAGTGGCTACCTGGAGGAGCAGAATGCTCATTTTTCAAGTTGCCATGAGTTTCAAAGCCTGATCAAGAAATGCCAGCTCGTGCCGAATTCCCCCAAGGCAGCAGGGAATCTCACCTCCTTGGACGAAAGTGTGAGCGGTTTTAAAGAACTTAGTTTGCAAAGCGTTGTATAGTAATTGTCACAGTCTAGGAAGGATCCCTCTTCATGGAGGTGGAGATCGATGAAAAGCTTCTTTGCTACGGGCTCCCTTCTGCTGGCGGCAACGATTTTTTTTGTAGACCAGGAGTTCTATTCCGGTAACGCAGCTGTAAGGCTTTATATAAAGCTGCCTGCTTAAAATATACCCATAAAAATGACATGTACACCTGAGGTATCTGTGCCTGTAGCTCACCATGCGTGTACACAGCCACTTGGGGCACTTGGACGGGGTTCTTTATCCTGAGATGCCCGTCGCAATAAGCAGCTATGGTTACCTGTTAGCACAACTATTTCCAAGACTGTTAATCTATTTTTTTTATTATTTTTGCTTTTAAAAGCACTCTTGGTTTCAAAATACACAAAATAACATGCTGCATATCATTTTAAGACAGTTCTGAGGTATTCAATAGGTTTTTTCAGTGACGTTTTCCTATAAATTGCAGGTCAGACAACCCCGCCGGAAGCCTGGACAGGAATCTGCAGCAGTTTGCGGCCTGGCCTTTCGGAAAAGTTCATACCGAGCAATTTGCCCGAGAGGAACAGGCTGTTGCGCCTTATCGCTCTGTGCTGGCATCAAGAACCAGATTCCAGACCACGTACTGCGGGTAACACTCAGGGTTTGCTTGCTTTGCAGGACTCGTAAGGGAGATGCTTTTGCTGGGACCGTGGCTCTAGCGCTAAATCCCAGACGGAATGATATGGGGTTGGAGGGGACCTCTGGGGACCATCTAGAGATCAGTGACAGAACGACTGGTGTGGAAGGCAAAGCCGTCTTCAGGTCATCAGAGGGCTGTAGATGGGTTTTTCTAATTGCAGCTTCCCACCAGAGGCGGTGTGCTTCTCTCCATTGTTGTGTTTGGTATAAAGCAAAAGTGAATCCAAATAAAGGAAGTGATATTGTCAGGTCTGTATCAACAAACATCAACCCGTCTTGATTCCAATGCACAAGCAGTTCTCAAGTATGTGATCACTGTTTACTTTAGTGGAACTGTTACGTTTATCCTCTGTTTCTGAAAAGATAGCCAAGAAATGTTGAAATTGTGGTAATTGAGGACTTTTAAGCAAATTTTCAAAGTTGAAATATGCAAGTGCTGAGGAAGTGATTTGCATGTATTGTGATAGATTTATACAGTCATGTGTAAACCTTTTGTAAGTCCACTACATCTGTATGAACATTTAAGAAAATGTGATTTTAATCTGACCATCACCACTCCTTACAATCACTTCAAAAAAGAAACAAGAGGATGCATGTGGTGGAAGTTGTATTAAACTAATTTCATATATTTCATCTAGCTACTCAACGTAATAGTAAAGTTAGTTGCAATACATTGAAGCCTAAACATATATACGCTTTCATATGCAATATGCTATTTGAAATGCTTTATTCCCCCTGCAGAATGTGTAGAGCTCCTAAATGGAATTTTGACTGGTATAAATAAGGAGGAGATTTCCAGTGCAATCTATAAGCTGATGGATGCAAAGGTTAGTGCAAAATTAAGTTTTGTTCTCCTACAAGGACATCACCTGACTCTTTCAATTGCAATCTTTGTGGTCCAGAACAAGGAAATGTTTTATCTTCATTGTTTTATTGGACATGTCAGAGAGCTGGAGAGTACCCTTTGGCACATCAGGTTCACTCAGGAACTGTAGAAAAGAGATATGGTGGGGTTCTCTAGAAACCATGTCAGTTGTTACCTGCAATTATAAAAATATCACAGCTTGCTTCTAGTCACCAGCTGTAGTCAGACTGGTAAACCCATGTGAGTGAGAACAAATACCAGCCTCAAGTAGGTCTGATTAAGGCTAGAACCAAGGCCAATTTTTGCGGTACACACTGGTAAGAAGATACTTATTCCAAAACCTGGACAGCTTTAGTCCCTGCTGCAGCACTTTTTCTCTACACTTCACTGTTTCTAAACTGATGTGTTTCAGGCACAAGACACTGTTTGTTCTAGGGTCTAAGAGGGTTCTCTGATACCACAGGAATGGATGGGGAACGGCCAACAGCTGAGGGATACAGCTAATTCCATATATGTCTACATCGCCATGGGAAATCTGGCACAAATCTGACTGCCACAAATATAGCTATATCCTATCTAGTTAACTTAGATAGTCACAGTGGGGAAACTAGTGACACATGCCTCAGCCCTTGAACAAGTATTCTAACTCTATCTGGATACGCACAGCCCATGCTATGTTGTTGGTTTCATTGCTGCGCTTCTGTTAATGCATGCTGGATTATTTTTACATGTTGTAATCGCATTCTAGGATTAAAACCCAGACTTGATCAGTGTTTTAACAGGTGGCATAAATGACTTAGACTATAAGTAATTTTTACTAGTGTTGAAAGTTATTTAGGATTGTACTTACAAATATTCCATAATCTAATGCTTTATTCTCCCTTGAGCAAGGTTTTATTTTTCTATTTGCTAAACTAGCAAAGAGCACTAGTTATTATTCAAACAAATGAACTGCTGATATGTCCAAAATGACTGAAAATGCTACTGGAGATTTCTGAAAATGGATTGATTCATAAGTGCTGTAGATATAAATTTAACAAATAGTAATAGTTGAACAAATCTGCTGCAGAGGTACAACATGGAAAAAAGTTACAAGTATTGACACATCCTTATTGCAGACAGTTTGGCATACTAAATGGCCCTGCTCTTTGGATACTTAAACGAAAACATGTTATAGCAAGCCAAATCACTCTCCCCTGTGTGATTCAAAACTGGATTTTAAAATAAATTTGAAACAGCAGAAACAGTTACAGGGCAGAGCTGTGTCAGATGCTATGCCTCCTTACGTGTGTTGCAATGCAAAATTGCTCTGTGCCATTCAATATTACCTATATATCAGGGTTCCTGAGAGTTTAATAGATGTAGTCAGTATAATTTGTCAGTGTCAGTATAAATTCTTGCTCCTGACAACTGAATTGAACAAACCATATGTATACTTACTAGAGTTACCGTGCTTTTTTTTCCAGGAGACAGCACTTAACGCGTGCAAAGGTTCAGAAACATACACACTGCAGACAGGCATATGCAATTCAGAGGTGAGTACACGACATACATCTAAGAGTCCCAAGAGAATACTTCATAAGCTGCTTCTTTCCCCTGCCAGCCCTGACAATGCAAAAGACTCCAGGCAAAACCGCTCCTAACCCTTTTTGTCCCTAACAATGATAACTCCATCGAGTTAACCAACAAAACTACTGTTTTACCTTTTTCCAAGTATCTGATGCTGATGTTGCTCCTACAAAAACAACTTCTTCCAATCAAGAGTTGCTTTGAACCTCTCCTTGAAGAGGTCCTAGTGAAATGGCAAAAATCTAAACTTTCTTGTAGTATTTTCAAAATGATGGCTGGAAAAAGTCCCAGGCTGAATTCTAGCATTTGAAACCAATTTTCTTAGAGCAAGGCCAACTGCTTTGTGAAAACACCCAAATACAGTGAACTCCCATTTTCAAAGTGACGTTTGGCACTTGTGGCAGGCCTGCCAATACTGTACGATAGAGACAGGACTGAAGCTCACGTGCCTGGATCAGAGACAGCTTTAAACAGCTCAAGTCCTAGCGATGCCATGGCTGCTGGCAGCACGGGCTGCAGACTGATCTAGGACTGCAGTAAAGCCTATAGGAGAGTTCGCCTATGGATCTGTGCTGCCACAGCACCCTAAGGTGATTAGCTGAAGTTGAATTACATGTCTGGAGGCTCAACAGCTGCATACCCACCCTGCCCTGCACTGTGATACGTATGTATGTATCATATTATATATTCCTTATATTCCAAGAGAAAACAGCTTAGAAAAGGTTTGGGAGAACAAGTTTTCAAGAAGATAATTCTTCTCTGTTTTGATCTTTTTCAGGTCATCTGTCCACCAAATCCCAACCATGTAATCAGCAAGAAAGTTCCTTTCGTCGTGCCAAGCTTGTCAACTAGTCTGCTTGACAGCAGTGCAAGTAATGCAGGAAGACAAAATATTCTTGAGACGGATCTGTCAAATACTATCCCACAGAATATAACAACAAAGAAAGGTCTCTATCAGCTCCAGCTAACCTAAAAAAAAAAAGGATAAATATTACCAGTTGTTCCATATCTACATGTTATTCTCCAAGTAAAATTGTCCCTTCTCAGAGTACAGCTGTGCCCTCTACTGGTGCCATCTGAAGTGAGTTCACTGCAGAAAACCACAGATGCCACAATATATCTTTTCATTAAGTGCACAGACTAAAAATCCTCTTTGTGTGGAAAAAAAAAATAGTATTTTTTTAGAACCCTGACCTGTAATGCCCTTTCCCTCGCGCATCAAATATTGCCTGTTGCTTTTGACAGAACAAGTCCTTCCTGGGAACCACTACTGCAGTTTCTATTGCCGTGTGACACCAAGAATAACCATATTTTTTTATCTGCTAATAAAAAATGAGATATGTTTTTAAAATACATCTCCACATGTCCTGTGTCTGCAGGAACATGTGAATGATTCCTGGTAATCACCATTCCTACATAAATAACTTCCTTTGCCTTTCTGAAGTGGATTTGTCCTGTCAAAGTGGTTAAACTTGTGTTAAGAAGGGATATATTTCCTAAAAAGCTCTTTCTGTACTCCTCATGCCTTTGGATACAAAAGTTGAGCTATAGGAAATGAATTAACTTACAGCAACACCTGCATTTCCAAGCAGGTTAGTTCTGATCATCAGCTGTCAGACTTATGGACAGAACAGAGTGTTCCATAACTTCAGAAAGAAATTCCTATGGACAGTTTGAAAACGTCAGATGTGTGTGGTAATATATGCCAAAATCTTCCTAGGAATAATGATGTATTAACAGGGGCCTAAACAATGGCGAGTAATAAGTAAGTGCTCTTCAGTTGCAGTCTTCTGCAGTGGCTGACATGTATAAGTTCTGTTGTTGTTCAATTCAGGGGTCTCACCTTATTCATCTTAAACTTTTTCTAGATCACTCCGGCTCTGACAGTAGAAACTCAAATTCTTTTTGCACGATTCCTTTATCTGGTTCAACTGCAGGCAAAGAAAGCAGTCAGCATAAGGACCCACCGCTGGCTCTTAAGCACAGACCACAACCTATGCATCTTGAACAAGCGGTGACAGGTAAGAGCCCTTTTCCAGTTTGAGGTGGCAATATTGTCTTTGGCCAGATCTTAGTGATTAAACTGTTTAAACTTTGGAGTCTCTCTAAATTTCATGCATGTTTTCAGATATTTAGTGTAATAACTCCTCCAAACTTGATACAAATGTCTCATGAGTCTACTTGAGTTTAGCTACTCCTATGTTCTCAGAAGTTGGCCACTGAGAACATTGGCTTGTTCTTTTCCAGGCCCATATTCAGGCTGAGAACAGTTCTGAAAAGACCATAATAAAATTACAGAAAATGTAGCACACATTGAATGTGAAAGACATTAGTTATTTAAGCCTGTAAATGTTTATTTTTTTAATTTTAAGCTGTGTATTTTATACCTCTACAGAAGTAGTCATTGATTACAGAAACAGGTGACTAGGAGGAAGGGGGACCATTCATTTCCTTACTTACATGCTCTCAGTTCCTCCTACTGAACAGAGGCAGAAAAGGCAGTTTCTGTTCTGTGAAGCCCCTGCCTGTAGGTGAAGCTTTGTGAGCTTCTTTTTTGCTAGCTTTTTGCAAGCTGGCCTATGGCAGTTCTCACATCTAGCTGGCCATCCTTCTCCAATTTACTTCTGAGTGATGAATTCCTGGATAAATGAGATTCCTGGAGTAGTTCATGCAGCAAAAGTTCATCACAGAACTCTACTAGCAACAATCAGAAATCAGAACGACAGAGGCATGTTCTCCAAAGCAACAATGGCTTTTGGTTATTAATTTTCTCTTGGTGGATGGCATTTACTGTATACTAAAAATCCTCATGTCAATACTAAGTAGTCTAATCAGTTTGTGAAAAGAGACAGAACCCAAAGCTCTTCACCATTTTGCCAAGAGTACTACTTTTATTACTAGTTTGCCTTTGACATATATTCAAGTTCCCAGTTTCACAGTACGTATTTCAAACAGTTCTACTACCCTGAGCTACCACTTCCACTTTATACAGGACCAAGTTTTCTATCTATGTCGAGCCAAGCTGCTTTGCATAAAGTTTGATACAGAAGCTAGCCCTTACACAATCCGAGCACTTAATAATCTTTAGAAACACTGATTTTCTGTAATTTGGTCTTCATGAGTTTTGAACAAAAGATGAAAGTAGGTTGGACTAGTTTTGTACAAAGAAGGCAAATAAACTAACCCTTCCTACTCCTTTACTGAGTTTATATTTCTGGTCTTGATGCTATCACTTGCCAACATGTTCTGGAAGAAAAAGACCACTTAATTTATCTCATTTTGTTTCCTTTTCACTCAAGATCCTTGTTGCAAAGGAACCTGCTGTCAAATACTAGCCTGCCAGAGACAGACCATACTGAGCTGCATGACAGAAGGACGCCTCAACCACATCCTCGATGTCCTTCGCTCGCAGCAAATGTTGTCCCGAATGGATTACGAAACAATTACCTCTTACCCCACAGTGACTGGCCGTGCTCGAGCTTTGTTGGACACTTCCCTTTGCCTTGGAGAGAGGGCAGCACAGGTTGTAGTGACTCTATTTTCAGTGAGCAAATATAGTCCTCTGGGAAGAGGCAGCCATTGCCCAGAGCGTCCTTCTAAGGTAAACAGGCTGTTGTTGTGACTTACTTTTTTGCAGTTTGTTACAAGCATCAGAGCACTGGTAATTTGGAATGGCAATGATTCACGTTAATTCCTCATAACCCATTGACTGAAGTCAATCCTTCCTACAGCCCTGGATTTTAGTCCTCTAGGGGAAAAAGCTAACTGGATTAAAAGGTCAAGTCAACCACTGCCTGCAGAAATTACCAAGACTGGTAAAACAAATTCTAATTTGGACCTCAGAGATGGGAGGAGTTTAATGTGTGTGCCAGAGCAAATATAGTTCAAGTCAGATGACACCTTATTTCCTTGGTTTTTTAGAAGGGAGGAAAACGCATTGTGACTTTTTGGAGGTCACACTATGGAAGAACGGCTGTTACTAACTCCTTCCAAATCAGGAGAGCAAACAACAGGGTTCTGGATGAGGACAAAAAATATCTGCCTTTCATTGAGTCCGTATCTGAGCCAGCTGTTAGAGTGAAAGGCTTAACAGAATCAAGAAATATTTCTTCAACAGGGCCTTAAGTAAGACTTGGAAAATCTACATCATGCATATAAACAATCTTATTTTCACTCACAAATGCTCTGAAAATGGGGCACTAATAGCAGCACTTTGGAGAGGTGGGGCTTAAAGTATTTATTGAATGGAAAAAAGTTATTACCTTACATCCATGTATTTAAGTATGTCTGCAGTTCAAATGTAAAATTAAAACAGGAAGAAGTGCCAAGCTGATAATTTTGAAATTGTGGTTCTGTTGAACAGTGAAGAAAAGTAGTAAGATTATTTTAATTATAATGAAAATAAGGTTATTTAAGATGCTGGTTTTCTGAAGGCACAGCGGGATTCCTTCAAGCTTCATGGCACTGAATTAACATGAGAACTTGTTATACAATCTACAACTATTGCAAATGCAAAACCACGTTACTCTGTTTCCCTATGTTGCATTTCTTCTCTCTGCAGCTTCAAACTGCGTATTGAATTCCGTAGTTTGCTGGGCTGCAATTTTAACCACAGAGGTGATGTGTTTTCTAGGCACATTTAAGAGATTAGAAATTTATGCCACATAATACCATGCTGCTGGAACCATAAATACAATTATTTTTTTTTAATAAATTCTTTAAACATTAAGACTGCCTTGAGATAATATACTCTTACAATTAAAAGCAATGTCTATCAGAATGTGTTGAAAATAGTTTTGCTATTTAGAAGGCATAAAATAATCAGAGTAAACCAGATAATCATTCACCTGTGACAATATTTACAGACTTTCAGGAGAGAAACTGGCAATATTGTTGAAACTTAATTATCAGCTTTCAAAAATTACTCCATTCAGTAGTTCTACTGGACACTTCGTACCTCTGTGAGAGATGTGCCAGCTGGCAGGCTGGGCTGATTTTTTTGTCATTGTGTTTTTGACATAGAAACAGTTTTGGCTCTTTTCTTGAAACAGCTGCCTACTTGAGAATATTGCTTGATGCCAGACCGAAGCCCAGTCTCAACTGTTAATTGCAGGAACTGGCATCAAACCAGTGCAAGCACAAGTTATCTATTTTTCCAGCCAGATTTTTGTTCTCCTCATACTTAGCTTTCCGATTTAAGTATTTCTAGTAGGATGTGACCTTAAAGTTAGATCTATTACTATCATACTTACCCAAATTTTTTAAAAGATAACCCAGGAAGACTGTTTATAACCAATTACAAAACGAAGGCAAATTTGTTACTTCATGTTCAAAAGAGCCTGGATAGAATTCTTTAAATATGTTATTTAATAATTAACTCTATCCACAATCAGATTTTTGCCACCTTGCTCAACTGAAATCAATGCATGAGTTTGAGATTTTAATTTTTTTTTTATAGTGATACATTGGCTAAAAGCATCACCGTAACCAGCTACGCTACTGCCAAAGCCTTGCTAATAAACACACACTTAGGTTGATGTAGCCATGTGCATAGACTTCTTCATAACTCTCCCTTGTGTAATATAAACATTTAAATTTGTGGGTTTGTTGACAGTTGCAGCTGTTGGAAATCTTTAAGTGTGCTATTTTTGAAGGGATTCTACTAGTTTATTGTAATTAAACTGCTGTTTATATAAAAAGTTTTGACACAGAACTAGAAAGAATACAGTGACCTGAAACTAGCATAATTTCATTTTGTCTTGCCAAAAATACATACTCTTATAAGGCCTATAATGTGTTGGCTACGTAACAAAGACATCAATGTAATGTTTCGATCAATGATGTGAAATATCAAACTGCTTAAAGCTTATGGTATTCTGCTTGTACCTAAGCTAGTTCATTAACTAAGATTTCTATTGTCCTTGCCTCTGCCTTCTGCAGTTCTCTTGATATCACAAAAGAGCATAGAATAAATGACACTGAGCAAGAGCAAAGATAAAGAGTCAAATTTTCCTTTAGTATCTACGGGAAGAAACAAGGTTTGACTGTAAAGAATGTCTTGAATCTCAGGAAGGAAATATAAAACATGGGTAATGCTATGCTATAAAACAGCAAAGGGAATCATAAAAATAAGTCACTTCAGGACTGACCATAAAAAGTGATTAGTGAAACTCTCTCTTGCAGTTACTAAGAAAAAACCAACAAACTAGAACTAATAGATGTTAAAAATAAGAAGACTTATTCAAATTCTATGAGGCTATTTAGATTTGTTAAAGGAACAGTAAGTGGAGTAGGCAGACTGCTATTTTTCTGACTTCATTGTAATATATTTTTCTTCTTGATGCTGGTTGCAGCTATCTTGTGCTGACTTGCAGAAAGATGACTGTCCCTTGCCCTTTTTCTTATCTATACACCTTTATCTTAGCTGGGATAATTCCTGTAACCTAAGAATGTCTGCACTAGCATTTGTTTGAGGTTAATTTGTGGAAAATTAATCTGAGGTACTGGCTGGAATGAAAGGTCTAAGAGATTAATCCTTCCAGTAGAGAGCAAAACAAACAAAGCTATAAATACCACTCAATAGTTGTCACCAGTGCTTGTTCAAAACAATTCCAGAGAACAACAGAGGAAGACAACAAGTGCATATTCATAAAATACTAATCTACAAAATTTGAAAAAAATGCATTAATTAACTGCTAATGTACACAGAACAATTTTACACCAGGTCGGTAGTCTAAAATGTACAAAAACTAAAGCACTAACCCAAACATACCAAACCTCAAGGATTCTTATTTTATTGTTTCAAGGCTGAATTCTATATAACCTTGTAAACATTGTCATGCTTGCACAGATTTAACCACTTGAGCTATTTGTGTGAAGATTTGTAAGGAAGGTTAAGTGCATATATAAATACTTGTGAGAGTGGTATGTTAGGGAAGGACCCAAACGTCATCAAGGCAGGCATAGAGAATTTAGGTTTCTTTACTGCTATTTATTGATTATAGTGCTATACAGCTATTATACTCTCCTCCAGTAATATTTATGTTGTCTTTAAGGCTGCTGGGGTTTTTTATGCGTGAAGAAGTCTTCTCTTGTCCCTTTCATTCTCTTCCTGCCCCCTTTCCAAAATGTTAAACTGGAGCCCAAAAGGCCTTAGCATAGTTCTGATTTTATTCTTTATCAAAGGAGGTAATCCCTTGTCTGGTACTACATTGCCTTTACTGAGCACAACATGGTTGACTTGACAGCTGGTATGGCAGCCGAGTTAAACAAAACTCCTGGATTTTGAAGGTAAATCCACCATAAATTAAACTACCTGACAAGGTCTGAAAAGAACATATTTAATGAGTTATTTGTGTTACATTAAAGTTAGTGTAGCTGCAAGAATACACTAATTGTACAGTTAAACTCAGTACGTATTGAAGAAAGGCTGCTGGTAGTTGCAGCGCTGCATTTTGCTTAATCCCAACGTGATAAAAATGGTAGACAAGAAGCTCAGTTGTATTATTTCCAGCTCCTCTGTTGATGTGACAGAAATTTGTGATCGGTATTTCATGTCTTTATTTCTCTTTGCTAAGAATACATCCCAAGTAAGAGTTACAGAGATCTATAGCCTAAAAAATGCAATCTTTGCTGGGCTTTAAGGTTGACCTTTCCTTTTCCACGGAAGTAAGAGATGCAGCAGTTGAAGGAACTGTGGAATCCTTCAACCAGGCTGAACTAGCTGGCAGTTAGTGATTTAGAATTAAAACTTCACCCCTTGAAATGTGATAACATGCCAAAGTATTTCAACACCTATTTCCAGTTGTTGGTCTTAAACTTTCCTCATAGCAACAGCAATATCCGTACGAGCAGAAAGCACAACTGAATTTCACCCTTTCAGAACTCACCTGGCTGTACTCCAGAAAGTTCTGTACAGTCAGTCCTTTCTTTAGATTTCAAGGAAAAGCATTCATATTAGGTAACAGAATGACTACCAACGTTATATTTGTTTTCCTTTGTTGACAGAAAAGGGCTCAAAGCTTTTTTTCAGCTCATCAGAGTGTTACCTAGGGAAAAAACGCTGACAGAAGTGACTAAGGAATACATCTGGAAAACAAATAAAAAAAACCCAAAATGTACGAGACTTTTGGCCTTGGACTAGCTGCAAAATATGTTCCCAGCAGAATTGTCTTTATGCCATTCACATGTGCTGTGATAGCATCCTGCCACAAAAGAACAGGAAACTAGAAGGGAAACACTGTGAGGTGATTGCCTGCCACGTTCACCTGTGTGTGTGTGTGTGCAAGGTGCCCAAGTAACCACTGATTTCCATTCCACCCTGGCAATGTTCTAGCTGGAAAACAGCACTCAGCTCTAGGCATGGGCTGAGGACAGCCCAGACGAGAGAGGAAGGCTGATAAGCAGTGAGGAAACCTGACGTGTAAGGACAAGTTGATAAAATTGCGTTTGTTTGGTCTAGCAAACAGGAGGCAAGCGGAAGATACAAGAGTCTGGAGCAGAGGTAGTGAACGTCCGGTGATGAAACAGAGGACTTGGTACCAACTACTTGTCTGTTCTTATGGCTTTATGATTCTGGAGTGGCTTTTGAGCAGGTACTCCAAAAGATTTAAAGGCTGTTATGAAGACAAGCACCTTTCCCGCACCCAGAGCAATTAGCAAGAGTCATGGAACTTTTTTTTACCTGAACAAGAGTTCTTTAGTTGACAAAATTAATAGAAACAACAAGTGATTTGCTAAGCTGTTTCCCTCACTCTGTTCAGTTTATTTCTGCAAAATACAAATGTTTACAATTTTTTAAGGGAAAAATTACTGTCTTTTTGCTGAGAGTTACATAACATGAATATTTATAACTGCCCTGTAACTCAATCACTATTTATTTCACTAAAACGTACCTGTGACTGTGTACCTGTACCTGATAGCAAGTCCGCTCTCAGGAAGATGGAACAGAGAAAACCTGAACTAAAGAGCCCCGAAGATTATCTCCACTCTCTATGGTGTTTCTGTGAATTCTAAAAAGAAAAGAAAAGAAGGCACTCCTACATATTTGCTTCTCTGCAGATCATGGTTGGTCATCTTCTCTCAAATACAATTAAAATCTTTTCCATCTTTACTAAAAGGCAACCTTTATCAAGCAAGATTTCTGTCAATCCCTCAAATGTTTGCTGAGTGCACCCCTAAAACACCTAATCTTTTCCATTTAGAAAAATCATTAAAACTACTTAAGATTTTTTATTACCCTGAACATTCTCTTCTCCCTTTTGTTTATTTTTACAATGTCTTCATTTTAATATATTTTCCTTCCTCTTTTTACATGAAACCACAGGAACATAAAGAAAAACTTATAATATACAATGTTAAAATGCAAACAAAATCATAGGGGGGGGAACCCAAACGTTATTTGTGCTGAACTGGTATGATGACCTCACACAGAAATGTGATTGTTTTTCTGATAGACTGCATGTCCCAGACAAGTTTTACTAAACCTTGTATGAGACAAAGATTTACAGCCAAAGAAATAGTTCAACTCGGGGAAGCTTTCTGCAAAACAAGCCAGCACTCCTGTCTCCTCCCCTCTGCTCCCATTCCTGCAGAGCTGGTTCAAATGCAGTCTGGCATCTCTGGCTAAAACCTGTTCTCTCTGCTAAAATCAATTGCGTGCTTGTCCTGGTTTCAGCTGGCATGGGATACAGTTAATTTTCTTCAAAGTAGCTGCTGTGCTGTGTTTTGGATTTAGTTTGAGAATAATGTTGATAACACATATTGTCTTAGTTGTTGCTAAGAAATGTTTATATTAAGTCAAGGACTTTTTCAGCTTCCCATAGCAGCTGAGAAGGAGCAGAGACAGGACAAGCTGGCCCAAGGAATATTCCATACCATAGATGTCATGTTCAGTATAGAAATTGGGGTTGGCTGGGGGGCAGGAATCTGCAGTCACTGCTCAGGATGGGCTGGGCAATCAATCACCGGGTGGTGAGCAATTGCATTGCATTATTCATTTTGTATATTCTTTTACCATTATTATTTTCTCTGCCAATACAGTTCTAATAAACTGTCTTTATCCCAACCCATGAGGTGTTTTTTTAATTTTTCTCCTCCTTCTCCCTATCTCACTGTGGGGGGAAGTGAGTGAACAGCAGCGTGGTCCTAGCTGCTGGCTGGGGTTAGACTGTGACAATGCTGGTAGTCAAAGATGCAGATTTATTTGTTTTACAGAAATCTCTCACTTAGGTATAGAAATAATGAAATATTCAAGAGAAGAGAGATTTGGATGCTGTTTTATATTATCATGTCTTTCAAAAACAGATTTGGATAGTCTGATTTCATTTTCTATATGAGATAAATAACAGGGTTTGAACTCTTCAGCTGTTGCATTTTGTTTTAATACATTTAGTAGGAATATCTTCTGCTGTATCATTACTAGTATATCAATATAGCAATTTAGTTTGGTCTTAGCTGGTCTGAGATAATTTTTTTTTTTTTAAATCTGACAGCAACTCTGTTTCTTTGCTCAAACTAGCCCCCAGCGGTGAAAGCTGTCATTTCCTGTTTAGTGTTCCTAATGTTCACCATTGGTAGCAAGAGAAGGTGCACACACCGTGGCCAGGCCTCTCCTGCTAGTAACAGTGCCAATTAACTTGCAATTACATTGCACTGTGACAACTGCAGAGTTAAAGGTTCACTATGGATTTGTTATTTCAAGGTACGCTTGGGTGTGTAGAGAGCATTTTTCTTGTCTGTTTTTACAGCTGACTATTTAATCACAGATGTTTTTTCTTGGACAAATGAAGCCTTTTTAAAGAACAAAATAAAATATAATTATCAGGATTTCACAGCTGTAACTTTACTGTACAGTATATACTGTATTTAACTCCAAGAGTATGCAATGAAGCTGTCTTCTGTTTGTTTCAGTACAACTGCCTAATGTAAATCTGTCTTTGGTTTGCTTTTTTTAATGACAAAACACTATGGGTACCTATAACATATGTTATTCCAGCATAGAATAATCCAAAAGAACAATTTCTCCAGTGATACAACACCTCAGTAACCAAATTTGTCCTTTGCAGTAAGGACAAATACAGACTTGCTGATGTAGTGTGGCAACCTACGTGAGATCAACATATTTAAGCGTGAGACGAGGACACTTACAGGACTCCAACCATAAAGTTTGTTGCATGAGATACCACTGATGACCCATCCCGACAATTAACCTGGCCATCCCCTATAGTTTCAAAATAAGCTGAGGTCTTCCAAGCTTTCCCATACTAGTGACACCGAGGTAAAAATATCTCCCTGACCTCCACAAGCAGTAACGTGACACCCATCACCGCGAGGTTTAGTTTCCTCTCTCACGCTGCCCGAGCTCCAACACAGAAGCCCAAGCGCTTGCTCTCACTTCACCTGCTCTTCCAGATTCACGTGAAAGTAAAGACAACAATGACACCCATGTTGCATAAATGATCATGTCTCACTTAATCAATGTTACCGGTATTCAAAATGCTCTTAGCTTGTGAAATTTAAGCTAATAAAAACAGTACTGAAAAAAACCCAAACAGCAGTAAACCTTGACAGAAGTGACTACTTTCTTCTGGAACTAAAATACACCTATAAGTACACGCAGCACAGCTTAGTGTTTCCAAAAGTTTGCTTTATGGCTTTTCACAGTATGCGACTGGGAGGCTGAAAAAGCTTTTCATAGTTGGGGGGATCTTGCATAACTTGGGAAACTCTTGGTAGTTCTTAATTAGTCCACTATGATTTGCTCTGTGTGACACCGTACACACTCAGTAATCAAGAGCCAAGTGTGGAACAAAGAAGCAAAGTGCAAAATGCACACAAATAGACTGCTGAGAAATAATTTCTGAAAAGTTAGAAAAGCCAACCATAATTTTAATTTCAGGGCAGAATACCTTCTAATATTAGCAAAGAAGGGATTAGAAATTGGAACAACTGTGCTGGCAGAGAAAAGACTAAATCCATTAATAGGGCTACCCCATTTATTGCAAACGCAAATGGACTGGCAATAAAACCTCCTTGTTTCAATAAAATGCAATTCCCCTAATTTTCAAGACTCTCTTAACGTTGAAATATTTTACATGTAAATTTTTAAGGTGTACTTTTAAACATTTAGATATTTTGAAAATCTTACTCATGGAACATGCGGTCTTGGGCAAGTGCTCAGCAAAACCTTCAAGGGGGCTCTGATCTCATAGCTGTGAAACAACATGATTTTGTTTATTTTAAAGGAATGCCTATGCTAGATAAACTTGAGAAATAGAACTTCCTTTAATTGTCAGTATTTCCAGGTTTCCAGCTGTACACATTTGTCCGTTCACTTTACAGGCAAAATGTATTAATTCAGGTCAACATCCATAGGCATATTTGATTTGCATACATTGTGTGGGTATCTTGTCTTTGGGTTTATGTTTTGGAAAACTACTTTTAAAGACAGCAAATACAACTACAGAATCCTGCAGAAGTCTGGAAGTTTGGGGAATAAAGACTGTCCTTATCACCTGTTCACCCAACAGTTGTTCCCACCACTGTAAAGTACCGTATTACAAGTTCTCTAAGTAAAATGTGAGGGAACTCTTTTGTAAAAGGCACAAAATTATTTGTATTGCACAAACATTTCAGGGTAATTCAGTAATTAGGAGAAAAGTAACAGGAGTGCACTAAAAGCAAAGCTGCATTGGCGGGGTCAGCGCTGATGGAGTTGTACTGTAACATGCTGAATTCCAAGTAGCCCTGCTAAGGAACATCTGGTTGAATTTAAATTGCTAAGTTTGGACTCAGCATGATAATACAAACAAAATGATGACATTGGCTTCAGCCTCTGGTAACGAGCTGCTCGCAAATAGGGTATCAATGTACTTACCGCTGAGTATTATTAGGATCTTCTAAGCTTCCATACTCCTGCTTTTAATCACAGAGACAGGTGTCACAAGTGAAGAAAGTACACCAAAAATGGACTGACAATGATATAATGGAATCTGTAAAACAAAGGAATTTTGCTGTTTTGAAGAAAGGCTGAGCAGTCATATTAGAAGGCTGAGAGTTGCATAATACAAAATAACAACAGATGTCTTCAAACTGTCTCATCCAAAAGAAATTTATCTAAATACTGTGAAACTGAGTTACAAACGCTGCCACTAAGGACTTCATAATCTATGCCTACCCGCATACTAATTTGGGACCAGAAACGAGAAAAAGATATTTTTTCTTAAGAAGCTATTTTTTACAACCAGAAATCCCCCTTAGCTTGTTTTTATACATAATCACTTCTATTAGCCTTCAAAACAGACACAGACAAAGAGCATTATCTTTAAAAATGCCTGCAGCTTTAAAGTCTTGGTGAAACGATGATTCCAAGTCCTGTGTTGTTTCCCAGGAAAATGAAGCCAGTGATTCACCCACCCTCATTAATAAATAGCCAGGTCCTTAGGAAGGCAATTCAACATAGATAAGACAATTTGTATCATCAAAGGGTAGGGTCTCAGAGTTGAATTATTTTGTTGTCTACAAAATTAAGTCAAACTACAAAGGATTATTTTTTCCAAATAAACCTCCAAAATTGACTGGGAAAAACAAGACATATTGCATATTCCACTTGTAACAGAGAAGATTACAGTAGCAAAAAAAAAGTAAAATGAAAATAGAAAATTTGGGGCATTAATTAAAATAATGCTGAAAAAATATTAGAGTCCTTTGAAACTTATCTGAAGGTTTGGATTTTTTTGCTGTTGTTTCTCTGCTCTCCTAACAAAGTTTTATTGAAAACATATTTGAAAACTTGTCCATCCTTTAGAAGACATCTATTGCCACTTGCAGCACGGACGGCATTGAACAAAAAGAGCTTGTAATCTTGTGCAACAAAGATATGTACAAGCAAATAATAAACTTTGATGAGAGTGGATGAGGCAGTAAAAAGAAAGGAAAAGGTACCTGAAAGGCAACAGAACCAGATGAGAAAAATAAAAGATGGGATGTCAAAGCCCATTTTACAGTCTCTTTTAAAAAACGACAGTACAGAGAAGCCAAGTTTTCCATAAAATAAGGCCTAATGTTAATTTTCAGAGTATTTAAATAAGAGTGCAGTGGCCATCCCACAGTTTCTGGTCATGGAAGGGACATTTTCCACTACCTCTTCCTTTTCTCTCTGCTCCTAGCTCACTCCACGTTTGTACTTCTGTGATTATGATAGTAAAAAACTAACCTCCACAGAAGTATTGTTTTCAGCTTAGTGAGCAGAACTGCCTCTCAGAGGATGCCAGGCAAGTGTCAGAGCCTGTCAAATGCTGAAAGCCAGTGGAGTAGGAGGAGACATGCAGCTAGGCACAGAGGAAGATAAATTTAGAAGCCTAAATTTAGATTATTTTTTTAATTGCCTAACATTTTGGTGCTTGCAGTCACCCTCAGTTGTATGTAATATGTACTCTGTTTAAACCACCTACAGCAGAAGTTTGTATGATGGGAAGCGGAAGGTAAAAAGAAGGGGCAAAGCATCAGCTAATTTATTTTTGTAAGCAAGGTTACTCAGCTTTAATCAAAGAAAAGAGAGAGGCACTTACACTCATTTTTGAACTGTTTCTGTTGCTCTCCTGAAAGACTACAGAGTACACAGCTGACATTGTGTTGAGATGATGGCTGAAAACTACTAAAAAGAATCTCTGCTTTGAAGTACTTATAAACATTTTCATTTGCTGGGATCTGGCTAAAGCCACAGATTTACTGTCCCGAATGATTTTATGACCGCTATCACTCGTGTCCACAGAATGTACATTTCAAAAGAAGCATGAAAGTGGTCCCAAGACTCACTGTGTGGCAAAATTTAAAAAGGAACCAACATAAACCCTCAAAAAACATGGCTGGAAGCAACATCTCCATGCTAGTTTATAGCCTAAGTTCCATATTGCAATGAGTACTACTTACACATACACAACACACCTTCAATCCTGACCTCTCAGGAGCTCGGTACATGCTCATTCTTCCATGAATAAAGTGCATGAAGCAACACATTCTTGAGGGACTTATGCAGTAAGGATATGCTTAAACTCACCCTGCACACCAGAATTAACTTGCTAACGAGCACAGAGCTGATGACTGGGCTTCAGATTCGCTTAAACAGCAATTTTTACCTTGGCTCTGTCATGCTCTAAAACCATTTAATGAATATCCTGTGGATTCGGTTTTCTTGAGTCTGATGCAAGTTCAATTTTGGTTTGTTTAGGGGTATTTAATCTGTTTATTCTTCAAGTTTTTTTAGTTGAATTATATTTTCTAAGATGTATTAAGTGATTAGTCAGAGAAAAAAAGTCAGAGAGGGCAAAACTCAGATTTACCAAATCTCAGTTTCACTTTGTTCTCACTAGCTAAGAGACATGTGATCTTAACTTGATTAAATTAGTATCAGATAAAACCCTAGTGGAAACGAAGTCTTTAGGTTTTCTCTGCTGGCGCTTAGAGAATGCACACTCCTGTATAAACATAACTTACCAGCGGTCATTTATGGAGGATCAGGGATGAGGAATACAGTTTGTACAGGTAATCTGTAGCAAGAAGAGAAGAATTAAAGTGAGGAGTCTGTTACCAAGGTCAGGCCTCTGCTTTGTTTATAACCATATGCTAACTAAAATGAGTTAATTACTGAGCTTCTTACTGTGTGCAAAAATAGTTGGTCACCGAGCTGATGGTGATAAGGATGGGATAACAAGAAGGAGTTAATCACCTCAAGGTTCTCTCTTTTGTCAAAATATGGACTCCTATACCAATTAGGACAGAGCTGTGGCTACTTCAAAGGACATCCTTATCATCCTCAAGAAGTTGGCAAATGTACAGTAAACTTTTACTGTCCTGAGATGACTCAATACGTTAAAAGGATAATGTGAGGAAGGGTATCCCTACCCACCGAGGAGCTCACGCCTGCGCAGAAGTGCTTAGCAGATGCTGCAAAATTTAATACGCAGGTGCAAAAGGGCTATTGGGTCATCCTAATGAATATGTAAGCCCCGGTGGAGTTATGGATTAGGTAGGTGGAATAATGAGAATCTGTTGTGTATAAATAATGGGTGAAGTCCCCGGTAAGGTGTGCTAGGTTTGTGGATTTCCACCTAGCACCTGACATCGAATAAATGTCTCCTCTCTAAACTGCTTCTGGTTTTGAGATCTTTTGTTTCGGGTAACAAGTCCAGACTTACATCTGGCTTCCATAGTAAAATTTAAGAAGTAATTACTCTGAAGTTTGTTTCTGGTCACTTGCAAACACTTTAGAAGCAATGTCTAGCCTTATGCTGATGTCCTAACTTGGGTCTCTCATACCAACCTCTCCAGTATTTTAAGTTTTCAGAATACAAAGGGTGAACTTCTATTTTGAAATCCTCGAATGGGCATTTTTCCCAAAAAATCTTTTTCAGTGTTCTAAAATAAAATGTCGTCCTGTGTACTTCCAGCATATGCCTAATAATTTGTTTCCGATGTCTTTTATTTCTTGTTCCTAATAGCGATTTTACAATTAGCTTACATTTTATGAATCCATTTTTTGGAGGAATGAATGCTGTCTCTGATAGATTCAATTTGTGAGAGCTTAAAAGGCACTCAAGCAACAGCTGAAATCAGCTGCATCTTTCACATTCACACTGCATCCATTAATCATGTGCGAGACAGCTATTGCAAGTATCCACCTATGTGAAAGATGCTGTGTTAGTATTACAGAAAATAGAGCACTATCAATATTTGTAACAATGACTAAACACTATTACCATCTAATAACTGCTTTTTGGTTCATATTATAACAGCAGTCAATTAGTTTCCTGTTGTAGAAACCTGAGTTATATTCCGGGGATATCTTCTATCAGTTCTGTTTAAGTGGCTTAAAAACAAAGTCGGGTATGAGGGCTGTTAAGCTCTCAGAAGGCGGCAGACTGGTTTTGTTTGCTGCTTCTCAACATTGTCAGTAGTTTTAGGAGGTGACAGATTTAGTGTACACGTACTTGCACAAGACCTAAACGCGACAGAAGCCAAACAAAGAGCTGAAACAAAGATAATTAAACAACTGAGATGATCAGGCTCCTTCGGATTATGACCTGCAAATGACAGTTTGTTCTGCTATTGTGCTGTATAGTTTGGAAATTAAATCTAATGTAGTTCTCTCCCATATGTGCACTTAAAAAGCCAACTTTTAACAAAAAACTTTCTTCACTCCTTGTTTTCCAAACACAATGTAAGGAATATCTGGAGATACAGAGGAGGGCAGCAGTTGCTTTGTATGCTGATTGTCTCTGGGACAATGAAAGCCAAAAAAAGACTCCTCAATAAACCAAGCAAGCTTTGAGAGAGAATGTAGTATGGAAACGAGAAATGTAAGCCTTGTGGTAATAAAACTGGACTCCAGCATGGCATTAACTGTCATGTTTATGGGTATTACAGTGCACAGTTTGCCTTTCCCTGTTCTTTTACAGCCTCATAATTTTTAGTTTTTACCCCCGTATATCCTATTGAAAAAAATCTGCCTCTGACTCACCTGTTTGAGAGTGTAGATAATAATCATGGACTGGGGGAGGGGTAATTAGATTGTTTTGAGCAAGACAAAGACTATCGCATGTCCTGAACCCCGTTGTCTTTCCAGACACTGACCTTCTCTTTGCCTAACGGGGAACAGCAAATAGGGCAGTAAAGAACATTAAGA
Organism: Limosa lapponica baueri; assembly: GCA_002844005.1. Classification (NCBI taxonomy): domain Eukaryota; kingdom Metazoa; phylum Chordata; class Aves; order Charadriiformes; family Scolopacidae; genus Limosa; species Limosa lapponica. The sequence goes on from KZ505864.1 coordinate 283,104, forward strand.
GGGGGCTGTAGCTCACTGGATTAGACATGCTAAAACTATTCGCCTGGTAGAGGAAGGCAAACAAGAACGCCTTCCTTACGCTACCCCAGATAACTGTGCTGAACGGCAAATAGCTTACTATTATTTTCAAATACCACTGGCCACTTTTAATCACAATTTTGAGACATCCATTAGATGCACTTTATTGGAGCCAAATTTTGGGCATGTCTCTGCCCCTCTTGAGGGCAGGAACACGCTAACAGTAGTATTTTAGGGGGTTCCCTTTTTTATTTCCATATCCGCTATGGCTCACACCGACCACCCAGTAGCCCTGCCCCAAACGTCACCCCTTCGACCCTCATTTACGAGCTTCGACATTCATTTTAGATCAAGCTCACGTGCGTGTAACTTTGGGCCATGTCACCCTTCGGTGCTTCACAGTCGCTCCGTGTCCCCGAGGCCCTCACCTCCCCTCAGGGTGAGGGCAGGCCCACCTCCACCTGCGGCGGCCCCGGGGCCAGGCCGCGGGCCCACGGCTCCTCCAGCGAGCCCGGCCTGAGGAAAAAGCCTCCGTTTCCGTACCGTCAGCACTAAGCCTCTTCTCCATCTTGTGCCTGAGGAAAAGGAGAAGGAGAAGGATGGCTCCCGGCCCAGCTGCGGGGAAGGGTTGAAGTCGCCCATTCCCAGCTCGCCGCCCTCCTCACCCTGCTGGGCGCGGCTTAGGTAAAACGGGCGGGGGGCCGGGCCCTGCGGCCTCTCCCTCAGGCAGACGGTTTCCTGCTGGGGGAGGGGAGGGGTAGGCGGCGGGGGCGGGCGGAGCGGCCGCCATCACATGTCGTGTGGCAACGAGCGAGCATCCCCGGGACGGACAACGGCGCGGCCGGCGGGAGCGGAGGTAACGCGGGCGGCCGCGACCGCCGCAACCGACGGGGGAAGGTCTGGCGGGGAGCCCCGGCACGGCGGCGGAGGCGCCGCCTCCCTCCCGACGCTCGGGGAAGGCGGCTGGTAGCCCGGCTGGGCTGCAGGGGCTTCCCGGCGCTTCTCCGCGCCTCTTCCCCTTCGGCATCCGGGGCCGCGCCGGCTGCAGGTGTGCGGGGTGGCAGCGCGACAAATGGCGTGTGCTTATTTTATTTTTTTGTGGGGGCCTTCAGCGGCGGCACCTGCGGGTACCTCAGCCCTGACAGCCCCGGCCGGGAAGCGGCTGCCCCTCAGGACTGAGGCGTCGGGCAGCCGCTTCCCGCCCGGGGCTGTCCAGGAGGCGTGAAATATGCCTGAATCTCGCCTATTTCGTAAGGAAGACAGGGTGGCCACCGCTTGGCGAGGGAGCGAGCGGTCACCGAGGGGGCGAAGTGCCCCGAAATCCTCCTCCCTCCCTGCGGCGCGACCCTGAGGGCCGCCGGTCTCCTCACGCCGTTCCCGCCGGCCACAAGCCCGTCATGTCGCGCACATCCCGGCTTTTTGAGGGTGGTTTTCTTGGAGCCACGTGTTTTATTTGGTTTGGCAGCCGGCGGGTGTGAGGGTTGGTACTCGGGTCGGGCTAGAGCAGGATGTTTTTGGGCGGCGGGTGCATGTCATTATAAGTGCTCTTAACTAGTTGTCGCAGGGAACCGAAGTGGGTTTAGAAATAGCCTCGGGCGAGCATGGCTTTGATCGCTGGCATTTGGTAGTGATTTTGATTGTTTATGTGTTTTGTACGTGCAATCTGTTTGGGTGTGGCTGTAAGTTACGGCTAAAGAGTACAGATTAGTAGGTAAGCGGGTGCCTTCTGACATTACTTTTCCCCCTATTTTAAAGGTTTACACTTTTGTGCCCCAGCATAAAAAATAAGATAAATTATTTTAACCAACTCCATTATTATCTCTTCTGCCTTTACCTGGGTCTTACTGTATACATTTCGCCAGATGTTCCTCTTACTGCAGCTGCTCCGTGCACTCCCAGCCTCGCTTCTGTCTAAATCAAGACTGTCTACCACAAAGTCCGTTGTTGTGAGCTTGGTTCTATTTTTTCCCTTGGAAATATAAAAATAAATTAGAAGTGTGAAGGCTGTAGTGGCATGTCATTTTTCCACTTGTAGCTAGCACAGTTCCCTAACTTTAAAGTGACTTGGTTGAAAATCTCGATTAATATTACTGAGGTGGATTTGTCTAGGATTGGTACCTCAGAAAACTTTGAAAAGTTTCTGAGACATTGTAACTGAATGTCTGTTTGTGAGGTGATTATGGATTTTTCCCTCATTAAATGTTCATAGTCTTGCTCAGGATTTGTCTGAACACGTGGATAGTGTGTGTATTTGCTGAACATCTCTTGTACAGCTGTGTACAGACAGGTTTTACTGCCATCACTGATACACTATCAAGTGAATAATTGACACTGACTTCTCTTTCATACCTTCTTACACGATAAACACACCTTGTCCTTTTTTAAAAAATGGATGTTGCAACCAATTCTATTTGATTAGAGGTTTATGTTGTTTTTTATAGTGCTAAAGATGGTGTGTTGCCTATGCAAGCACAAAAGACTTGGTCGAACAGATTAGATCTTTGCATTGGGAATTGCTTTTGTCGCAAGGGCTTCCTGTCGGTATGTATGGCAGAGAAGTGATTCTTCTCTCAGCAGAAACAAGAAAAATGCATAGTAGACAAACTCTAAGCCTTTCCCACTGAAATGTTCGGACTGTGAGGTGTCTAAATATATACACTGCAAGGAATAGGCATTTCAGGGACTTGGAACCTTTGCTCTGTTGGTGCTTAATTCCCTGAAGACTTTCATGCTGTTTGCCTGCGCAGGGCAATCTTGACTCTTATCCGAAGGGCCAGTCGTTTTGTTCAGAAATAGGTGTTTTACAGCTGGTATGTGTGAATAGTGAAAAGTATGTATGTATGTAAAGCTATGTTACAACAAGAGCTGTTTTATGCAATCAAGATAAGTGGGAAAGACAGAGGCAAGAACACTAGAAATCTTTGCTAACGAGCAGGTATTGTATAAAAGCATAGCAAAACATAGTGAGCTTTTAGCAGTTCGGTATTTCACATCGGTCATTAACCCACTTGCAGGTTCACCCCAAGTTGAACAAATGGCAGGTCAGCAGCTGTCCTGCTCAGTGGGAGAGAGGGGATCTGGGAGGATGGTTCCTCTTTCCCCTCTCTTAAAGGAGGGCCACCCTGTAATGTGTTGTTAGTACTTTGCTAACTGCAGGTTAACATCCATTAACTCCTTTGGTACACGGCCGAGGTGTTATAGGCTTTATCAGAATATATATTCTTAGTGAGACAATGAAGTGATCCTAGTTTCAGGTCATTCTGTCCTGGTTTTGTATCAAAGCTTTCTGTATCAACAGCAATGGCATTTCAGTAAAAAAAAAAAAATCTCACGCGTATCAGCAAAAAGATTCCTCACAGCTGCAACAATCAGCAAAAAAAAAAAAAGAGTTTAAGACTGTATTGCACAAGGGTGAGCGATGAGGAAATCCACGTGTTACTTCATGTGGAGGCATAAGCCTGCATTAGCCATAGCAGTCCTGTGGCAAGGCTTTGGGCAGCATTAGAGGTCGTTCCAACAGTGTTTTTAGACAATTACAGCAGTTAATTGTTGGATGTTAGAAAACATATATTGTTCCTCTCTGGTTCTTCTCTTCCAAACCTGTCTTCTGGTTCCACAGAAGTAATGGTCTTGTGAGAAAATCATGGATTTTAATACATGTGTTTTTTTTCTGTATATTGCTAACCTTGATATAGCTTCAGTTTCCTCTCGTCTCTGCTTGCCCTCTTCCTTTGTAGTTTTTTTTTTTTTTTTTCTTCAGTTGATCAAAGGTGCTGAGTTTGGTTCCAGTTAGGATTAAGTGAAGTGCTTGTAGGAAAAAAACTGCTGATAGTTGGTTTTTTTTCTGTCATAGAGGTGGTGTAGTAAGACATGCGACTCGGGCAAATAATCAATTCCTGCCCTTAAGGCTTTAAGGATATAAACCAAACAAGGTTAGATAATGAGATGCCAAATCTTGAGTGAGTTGTTGCACACACCTTCATGCAAATCCTAGTTGTCAGCAGATACCTGAGGTTGGGAATAACAAAAGCAGACTCAGAGAGGAAAAAAGAGTATTGGGGGACAAAACAAGCTGGGTTGTGAGATACTGCGATATTTCTTTGCTGGGTAGAGTAGGGCAAGAAGCAGTCAAGGTCATCAGTAACAAAATTCTATAGAATGGCACTCACGTGCTACTAATTGCAGTGGAGGTATTTGAACAGTGACAGGGTCTGTAGTTACAGGTAATTAAATGTACCTCTGAACTTCAGACCATCAGGTAAATCACAGTGACTGTTAGTGTAAAACTGCCTCTATGTGCACACATCAGATTCGGTTTGATTTGAATGATTCAATGGATTTGAATCAAATCAAATAATCTAAATGCCTGAGTATTCCAAGTAATTTTATGCTTCTCTGTAAGTCGTACTTTGAAAGGTGTTCCAGGAAGAAATGGGAATGATGATTAGGATATGTGGAGTAAGATATCATAAAGCTGTGTAGTTATCACCAAAATGATGTTTTACATCCGTGAGTCAGTTATTAGCGTATTACTCAGTTTTATCCTTTAGCTGGAAGGGCTGAGAATGATCATGGCATGTTTTCAAACTGGCAGTTGTATGTCATGGATGTCAGAATAATAGCTGTAGTATTCTCATTCTTTCCATTGACATTTGTTCTAAGTGATTTGCCTTCTGAAATACATTTGCAACTAGTGCCCTGTCATAGTCAAAATAGAAATGAAAAGACTCAATTTGGAGTTGAATGTTATTTTTACGAGTCACAAGTGTTCTTTAAATCCACTTCTTATGGTCAAATTAGTCAGGAAGACATCTGCTTTGGTTATTTGTCCTGCTGTTTTACACATTTATGCTTTCTGATAATTCCATCATATTTGCGACTTAGAGATGAATGATGGAATGTGTTTCAGTAAATGATATGTACTCCGTTTCAGTAGAAGTTACATTTTTATTGGTTGAAAAGAATCTATATAATTTTCACATTTTTAAAGCTATTCTAGTTCAGGGATGTCAGGTCAGATTTTCTGTACTGTAGAATACAGGTGTTGGCTTTACAATAAAAGAGGAGTATGATTATTAAGTTTTCCCTCCAGAAAGGTGTACCTCTAACTGCATGAGCAAAACCTGGTATGTTCCTGTGTTGCTGGATGCATAGATATATATGTAGTTTGGGTGAGCACATACTGACTCAAAATCCTCATATTCAGGGGTTTTGTTCTCTTAGTTGACAAGTTTATTGTTGGCATAACAAAACCTTCTGCAAAACTAGTGTTACCCCCAAAAAAGTGCAGAAACTTTCCCCCACCCTGCTAGATCGGCTGCCTTATTCTATTTGACCCAGACTTTTAAATTTTTCTGGTTTGTAGTAAATGGCTGAAGTACACAGTGAGGGTTTAATGAGGGGCAGGGCATAGGAATGGTCGCGCATTCTGGCAGTTACGTAGGGACTGTTCTTTATGCAGCTGATAACGTAGTAATCAAAAGCAAATTTGCAATTTAAGCTGTTCTCTATACAAGGCTGTTCCTTGAATAGATTATTTCTTACTTGAACTTCTATAAGATGAGCCTTATTCAGAATTACTGCTAATTCTCAGTATATTCTTGTGCTAATAAATGTTATTAGCAGTAACTTGCTTTTGGAAGGCATGGGAGACTTGAGAAGGGCGCTCTTTTCCAAACGGTCAATTCTGAGGCAGAGGAAAAAACTTTATTTCATTTCTGTCTTCTTAGCTACTGTTAAACACAGTTGTCAATGGAGGAATTTGGATTGAAACTACTGTGGGCTTTTTCATGTACAGCCTGCACTCTTAGATAACTCCAATGAATGAGGAAGTGGGAACTGAGAGCAGTTTTGGGGAGGCGGGAGGGACCGAACTGTAATATCAGTTAAAAATCAAGAGTGGGATCAGGCGGATTCTGGAGTAAGTATCTCTTCATATTTCCAATAGGAAGAGCCCACACTGCACTAATAACGTGCAGCCCTTTTACTCTCTCACTCATAATTTACATGTGTCCGTACAATAATTTGATCAATTTTTTTTAGTACTGCAATAAATCTATGTTCATGCTTAGAACTTCAGCTTGGTTTTACAGTGCTTGCTTTTCTATGTCACCTCTCTTTGCTTCTATCTGTTATTTATTCCTTTTCAACATTGGAATCCCTTAATTCTGTCCTTCCTATGGTTTTGTTTGTGTTTGTTGTTGGGTTTTTTTCTAAAGGCAGAAGTTCCTTTCTGAGCTTAAGCTATATCGGAATTTGTCTCTTGCTCTCTGTGTTGGTTTTTCTGTTTAACTATTATGAATTTACCTTTGTGTAAGAAAATATGTGAAGCAACAAAAGGGAATTTGTCCATTTACATTTGTAAATCATAGGGTAAAGAAGTGGAAAGAAAATTTGGCAAGAAATTCTTGGGATAAAAAATTTTATAATGATTTCAGCTGTCTATATTTTGTTTTAGATTGTGATTTGGAGTCGTGGAGAATTCACAGTATTTCCACAATGGGAGAAAGGACAGATTGTACGAAGTCACATAGTTCGCTGGCTGAATACAGCCCCGTCAATAAATCAGACAGGACAGATCGAAGTGACAGCTGTGAAATGCAGGATGGAAACCAAAATACATTGCAACTGAAGAAAGAAATATCTTTGATAAATGGGATAAGCCTTATAGTAGGCAACATGATTGGTTCAGGTATCTTTGTATCTCCCAAAGGAGTTCTCATCTACAGCAAATCTTATGGATTATCGCTAATAGTTTGGGCAATCGGAGGGCTTTTTTCAGTTTTTGGAGCTCTCTGCTATGCTGAACTTGGAACCACTATTACAAAGTCAGGAGCCAGCTACGCATATATCTTGGAGTCTTTTGGGAGCTTCATTGCTTTTATTCGTTTGTGGACCTCACTCCTAATTGTTGAGCCAACTAGCCAGGCAATTATTGCCATCACCTTTGCTAACTACCTAGTCCAGCCTTTCTTCCCTTCCTGTGATCCTCCGTATTTGGCTTGCCGGCTCATAGCAGCTGCTTGTGAATGTAAGTATTTCTTGAAATTTACTATGTTATATTTTTGTCCAGGGTTACGTTTGATTACAGTCCCAGAGTTGTTGCATACTGAATCTGCAGTGGTTTGAGTTACAGTGGGGAAAAGAACAGTTTCCAACACGTGAGTAACTTGCAGGTATTCAGTCAGTGAAGTATCGTTTTCTCATTCAGAAGCAGAACAAGGTATTTAACTCTTCCAAGTTTACTTACATGGCAAAAATGGGGGGAAGAGGTTTTTTCCCTCAAAGTATAGTAAATCAAACCACAAGATACTCTTGGTGTGGTCTAAGAGTTGTTGCAGAATAGTTTTTATGCTATAAATTCTGCTGTAATTTATTTTACGATAGCTTCTCCATGTAGACATGCTTAAGTAATTGCTCTGGTAGGGTTTCAAAAGATTATTCATTCAAGATTATTCTTTATCCTCATGTAACATCAGTACAACAGTACCTGTTGTAAAGCTGGTTTGAAAAGTGGAAATTTTCTATGCACATAAAGCCTTGAAATGTTTGTAATCAGGTAGCAGCTCTGTTAGTCGCTATAGAGGAATAACTCTCCATGTGCTTCAAATCAGGACTGCTCTGCTGTATCAAGAGAGTGAAACTGTATGATTGTACTCTGTGTCTTATTTAATTTTAGGTGTTTCCTATTAAAAGTGTTTATATACATGTATTACATTTCCAGTAAACAGTGAAAAATATATTTCAGAAAGTCTGTAGGGCCATCTGTTGTCAGGTGCTGATCGTTATTGCTGTGTGCTGTGCAGTCTGCCATCCCTGTTGACCTGATGCTCTTATCATAAAGCTAATACAGAACTTGGGCTTTTTTGCTGCCAATAATATGCTACAGGGAGGAGATGTGCTGTTCCTACCTGGTTCCTTTTTGAGGCAACAGGGAGCCTATTGAAATAGCTCTAAAGTTCCTTATTACAGTTGTCTGCATAGGACTAGAAGAGGGGGCAAAGACAGAGCAGTGGTGTGTGTTTCAAATATTTGACCTCCATAACTAGCTGTGAACATCATGGCTTCCCCTTCCATTTTTGTAAGTTAATTTGTTACTGCTGGGAGAGCACTAATGTTCTGGTCCACGTCCAGGTAGTGGGAAGAACAATAACAAACTTCTTCCAAAAAATCTGTCAGCTTACTCAGTTGCGTTCCCTCCGTCTCCCTTCTCCCTTCCAAATGTATGTCCACGTTTTGTTACAACTTCAGGAAAGAAACGAAGGACCTGTAGTGTCATGTTCACAATCCTTAGACCAATACTGTCCCAAGGCACAGATTTGGGAGTCCAGGGGAATCTGCCCTTCCATTTACGATATCTCACCTCTGAGGGGAGTTAACCCTCAGCAAAAGCAGTTTATCAAAAAGCAAGAAATTAAGACAAAGTGATTCAATTAGAATTATTATATAGTAGCTGTAGAAACACAATGTGATGTCCCCTACGCTTGCTGCGTTTAGCACCTTTTTCTTTAGTGGAGATATATATTTGACAGCAATATCACTCATGTAGGTGGAATAACTTACTTTAACGGTCCATTTTATGGTTTAAATGCTTGTTCTGCCCTGCTCTTACTCTCACCCCTGCTCTCCAACTTCATTTAGCTCTTCCTGTTAAAGCCTACGCTTCTCCTTGGCCTGGCAGGGCTGATGTGTGTCAAATCCTTATCTCTGGATACGATTCATACTTTATTAATTAATTTGCTGGGAGTGGAAATCTGAACATCGGTTAGGTACAGCTTGTATGTGACAATGGGTGGGTTTGTTATGTTTTAGGGTTTTTTATTGTGGATTTCTTTGTCTTTTTTTTAAACCAGTAATATTTTTTTATTTAAACTAGTAATAACTATACTAGTTATACTAGTTACTAAACTAGTAATAACAATACTTAATACTAAATACAATACTTAATACGATACTTTAATACTAAAAGCCTTAGTGTTACGCGGCATTACTTTGTCACTCATTTTGGAAATGGGGGTGGCGTCTGGTGCTGCAGAACTAAACATTTCTTAGGAAATTTTAAGTAGCTAAATGATAATTAAGTTGAAGAAAACATGAAAGAATAATTTTGGTAAAAGAAGGGGGGGAATGTGGCTTGTTCAGATTCTTGATTATCTTTTTTTATTTTTTTTAAAATATCAGAGACAGTAGCATCTCATCTGAAGTAGAGACCAAGCCCTAACTTACTAAAATAATGACTTAATAATAATTGCTCCCGATGAAAGTTGCTCAAAAAAATAATGGGCAAAATAAACTCTGTGAGCAAATACTCCATGGATAACACCAATTGTTAATAATGAAGAGCTGAGACCAAGCAGAGTTGTTTTTTTTCCGGAGGGCTCTTTGGGAGCTGCAGCTCCCGACTTGAAATTTGATACAACTGTTTTTTGCCCGTCGTCCTGCCAAGCTCAGTGGAATCTGGTTCAGCTCTTCCACTTGGCCGGGCTGTCTGCTATAGAGTGCCCTGCTTTTGAGGTCCTTCTTTTGTTACCTTTTTGCAATTATTACTTTTGTACTTTGTAACCGTGCTAAGTACATTCTTATCTTAATAGTATCACATTATTCTTGGATTATGGGGAAGGAAATAATTTATCTCCTCTTCTCATTTAATTTTTTTTTTTTTTGCTACTACCTTACTCCTTAAACAATCAAGCTTAGTTTTTATTTATATGCATATTTAAAATACATAGTACAAGAAAATTGTTTGGAGATAAAAAAGTACTGTAGAATATAACCACTTTTTTACTAGCTAGAGAAAAAACCAGGAGATTTGGGGAAAATATTTAAACTTCTGGATCGGAATCAATAATGTTATGATAATCTGAATAAGAAAAATGTGCACTGAATTAGTACTTTGTTCAGTAAAGAATACTGAAGAGGCTGTCTGGCTCTCCACTTGAGGAAAAAGTAGTAAATGCAAAAGCAAAATGTTGAGAGCCATGAGAACAGTGTATTTCAACAACAGCTTTAGAAGTGTTTATTGGGGAAGTTGATCATATGAGTAAGTTCAGTCAGCTGCTGTTACCAAAACAGCTGTGAAATCAGAAAGTCTCACTTCGGGGTCCATTACAATCTTGTGCAATCTGTTTGACACCGAGTTATTTTGGGATAGAGGGAGGAATATATTCAGAATACTCATTACTACTGTCACTTCTTAAAAATCCAGATTAACGTTGCATTAGCTATAAAAAGTTTGTTATTTGGCCAGATCTGTTCTAACCTCACTTAGTAATCCGGTTTAATGCAACTGGGAAAGAGTATTGAATCGCCTGTGACCATATTCAGTAGTGCAAATAATCCATGGATGTTGAACTTGTCCTCAGACTAACAAGGAAGTGGAAAGAACTTTTCACAAACTATTTTAATACGTTTACCTAAAGGAATTTCTAGATAATGTTTAATTTGTCATAACAATATTGATAAATTTAAATGAATAATTTCATTTAATCATTCCTTTAGCTTCAGGGTAGTTGCAGGGGGCAGCTGATCAGGGGTGACATTTGGAAAATAGGCATAAAATCAGAGAATGGGAAGGTCTTTCCTTCCATCTTTGGAAACGGTGTGTATTATGAATCTTCAGAACATCTGTTTCCTGCTGTCTTGTTTAAACAGTGTGTCTTCACTACTTCACTATTTTGCTTAGTTTAACCTAAGTAATAGTATAACAGGTAAGTTCATATTTAGACTATAATCTAAAATCTTTGAAAGATTAATTAAACTGAATATTGTTCAAATAATCTTTTCTTATTTTTTGTTTTGTTTTTTTCTCCCTAGGTCTTCTAACATTTATAAACTGTGCCTATGTTAAATGGGGAACACGGGTGCAGGATGTATTTACTTATGCTAAAGTCACTGCACTTATTGTCATCATCATAACTGGACTTGTTAGAATATGCCAGGGTAAGCTTATAAAATTAAAGCAAAGGTTTGTATTTATCAGTTAAACTGAGTAAATGGTCTGAAGACTGTAAAATACCTTTGTATGTGTTATCAAAAACCTCAATACAAGCATAATATAACCACTTTGAAAGCGCCAATGTTAGGCACTATCATGATATTGTATTGTGAGAAGCTGTCCTATCTCAGTTGACTTTGAACTGGGTCGAAGAAGGTAAGTGATTGCTCAGCAATGTTGTGCAATTTATAGCCTACAGTATGGAATAATAAAGGAAACGAAAACAGGAATATACAGAGCTGGCAAAATACAATGGGAGCGGAGAAAGCTGTAAATTTCTGTAAGGAACATACTACTTTACAATGAGATCAACTGAATTTTTTTTTATAAAATAAATTTTATGCAAGTCTGAAAGTGACTCTTAAAGTAAAAATAGTTTTGTTAGAACATGGGACTCGATCTGTGGAACAACAGCTGTATTTTTGCTCAAGTCCTGAGTTCTGTTATAGCTGTTGAGATTTAGGATTTATTTATTTTTTTGAATCTGTGTGTGTTGGGCATTGTGCCTTCAAGTTAGAGGAATTCGGAATTCAGTTTTGTTCTTAGTCCTTTCTTTGAGGAGAATTTATTGGTGCGTTAGCTTAAAAAAAAAAGTACCCTGCTTTCAAACCTGCCGTAAAGGCCTTTCCCTGGCAATCTGGCAATTTGTGTCCTTTGCTCTAACTGGTTATTGTTGAAAGTCCATGAGCAAGGTAATTACTGTGAACGGAATGTGTATGTGGGCACCATGCTGGAGTGTTAACTCCCTCGCACATCTGCCCATCCCTTCTTTTGTAGATCGGGAGCTTCTTCACTACTGACTTCCTTGACATTCTCTCCCATCTCTGTTTCCAACTCGGCAGTTACTCTGCCTATGTCTGTGCCAAGGGAATAGCAATGTCTGGTGAGGATAAAAAGAGAGAAAGAAGGGAAGATATTTTAGAGGCCTCAAATATTTGCCCTGGCCAGTTTTGATGAAGTCCAAATATTTCGGGATGTTCCAAAACATAGAAGGCACGTTTTGACATAGTTACCTTTCTGTATCTGGTGTTCTTGTGCGTGTGTGTGTGTGTGTGTGTGTAAAATAGTCTGAATATATAAAACTGCCATTGATGAGCTTGTCTTGACTTGCTTAAAGTCAAAAGATGGCACAAGTTCTCACAAATACTGGTGCCAAAAAACCTATACACTTTTTCTTTTACCTTGAGAAAATTTTATCTCGAGCAACAATAATATTTTATGTTCTGTTAATTGTTCTCAGTTTTCTGTTTTTAATAGCTAAAATGTAAACATTCATTTAGGAGTTTGTTCTCTTTTGTTGTAGTTATCTAAAATCTACTGTAGTCTTTGTTTTCTGCTTAGACTAAATGATTGAAAGTTTAAAAAGATACAGAAGGATGGAGTGGATCATTTTACAAATATATATGTCATAAAAGACACCTGTAGCCTGAGTGCTGTCATTGCCAGTTGTTTGTAGCTTAGTCTGAACTTAATGTTCCTGAACTTTTTTGTGCCACTGCGGACAAACTAGGTGTTTAGTTACAGAATCATCCACAGAGCATAATTTTTAGTCATTTAAATGCTATGCTTATTCTCAAGGCAGAAGCACAGAGTAGAATTGGAAAAAGGGCTTAATAAGCAGCTTTGAAGGAATTAGGGTTTCTGAGTTTTTTTTGTATTTGTGTGCCAAATAAAAAAAAAAATAAATTACTTGCTGTATTTCATTATCCTGTACTTGATTGTGTCTCTTCCACATACAGGAGAGTCATCGCACTTTGAGAACTCTTTTGAGGGATCTTCTTTTGATATTGGAAACATTTCCCTTGCACTCTATTCTGCCTTGTTCTCCTACTCTGGTTGGGATACGCTCAATTTTGTAACAGAAGAGATCAAAAACCCAGAAAGGTAAATGATTTGAGCTTTCTAAACCTGGATAGTTACCAATTTGCTCATTTTGTGCTGTTGTTCACTAATGAGTTCTGAGTCAATACGGAAATGAGTAGAACTGTTCTGTACTTAGACGGTAAAGCTGTGAACAACCAGCAGCAAAGGTTTACTAGTTTTAAATGACATTTAAAAAAACCAAACCAAAAAAAAAGATAAGAATAAATAAGTCGGACAGTTGGAGGATGCTTTATTCAGTGGTTGATAAGCTTTCAGTTGAAGATGTTGCTACTATTAATTACAACAGGTGTTAATATTGCAGTGAAACGGTTACATAAGTGTAGTCTGTGCTGTGTTTCTCTGTGCAATAATTCTGATTTCATATTTCAGAATGTTATCTTTTCCATGAATTTATGCTCAAAAAGTGCGACTGACTAATCTGGTTCAGTCGTGAGTCTGTAAGCAGATGCCTTTTCTGTTAAAAATAGAATCCCATTTGATCATTTTTACTTCCTGGTACAAGCAACAGCTCAGATTGCTACAACTGGAAGATAAAGAATGGAAGAGGGGTTTTGTTTCAGTTCTCCCAACCGACTTTGAATTTTTGCAGTTTGTTTTGTTTCCCCTGAGTTCTATGCTGTGCATTTATTTAACCAGGGAAGTTACCTGTTCAAAAGATAAAATAGCAGATAAGTATTTTAACTCTAAAAATAGCTACTTTTAGTCAGGCTGAATTTCAGGTTGACAGTGTTTCCTTGAATTGTCTTGCAAAGATTTGTTATGTGTTCAGAAGAGATGTACGTTTTGTGTTTGCATCAGTCATTTGGTCCTTCACATTGTTCCCCTCGAGTACTGTTGCAATGCATTTTCATCTTTTTAGAGTTAATGTATTCTTATGTGTTATAAGTTGGATAACTCTTGTATTAGATGTATTGTTTTGAAAAAAACTCTTCTCACAGGATATTTAGCTGATGAAAACGTCTTTAGATTCATTTGCTATTCATAGGCATCAGTGCCTAATACCAGCTTCGTTCTTGGTAATGATTGTAGTAAAGTGAACTCCAAATTTCAGCTTTCTGCATTCATAGTTATTAGGAATAATGAGATGTTCCAGACTGCTATAAAATTACTCCAAGAATATTAATTTGATTCATGGTGCCCTCATGCTTGTCCAGTCAAAAGTTGCAATCCACAACTTAAAATTTAAGTAGTCCTTCCGCTTTAGTCTTGGGTGCTGCAGTCCTTAAAATGCCTTTTCAGTATTTTGTTACACTACGTAACATTTCTCAATTAATTTATAAGTGGTTTCTAATTCTGTTTCTTGTCTGCACTGAGGTTCACAGATGCCTTGCTGCAAGTGTGCAATCCGGAAGCAGAGTCAGAACTCCCAGTTACTAATTTACTGATTTATATGGAGGGGCTGTGGTGTGTGTTTGTTTTTCTGCTTCCACAGCATCAGACAGACGCAGCTGGAGTTCTGGGCTTCAGGAAATTTTTGAGGAAACTTCCAAAGTGTGTTTCATTTTTCTGCTTTGTTGGAGTTTTGTTGGGTTTTGTTGGTGTTCATGGCAAATACTCATCCAAGTCACCATGTCACGTTTTATTTCAAGCTGGGCAAATGTGAGAGTTAATGCTCTCAGTTCTGCTTTCCCTTTTGAGACATTTGAATATCCCTGCAAGCTTTGGGGAAAGAAGAAGGCTGAGAAAAGCCAGAGCCTAAAATTAAAAGTTTTCTTCTGCTTGTGCTCTGCAGGCTTGCTCCTGATGGAGCTGCAGACTCAGGGCTGTGAGTTTATCTCAGCTTTAAATTGTTTTCTCTGTTTATGTCTAGAGGTTTGCAGTGTTTTCATGTTACTCTAGACTCTCTTTGTATTCCTTTCTAGACATGTGTTTGCCAGTAAGATACACCAAATCCCAGGATTCACAGCTGTGTAGCAATTTTGGATTTGCCCTCTGCATCTCTGCTTTCTGCAGTTCTGCAGCCCAGTTAGTTTGTTCTCTGCAGCGGTGAGTGCAGATGAGATCAGGGGTTTGGTTTGCTTTGGTTCAGTGCATCGCCCTGCACCGGCTCTGCAAGCAGCAAAGGTACAAGGCAGCAGAACAGCCGTGTTCCCCAGGGAGAACAAGTGCAGTGACTCAGAGCTCTGCCCCGTTGAGTTCTAGTTGTAGTAATTAACATGGCCAGTAGGAAATAATTTAAAGCATGTACATTTGAAGGCTATTATTATTGCTCTGGAAACCCTGAAGTTAGGGTACTTGAAGAGCAGTTGCATAGAATCCCTTTTTACACATAACTGAGGTTTTAAGTTATTGCAAAAGAAATATTTTTTTTTTCTGTATTCAATGTTGGAATTTCTAGTTTTAAAAGAAACCGAACTCTTACAGAGATACCTGTTCTGAAGTCTTTATTCTGTCTTTTTATCTGTAAGGTACAGAATGCAAATAAATAGGTTTATGCTGTTAGTAATGGATATTTTTTCCTGAGTTGTGGGGTTTGGGTGTTTTTTTGTCTTACAGGAACTTGCCACTGGCTATTGCAGTGTCTATGCCCATTGTGACCATTATCTATATTATGACCAATGTAGCTTACTATACGGTGCTGGATGTTGAAGCTGTTCTTTCTAGTGATGCTGTGGCAGTGGTAAGTTGACCGTGTGGTATTTTGCTATATTATTCACTTTTCACCTTTTAGGGATGCTTCTCATTTTGAGGAACAAAACAGGAAAAAAAATCCCTAGTTTATTATAGTACTTCAGTGAGTACAGGAGGACGGAACAACTCATCATGAATAATTAAATCTTAAATAGAAAAGTAGTTAATGAAATAACATATAATAATAATATATTATCAGATTTATTAAAACAAGCACGGATGAATCTTGTTAATGAAGTTTGCAAAGATGCTGATTAGACTTGTGCACTTTGAGCTGATTGTAAATTAGATTTATTAGTACATAATTGTCTTCTCTGGTCCTTTACGCTGCAGTATTTAGTAGCTGGAGTGGTTTGCAGAACAGCGTTGCACTGAGCTGTATTCTGTTGCGCTAATCATTGGGGCAGCGCGTAGCGGTAAATGGGTGTGTTGCAGCTCAGCTGTGACAAAGATTAGCTTTGTATCTCTGGTCTAATAACTTAAATCACTGTCTTACCAATATTGTATTAATTCCGACAAATTTTAATATTTTGAAATTCGTTATTTTTGTATACGGATGGAAGCTTAAATCCAATTAAAATATATAAGCATCTTAAAGTAAAAGCTGATCAAAAAATGTATGCTTAAAGCTAATCATTAAGCAAAAGTACAGGTTGTTTTTATTTTTTTTTTTTTTTGCTGTAGCCAGTGAATGAATTGGATACTTCTGGTTACTATATCCTTTAGACTTGGAAAATTTCATCTTCTTTTTGGTTATTTAAATTGGAGGGAAAGAAATAGCTTTCCTCCCTTTTAGATTCCCAGTTGGCTCCTATAATTTAGGTAGTTAGACAATGGACAGAGGGTTTTAAATATATCAAAATGAAGGAAGTATTCACTCTGTTTCCACAGAGGATTACTGTGATTAGAAACTGGCTTAGCAAACCAGCAAACTTGTTTCAGGTGTTTAGGCAGATGATTCCGCAAAAGCACTTACTTGACTTTCTTTCAAGCTTGAGAAATACTTATATTTAATATAAGCTTTCAAATGGTAAATGTGAGCTGTAACTTGTTATTTCAAATGTAATTATGCAGATGTTTATTTCAAAATGTATTGAAAGTAAATGAACTTTTAATTCTTTGCCTCTTTTTAGCTGGAATATGGAAAGACAAAGTTGTCATAAAATATATTGTGAAAAACTTAGTAAAACACTTCAGAATAAAACAAAACAAGACAAGGACAGAAAATATTTTATTTTTAATCAGCATATGATAAGGGGTAATAAAAATCTCCAGGAATATTTATTTCTCTTGTAGGCTATGGTATCCCATATAGAATCATAGAATAGCTTGGGTTGGATGGGACCTTTAAAGGCCATCTAGTCTAATCCCTCTGTGATGAGCAGGGACATACCCCATCTAGTTGAGCAGCTCAGAGACCTGTCCAACTTGACCTTGAATGTTTCTGGGCATGGGGCATCTGCCACCACCTCAGCCAACCTGTTCCAGTGTTTCACCATATAAAGTGCCTTCCAGTGACTCATAATGGAATTTTCAATTCTTGTCTAGAATTAATTAATCCAGACAAAACTAAAAGGCAATATACAGTCCACTGTCTGTCCTGACTTGTGTAAAGCAATACACTACTGGTTTTTTCCAACAACGACTCGGAAAATACACTCCTTTGACAGCAATGAAATTCTCCAATCCACCCTATCCCCCAAGAGTATTCTGTGCCTACTCTACTGCTCCCGGCCTTTGTCATCACAGAGGTTTATGCAGCCATTTGGTGAATGGGAGCAGGAAGACTGATCCCCCCTGGGAGATTGGGGGAAGGATGGGAATGATTCACTGTGAGCCCGTCCAGTCAGTGCTGCAGCAAGTGACAGTGCTGCAGCAGCAATGGGTGGCCAGATAAAGGAGGGACGATGGATGCCTGAACCTTACTACACATGTGAAACCCAGGCCTACATTTTTATGATTTTATGTACACTTCATTTAATTTTCTTTGATGTTGTTCTTGACCAGAAGTGAAGTATCTGTTTATTTTTGTGTGTGTGTATACATTTATGTATATACATATGCTGTGTAATTTTACATGAAATTGTAATACTTAGAAATGGACAGATCGGGTTTGCCTTTCTGGTATAGGATGCACTGGACATGGAGGAGAAAAAAAGGAAGACTTAAGAATGATATAAAATCCTTAGTCAATCTAATGAAAAAATATGTTTGTGATTTCCAAAGTTATTAGGGGTTTTACTTCTTGTGCTAGTTTTCATGGAACTTGACTTCCGGAGTCATTAATTTGGTTTAGAGCTGTGCTTTTTCACTAGATCTCAGGATTGCCAAATACTTGCACTTAAAAGCTTAACTGATGTTCTGTGCAAAGGCATTTTTGCTGAGATGTCTCATCAGCTGGCAAACAATGGTCTTCAGATTGCCACTTCTTACATCCCTTTGATGATCCAGTGAAAGTGCAGCTGAAGTTTAATACTTAGCACATGACTCATTAAAGATCCCTTTTCGTTGCTGGTACGAATTTAATTGCCCAGTTCTATGAAACTGTCTTTAATACATGATCTACTAATACATTAGCAAGTACTGTGGACCTCTGGAAGGATGTCTGTAGGGTGGAACAGTTGACACTGTGGACCTGACACTCACACTATACCTACTTCAGGGGTATTTTACTTTGGACAACCTCTAATGAGGTCCTGTGGCCTGATGCTTACACGGGGCTGGACTGCAGCCGGCGAGGGCAGTAGGTGCGCTCTTGAAGTTTGTCTTCCACTTTAGCCTGTCCTAAAAGGGAAGCGCCCTTTAGCGCCGATGAAGCAGTAAGTGGCAGTCATTGGGAGAGTTGCTTCAAAAATGCACTTGCAGTCCAAATTAAAGCACTAATAATGCACCCATGGTTTTCTAGTGACGCAGGGCGGGGGGGAGGAGGGGAGCTGAGCTAATGACTGTAATGGTCTGTATTTCAAAACCCTCCTGTAATGCAGATATGTAAACGTTTCCCTGTGAAATTTCTCTGGGTGGTGAGAGAGAATTTTATTCTCAGTGGAATCTTTAAGGAGACTTGGAGCATTGTGGTCAGGGGATGAATGAAAAAAGGAGATGAGAATTAAGCCAATCCAAAAACTCATCTGATGAGAATGAGCCTCTTTGATCTGCTCACATATTCTATGTGTGATATATGGTACAGATTGCTGTAGTTTCCTTATTGCTGTCTATGTAGCTGTAGAATGAAAATTACAATAATGATTTTTTTAAAGAAACTTAGTAATAATACTGCTGCGTTTTAGAGCCTTTTTTGTAGTAAAGCAGCAGTTAAATTTAATCTTTCCGCGTTGCTATTTTGGGAAGGAATGGTGTAGCTTTCTCCTATGCATTTCAGTCAAAAGGCTTTGAGCTGGAAAGGTGTGTGGAGGGAAGCTATTTCTAGTTTCTAAAGGAGAGTAAAATTTACCAGTAAAATACTAGTAATAGTGTATCTTTGCACAACACCTTGCATGCTGTTTTTCTTGGTGGCTGGGAGGTGAAAAAATCTTACCAAGGGATGATACGGAACACAATGATAAAACGTCCTTCCTTTACTTCAGTATTAGCTTCATTGTGGTGTAGTTGGCTTTTTTAACCTCTTTTTTGTTGAAGTAATTTAAGTAATACAGCAACAGCTACCTTAGAAGTTCCTGTAATGATCTTTCGGTGGTTGCTGATCATGTAAAAATCGCTTCCTTTTTCAGAGACTGTGATCCCAGTATCACAGTTGACTTCCGTTATACCTCCTTATGCACATCAACACAACCCCTGCTGTTAAGTTTTATGCATATGAAGCAGTTACTCTGGAGCACAAACACACTTAAAATAAATAAATAAAAGCAGACATTTTATCTCACCTTCCCCTGTCACTAAGCAACTATTTTTTTTGCATCTGAGAGCGCCACTGTGTTTTTTTTTTTTCATGAAGAGGGCAGCTGGCTCCACGAGCACTTTTGGGGCTGCTCCATCTTCGAACAAGAACGAACGTTCTGGCTACCAGGGCGTTGTGTGTTACCTGCTTCCTGTGTTTGGTCACGCCTGGGGTTTTTTGATTGAGTTTGTGATATAGGGCAGCTTACTTCTTTTACTTGGAAAAGCTAAAAATGATTCCTGGTTGAAGCAAACAGCTGGTTGTCCTGCATAGCCGCTGTCATCTTTCTTGGAGCTTTACAGCTTTGTTGGTAGATTGGGGGTAAAGACGATGACTTCAGTTGCATCTTTGAGTAGCATCTTGCGAGTCCAGCGTTGATCAATCCAATTTACCCTGGTGTACTTATCCAGAGCGGACTTGCTTTGCTTCGACGTGCCCCCTCCCTCAATGAGCCACAAATATGGGAGGCTGTGTATTCTAGCTGTTTTATTCTTTTATGGTGTATAGTTTAACAAAGGATGAGTCTCTTTCTTGTGACTGAATTCAGCCAGAAATTCTTAAGCTATCCTTAGACTTTTTGGGTATTACTTCTTCCTTCATTTGGCCAGTCACTGGCTTCTTTTCTGAATAAGAATATGAGGTTGTCTTTGGCTGCTAGTGTCATGACCCCTTTCTTTGCTTGCACTGGCACCTCCCAGTAAGGTTCTTTTGGATGAAATACATGTTGTGTACCTCCTAATGGAAGAATTCTTCATTAGGGACGGGCAGTTGCTTTTAGAAAAGAGCTGTTTAGCAAGTTATTTGCCTTCTTTCTTGGAGTCAGCCCTAATTCACTACCAGTGCAGCACTCCTGTTGCCAGTTATGTAGAAGTTCTCTGCCTTGGGGGGCCAAGCTGGAAAGCTGAGCCAGAACTGGAAAATTTGACTGCTACATATTTTCAGTATGAGAACGGTAAGAGACTTTGGAAAACATTTTATTCGACAGCTAGCTATTCAAAATGCTAAGAACAGGATAAACACCTGAGAAGATTTAGATGAAGTAACTTCAGCACCTCCATGAAGCCCTAAATGGAACTGTTCTACTGTTGGAACTGGCATCTGCAATCTTAATGTAGGCCGTGCAGAAGAGACACGTTCCATGCAGTAGACATGCAGTATACTAATGCAGTAGAGTAGTGCTGGTTTTTCTTACCATAAGATTGTATTGAGTGACCTAAAGGTGAAGAGATAATTTCATGCTGGAGCTTCCACTGCAGTCCTACCTTTTTCTCCAAGAAAAGGCGTTGCCAACAATACAAGGAGAGAATTACGTCTGAGTAGAATCAATTAACAGAATGGTGGTTGAAACAAGAATTAGAGGAAACCTGAACATTTAAATTGCTTTCTTTTGGACTTTTTACAAATTTTTGCCTCTCTTTTCAGTTGATGTGCACTCTTCTTTCTTTAATATATGTGATATCTAATTTGGTCAGACTGAACAGATGTTGTATAGTATCTTGACAAATGTAATCTCTGGCAGTGCAAGAAAACTTCATATACTTAGTGGCTTTTTTGCATGTGTGGCTTCCTGATTGCCGTAAGTCAGTTTCTTTGTTTCCTTTAGCTTTTTAAAGGCCTGAGAACCAAAAAATTGAGAAAACAGACTGTAGTTCTGACTGCCAGATCTTCCTGTAATGTGGGAATATATTTGTACTCTGCCTCAAGAGAAAGTTAAAGCAGAATTAATTGCACTTCCAAGATACTAGTGGGATTGCATATATATATAAATCTCCTTACTGCTCTGTGTGACTTTCAGGGTAAGAATGTTACAGAACAGAGCCTGGAAAAGCTTGCATGTGTGATAGTATCTTGAAATGAGCTACATAAAGAGGCTCTGTAGATGCCTCTTAAGCTTTCCTGATAGAAACGCCTCATAATCTTTGGGTACGGTTTTGTATCAATTTCTTATTCATGTTAGACTACATTCTCCTTGCATTTATCCATCTGATCAATGCTGTTCCGTGCTTTGCCAGCCCAGCATGTGCTCACAGCTCCGTATGCTCTCAGTGTAGTGTGACAGTTTTTGTGTGCCTCTAAAGTGCACTTTCTGTGTGCAGCTCAGTGTGATGAAACAGTTCTTATCTTGTGATTCGTAACATAAATGTGGGTCTTTCTAATCGTTTGTGTGCCTGAATTACTGGGTGTGAGGCACTATCCTGTGTGTTTTGTTGTGGCAGCTCTTTGTGCGGGGCAATTCCCGCTGCTTTTAGTTCAACCTGTTTGTATAGAACTGTTATTTGGACCTTTAAAAGGACAAAAAAGTGTTCTTGCAAACCATTCACAAGTTGCCAGCCAATGATCATGAGATCAAACCAACCCAAGATAAAAATAAAATGTAGTTAAATCAGTCATTCATGACTTGAAACAAAGCTGTAATTCAGTTTTTGACCATTCTTCTGGGAGTAATGTAACATTTAAGCCATGATGAAATGAGGGCAGTTCAACTGAGAAGTGCGTGGCTGGAAGCTTCTTCCTTCATTATTATTCCCTGTTGATGGTTTGGAAAAAAAAAAAAATCAGAACTAAGGGGAACAATTCCAGGTGCGTGTTTTTCTACAGTGTGCGTGTATATATGTATATCTTACATGTCCAATGGATGGGAGGGCATAAAAGGACTTTATCTGTAATTGCAAGTGCTGTACCAGCCACTGGATTCTCTTACTGTTTCCTAGCTGTTAGAAGCAGTTGTAGTTCAAGTCTGGAGTACAGGACTTGTCAGACTATAGCAGAGATGACAATTTAATCTCTTAATCCTTCTTGCTCTTTAGACTTTCTCAGAAGAAACCTGAGAAGAAGTCCATCCCCATAGTGGTGGCTTTCTCCTGTTATGGTGGACTAAATGCTTCTGCTATAGCTGCCTCCAGGTAGGCTCCTCTGTCATCCTCCGCATCCCCTTGCGAATGCTCCACTCTTCCCCCTGTTGCCAGTTCATTTGTTTTTATAAATGCACTTCACTACTCCCAGAAGTAGTGGTAGTTACAGTGGAATTGGTCAGGAGCTCAGTTCAGAGCCCAGGTCTAGCTCATTTGTGGAGGATCCATGATGGTACAGTTGCAGTTTTAGCAGAAAGCAGCCACTAACTCTTCTGCTCCCT
This sequence comes from Limosa lapponica baueri, assembly GCA_002844005.1. Lineage (NCBI taxonomy): Eukaryota > Metazoa > Chordata > Aves > Charadriiformes > Scolopacidae > Limosa > Limosa lapponica. Next base: position 305,658 of record KZ505864.1, read on the forward strand.
CCCCCCCCTTTTTTTTTTCCCCTTTTGGCGCAGTGCACGTGGTTTATGTGCTTGATAAATTCATTGCATTCTGTACTTTTCTCTGCCCTTTTTTCTTACACAAAATAACCCTCTGACACGTGCCCACAGTTGAATGCTTACCGTGGCCACTTTTACTTATGCTTTAGTGACACTTTCTGCCAGAAACACCATTGAGATCTTTGGGTTTGTGGTTGCTCACAAGAGAGTATAGCTCAGCTCTGGAGAGACATTTCTTGGCATCTAGTTGAAGGATTTATAAATGTGTACTCTGAGGTATAAAAGTGTGTTTATTGTCTGAGTAGCAGTACACAAACTTGAATGATTTTTATGTTAGAACTGAGGGTGAAACCCAGTCAGAAAAGACCTGCCCAATGGCAGGTGGGTCTATACTTGTCATGTTAAGCTAGTTAATGTCACTAGAAAGTTTAGCCAAACTTCAGGTAGCTTTCGACTTTGTTTTGCTGAAAGATCAGTTTGCAGGCAGATTTACTTGGCAAACCAAGCTGAACTTTCTAGATCATTCTCAATTAAAATACTCTTTTGCTTTACCTCACTTAAGGAAAAGTTAAGCTCTTGAAGTTAATGCTCCACCCTTTGCTCTCTGAGGACTCCCAACTACATCATTAGAAAGTACCTTGGAAACGACAGTGTTTGGTAAAGGCCGTCACAAGGTTATTCTCTCTTTTGAAGGGGCCGACTCATACAGGTCTAGGGAAATTGATTATTTAAACTTTGAGCTGGATCAGCAGTTGTTTTACATCATATAGTTTGCATCCAGAATTGAATCTATAATGATCTGTGTATTAACTTGTGGCAGTGATACCATGGCTTTGCCTTAACTCTTTGTGGCTTTTACTGCTCATACGAGGGTTTGCTGTTTTCCAGGATGTGTGAAACCACAGGAGCATATCTTAGGCTGCATATACATGATAGGGTGGAAATGGCTTCTGAGTTAGTCCCACCTCCAGCGTTCCACACTGGCCCATTACTAGATGTTTCAAAAGGAAATGGGAAATGCTTGCAAAGAATAAAAGCCAACCTGCCTTTTGGGGGAAGAAGTGTCTCCAAATGACAGCTAATTTGCATCCTGCAGCATAAGATTACATTCATATGTTTTCTCTCTCTTCTTTAACTTTAGCTGTTAATATTACTTTTCTAAACGCTTATCCTTTAGGCAACCTTACTAAACATCTTAATTCTCTAACATTTTGTTGAGTGAGTTCTTTATCTTAGCTTTGTATATACATATATGTGTATATGAAAATCCTCTAGCAGTTTTAAGTTTGGTGTCTAGTAATTTCACTTGCTGTTTGGCTTTGGAAATCAGCATTCCAGGTTTAAATCATCCTTTAAAATATTACAACAATTGCCTATGAGAATTTTCATCTTGTCCTCATTCTTACTTGTTCTGGAGAAGTTGTCTTAATTCATTCGCTGGATCACTATGAATTGCGTTCTGCTGTGGGAGACTAGGTTTCTCAGAGCTGCATTTAGATGCAATAAGGATCTGAGAGAAGCACTGTGGGTTCTAGTAATTACTTATTCTTGAGCAGTAGAAATCTTTTATATACAGTAATTTAAATTATCAGTTACTTGTTCAGTTTCAATTGACTGAAAATGGGTATTCCGTGGTATACAGAACACGTTTCTCATGGCATGGTCTTTTGCGAAATTGATGTTCTGATTTCAGCATAAAACAGAATGCATACATGGATTAGTTCTTTTATACTTTTCTTCTGTTGATTTTTGTAATTTCTGTGGGAATCTGTGTGCATTTTTCCACCCCAGTGTTGAAGCTCCATTTTAAGGGAAGCTATACTAATATGTATAAACTAAAAGAGCTCAGGAAGAGAGGTGCTTTAGTAAGAATCAGGTTGACTAACACAGTTGATGCATTGACTTTGAACCTTTTGGCAAGGTTCCTGTTGAACTGATTATGTGCTTTTGCGTTGTCCCCTAGCAGCAGGAAATCCCATCTGCCTTTGATGGGGCTCAACTAAATTACACAAAAGGATGGTATAAATTTTGCTTTTTAGCAGAATGGTTTAGATAGTGGCTTAGAGCTAAGCAGAGTTGGGTTCTGAACCTTAACCTGGAGGATATGCTGAACGAAGCACTTTGTCAACCCAAAGAGCAGGAAGTTTTAACCAGCCAAGTTTGGTTTACGTCAGTATTTTTTTCTGTGTTTTATGGTTTAAAGATTGAGATTGTATCCAGGAAATGTCTCATGAAAATCAATCACTCATTTCACAAAGAAAAAATAAATCTATATTAAGTCATTTTAGGCTTTTTTTGACCTACAAAACCATTCAGAAAACAGATCAAGATGAACTGCTTTTGGTTATCTTGTTCCTGGAGTAATTAAAGGAAAAATTTGACCACTGTCAAATCCAGATAGCTTTATATGCTATAAACAAGAGCCAGTTCTGAATGTTGGTCCACTTTGACTGAACTTCTGAACTCATAAATGTTATGATGAAGAGCAATAGTTTAAAGGGGAGGTCAAGGGGGAGGTGTTTCAAAATACTAAAATAGAAAAAAACGAAGAAAATTTTTGTAATAGAAAAAGCAGGCCTGCAGAAAGCTGAACTAGTATATATGCATAGTAGATGGCACTTCCTTTTTCGGATATGTAATAATATTTTTGTGCTTTAGCCTCTGTAGTCACTATGTTACACTTGAGTTCTGTAGTTCAGTTGGTTAATAAAATATATTAGGATTGGTGAGAAAATTATACAAAAACTTTGCTTTCCTCTGTGTGCATTATTTTTGTGCACAGAAAATGTGAGTTCAGGTGCTTGTCTAAGGAACTTTGTGCTTATTTGGAATCCATAAATGAATAAAAAAAGCTGTATGCTTCTCTGTGCTGCATTATGGATTGTCCTTACTATATTGCTATTTTTCCATACAGGCTTATTACGAAAGCTTTGTTGTCATTGTTTAACATACGCTTTGTTGCAGGTATTTTCATCTTTCCTTTTTCTTTTCCCTTTCATTAGACGTTTGCTGACCAGGTATTTGGTGTCTTGAGCTGGACAATTCCCATTGCTGTAGCCTTTTCTTGTTTTGGTGGACTTAATGCTTCAATTCTAGCATCATCCAGGTAACTGCATATCTCTTTCCTCTTGACAAATGTTCATAAATATTTTTACGTATTACTGTTACGCTCCTCTATTATGAGTAGCAAAAATACTTTTGTATCCGAACCTGTAGTGAATAGCCACAATAAGTAACAGGCGTAAATAAACCTCTGTGTGTGTGTGTGCATACAGAACTACAGAATGATATGGGGTTGGAAGGGACCTCTGGAGATCATCTTGTCCAACCCCCCTGCCAAAGCAGGTCCACCCAGAGCAGGTTGCACAGGAACATGTCCAAGCTGGTTTTGCATGTGTCCAGAGAAGGCAACTCCACCACTTCCCTGGGCAGCCTGTTCCAGGGCTCTGCCACCCTCCCAGGAAAGAAGTTCCTCCTCATGTTTAGATGGAACTTCTTATGTTCAAGTTTGTGCCCGTTACCTCTTGTCCTGTCCCTGGGCACCACTGAAAAAAGACCAGCCCCATCCTC